>OZ024743.1:108148868-108156368 GCA_964016885.1 Eledone cirrhosa
GGGTTAATAAATAGTACCAATGTATATACACACACTCTCTCTCTTCCCCTCTCTCTCTCTCTCTCTCTCTCTCTCTTTCACTCTCTCTCTCTCTCTCTCTCTCTCTCTCTCTCTCTCTCTCTCTCTATCTCTATCTATCTATCTATATATTTATCTATCTATCTATCTATCTATCTATCAGCTATCTATTTATTTTATATATATATATCTCACTTTCTCACTCTGACACACACATGATATGTATCTCTCTTTCCCTAACATCTCCAGAAACGGATAAAAATGTTGCGCCGTAAATTGCGATGCTTTAAACAAAGAATTAGCAACCTGTTTCATAGAAAACTCTCAAATCTCTGATATGCTAATGGATGCGTCAAAACATCGATTATGTCATGTTCAATGGGGAATAATAAAGAAGAAAAAAGATCCTTAAAACGAAATTAAATATTTTGTGAATATATGAAACAATTAATAATTAACCCAGTAATTGCCTGGTACTCTGAATTCAGCGGGGCTAAGCCACAGAACGTAAAGGACCTATCGTTACCATAATTCAAATAAATAAATGTTATGTTATTTTCACTTAATTCTTGAAATACTCAAGAATTCTATGGAATTTTATGGATTACCGTCTTCATCCATAAGCTGGTCTTTGGAAAAGATTTCAGATTTTTCTAACATAAAATCATGAAGGGAGGCTTAAATTTAGCCCAGAACACAATTAAACATAACTATGAAAACGCCTAAAATTAACTTCAATCTAACAATAAAACCTGTTTATTTTAAATCAAACGGATTTGTACCATAAAACCAAGGGGTGTACTAATTGGTTTAGTATCAGAATGGTACACCATATGCCTTTTTGTCAGGGTCTGTAAAGATTTAATCAAATTATTATAATCTAAATATAAAAATAATTTAACTGCAAATTGCTCTGCCGTTGAGTGAGTACTCCACGAAGTTGATAAAATAAAATACCAACAACTGTCATCATTATCATGCCTTTTTTTCTTTCCCTCACTTTTCCTGTCAGCTGCCCTTTATATACATATGTTATATATATATACATATACATACATGCATACATATACACGCACCCACAAATGTGTGTGTGTGTGTGTACCACTTCCGGTTGTTACTGACACTTAACTTAATTGACGCTTGATCCGTCCGTGTTTCGGTTGAACTAAAGTACAAATTCTGATGGCCGCTCAATGCCATTGCGGACATGGAGACATTGAGGGAGTTTACTATTTTTATTTCATTTATGTATTTATGATTTTAGGGTCAATTGGTCAAGAAATATAGGAAAAGAGCGTGAGAAATAGCGAGGACTTTTAAGATATATAAAATAGCATGTTTTTTTTATAATTATGGTGTTAATATGTTGTTTAAACTTAGGTCAGAGTTAATTGAGCAGGCAGTACAGACATCAGCAATCAGTATTTTTCAAATATATGGAGAAATATATTATACATAGTGGTTTTTTCTTATCTAAAGTGTAGTGTGCGGTGGGATGCGTGGCTTATGGAAGAAATGAAAGTAAATTTGGCCTAAAAGAAAAAGTCGACAACTCTCTCAGAAAACATTCGCTACCTTATTAAGAAAGGACTGACATTTTGAAGTGTGTTATCAGCAATATACAACCAGAAGAACCCCCCCCCCCCAACACAGTATATATTTAGGATTTTTTCATAGTATTGTTAAATCATAGTCCATCTGGAGATAAATACCACCACCAAAAACAACAACAACAAGGCCAACCTATGGCGATATTCTTAGCAAGCCACATCATTCCCATAATAAGTTGTACTTGCAAAGTAAAAAATAAAAATCTATCACACGCAGAGAAAAACAAAAAAAAAAAACATGCATACGCTCGTTTATGTTGACTAGCAATTTCTAACAAATACACAGATGAAGCCTAGCTATACACATGCATTTCTATACAGAAATAGACACATATATTTATATACACAAGCACACACGCACGTTTGTATTTACAAATACAAACACACAGACAAGCAAACCGGCGGTTAAAAAGGATGTGGTATGCATGGAGGAGAAAATGGTATGTCAAGGTTCAACACGAAATGAAGGGGTTCACAGTATTTCATTAAACCATCTGGTTTCTGTTTATAGGCGTGGGGAAGGGACCAATAGAGATTATCATGAAACTATAACCTTGACTGAAGTTGGACACTGGCTTAAAATTAGTCATCGAAGTATGTATGACAAGCTATTTAGGTGGGTTATAGGTTGCTTCTAGTCCTTAAGGGGAACTCGTAAACAAAAATCATTGACGTTTAATATCAGAGAGAGTTTATTAAAATCGGTGCAAGTAAAGATAAAAAAAATAAATACAAGAAGATTTAGCAGTATTTAATTTCCATTCCACTTACAATGGTTTTACCTAACATTAACTCTATCTCTATATATCCATGCGTTTCTACAAAGTATGTATATACATATATGTATGTGTGTACACGAAGCTCTTTTATTCTCTCCTCCTTTCTATTTCCCTCTCTCTCTCTGTCTCAGTCTATGTATCTCTCACTCACTCCCCCCCTCTCCCCCCTCTCTCTCTCTCTCTCTCTCTCTCTCTCTCTCTCTCTCTCTCTCTCTCTCTCTCTCTCTCTCTATATATATATATATATATATATATATATATATACATTATTTTCACTATCTATATATCTAATATAACCATATAATCAAACACCGATCTTCCCAACCCCGTCTATCTCTCATCTCTCGCATACCTTCCTATTTATCTGTCCACCTAACTTCGTTGTTCCTTGTCTCAAGCAGTAAAAGAAGCTGATTGATCCTCAATAGCTTGCATATGTTGTTCATCCTTCACATACATCACCTCAAATTAATCCAGGTCCTTGCTTGACGACGGCCTGGAGTTTGAAGCAGCTGTATATGACATCATTTAGTATTTGGTAACATGTGACATTCGCTGAACTATCTTCTAAGCTGGCACCTGACAGGCATTCATTTGAACATTGATAAATTGTTTTCAGACGTTCTACATCCCTTCTTATTCCTCAAACTTTCTGTAGATGTAATGGCGCTAACGCTTTCAGTTAAATGATTTTCTGTTTGTTTATTTTATTTCTATTTATTTTATTCCCATTTTCATTTTATAAAATTGTTTATCACGAACACTCGTCACATTTTCACAATTCTATTGTCTCCCTTCACACACGCGCACACACATGTACACACCCACACACACCACATATATATATATATATATATATATATATATATATATATATATAATATAGAAATGGCTTCTACAGAACTAGAAGTTTCATTCGGGAGAAATCATGATGAAGCTGGTACTCTGCTATATATACCTTACTTATTGTGGTTACCCCCTGATTGAACCAAGGATAAACATATGTACATATATATATATATATATATATATATATATATATATATATATATATATATATATGTGTGTGCGTGTGTGTGTGTGTATGTGTGTGTGTGTGGGTGTGTGTGTGTGTGTGTATGTGTGTGTGTGTGTGTGTGTGTGTGTGTGTGTGTGTGTGTGGATGTGTGTGTGTGTATAATAAGAGAAATAAGTAAAAGGAAACAGATAGAAAAACAATTAGTGTTATTAGACTCACGCATTGGATAAAAGAGAGGAAGGTAGTTCAACGTATCGAACGTTTGTCCTTCGTTGAAAGAGTACAAGTAATACATGTGTGTGTATGGGTGGTGTTTTAATTTGTTGTGCATATCACCGCATATATTGCTGGATTGGTCTATATATTGTTCGTGTTAGTGTCTATGTATGTAGTGCTGTATTAAAATTGTGTATCTGTTTGATTTGTCTGTGTAAGTATCAAATATATAAGAAATTAATATAGACAAATATGAACCTGTTCATTTTGTATCAGTTCAGCATCTGTCCATTCATTTAAAAAAAACAGCAAACCAATCTGAAATTCAAGGATGTCAACTAAGGTTTAAATAACAAAAAAAAACCCAGTTAAATTGCCATACCAACACACTATACAAAGCTAACTGAGAAATGGTGTGAATATGTGTTGATATGTGTGTGTGTGTGTGTGTGTGTGTGTGTGTGTGTGTGTGTGTGTGTGTGTGTGTGTGTGTGTGTGTGTGTGTGTTTCTGCGTTCATACGTCTGTTTATTAATAAGTGTGTTAAAATGTGTTGTTGTATGTGTAATGTATCTAAGTGTGCGTGAGTATCTCTGTGCGCGTGGATGGGGGAGGGTACTTGGATGAGGGTGTGGTTGGTGTCGGAGATGTGAGATGGCAGGTTGTCTACCAGGAGTTCAAGTCCAAGTATAGAGTCCATGAAGCCAAATACAGTTCGCGGAGACAATGCAGTTTCGACTGCTTCTCGCAAGGTCATCAGTCATTATGGACTTGTGAGAAGCAGGTGAAACTCTAGACTCTAGAGTCTAGAGTAACAAGGCTCCCTATTAAACCTTAATAAAATGGATACTTAACTACTGTTTCCTATCGACCGTCAATTATACACAAATATATATATATATGACGAAAGCTAATAAGCTTGAAACTAGTACAAGCGTTCCTTTGTCAGTGTTGAACAAACGAGCAACGATGGTTGCTGAACACTACGGCATAATACGAGATGTTTGTTTACAAACACACCGAGCATTATAATAAATGTTCGGTGAATCCATACGTACATATATATATGTGTGCATGTATGTATATATATATATATACATACTAATGTACGTCTGTATACATATAAGAATGTACGTGTACATAATTATATATATATATATATAATATATATATATATATATATATATATATATATATATAATCCTATCTCATGTTATATTGTTATATTGCTATAATAAATGGTGTATAAATATGTGTTTGTGTGTGTGTATGCCTGAGTAAACAAACACACATACACATACATATAGACACACACACGCACGCGCACACACACACACACACACACACACACACTCACACACACACAAACATACAGTTATATATATATATATATGTATATATGTTTATGTATATATATATGTATGTATATATATATATATATATATATATATATATATATATATATATATATATATATATATATATATATATACATACATATACATATATATAAACACACACACACACACACACATATATATATATATATATATATATATATATATATATATATATATATATATATATACATACATATACATATATATAAACACACACACACACATATATATATATATATATATATATATATATATATATTTATACATACATATACATATATATAAACACACACACACACACACACACACACACACATATATATATATATATATATATATAACTGTGTGTTATAATTTGCTTGAAACATTGTTGAATAGGAAACACAAATTTAAATAATGTTGAAAACCAAACAATGCACTAGAAAGAAAATGTTAGGAGTGCAGGTAGGTGAGTATGTTTCATGACATTTCACGTGCGAATATCAACTTCAGTCTCATATGTATAAACTTTGTAATATAGTATCGTGTCACCCTACGTCATATGTTCGTTGGTTGCTAGCTTGGTTGGTGGTGATGTTGAGGATGTTGTTATTGGTGGTGATTGCTAGTGTTAAAGTTGATGAAAATTGTGGTGATTGTTGTTGTTTTTGCTGTTAGTGTTCGTGGTGTAGTTGGTGGTAGTAGATGGAACTGGAAATGGTTGGAGGTGGTGTTGTTTTATCTGATGTTGAGGGTGAGGAGGCCAACCTTAAAGCTGTCTAGATCCTTTCAAAACATAACTCTGACCTATGAAACCAAGAGAGCTAACACTCGTTTTGTTTTCATTTTTATTTTTTGGCATTCACTTGTAGCTGAGATCTCTTCCCCCCCCCCCCTCTCTCTCTCTCTCTCTCTCTCACACACACACACACACACACACACACACATGTATATATATATATATATATATATATATATATATATATATATATATATATATATATATATATATATATATATATATATGTATATATACATGTGTATACAAACGAAAGAAAAAAACAAGCAGCAGATAATATGAGAGTGAAGTGTATGTATATTTAGACTTAGTACTGCATTAACATCGGTTCAAGACGTAAACACATCTGTTTCACGAGATTCAAGGAAATAAATATATTTCAAAGGACGGAAAATGTTTATGACTTATTTTCTGGTATAATCCGAGAAAGAGGTGATTACGTCATGGAACCGCTGGTAATCCAAACTCATGTTATATTGTTATAATAAATGCTGTATAAATATGTGTTTGTGTGTGTGCATGCCTGAGTAAACAAACACACACACACATACACATACCTATACACACACACACACGCACACGTACACACACACGCACACACACACAAACATACATATATTTGTGTATATATATTATATATACGAATGAGTGAGAGAGAGAGAAATAAGTGTTTGTGTGTAAAATAACACTCAATAAATTTTTACATGTATAATCCGATTATCATGTTCGGCGAACCTACAACACTTGCTACTACTACTACTACTACGCCCCCTCTTCCACCTACAACTAATACTTTCATTACTACTACCACTACATCTACTCCTAATAATCTAAACTATAATAAAGTAAGGAGTGCGGCACTCCGTGCAGATTATATATTTGTTTATCTCGTTTGTAAATAAGTTATTTTGAATAAATAATGAATGAATATTACATAATTTATCTACTAAATTTCGTTATACTTGATTAAATATAAATAATTGTGGGGCTTATTTTAAGATTCACTTCTTTAAAATTTTCAAATGTCAACACTTCCTGTTAGCGATCGCTTAAATAAACATTCATATATTTCCGTCACTAATTTTCTCCTAATGCAGTTTATATATAATATCGTCTATTTTTAATGTATCATGGATTACGTTACTGATTACATAAGACAATGTAACGCATTCTTCGTTCAATTTCTGTGTATATTGTCAATTACGATTTTATTTGTTGAATCATATCTACATGCATATATACGTGCGTATAATATCAATTTGCACACCATACACGCCAGCAGAAAACCACGCGAAGGGTGGTTTTTCTGCTAGTAGTAATCATCATTTCTACTCTAGACACAAGGCCAGCAAATTGCATTACTGGTTCTTTAATTTGTCGACTTCCTAATGATGAAAGGCAAAGTTAACCGCGTTTGGATTTGAACACCGAACGTAAATGGCCTTACCTCTATGCAGCAAAGCATGGTTTCCGACGCTCTAGTGATACTGCTAATCCAAATAATCATAATACTTCAGCTTCATTTTTTTTACGCAAAGGCTTCTCATGATTCATTACTACAATCACCACCATCGCCAGCACTACCCTTATCCACTACATTATATTTATCATCATCAGAGGTTTTCTTGATATTGTTGGCGTGTCTGAAAACATTCAGTGTGAATTTACCTTGAAGCACTCCA
>OZ024743.1:108166368-108168868 GCA_964016885.1 Eledone cirrhosa
TAAAGTCTGTGAGATATGTAGATAAACAGAGAAATACAACTAAAAAATTACATAAAAGCTATATATATATATATATACAGATATATTGATAAGGGATATAAAAATAGGATATAAAAATAGAGAAATACCGTTTAAGGAAAATGGAGTATTATGTAATATTTTTATTGATATGGTTTCATACATACATGTATGCATACACATTCACATATAATAAATATGTGTATATGAACTTGGGAATTGATTTATCATGTGTTTGTGTGTGTGTGTGCGTATGTGTGTATTGCTGGAGGTGATAGAATACGTGAGCCTTTGTAAGCCATTTTGTGTTAAAAGGTTGAAAGGTCATCACAGCGTTGATAAATGTTGCCGAACGAAAAGATCAAGGGTTCGCGCTAAAAATAAAAATAAAAGTAAATAGAACAAAAAGAACGTAATTGAAAACATAAACAAATCACAAAAGTGAGAAAAGTAATAGAGAAAACAAAAAGAAAGTAAGGAAAGAAGGGAGAGAATAAAATATTTAATTGGCTTTCTCTGATTATTCCAGAAAGAACGCAAACCATGTCACATACGTCCACATATGTCGCACATGTATCTATGTGTGCGCGCTGGAGTGAGCGGTTTAGTCTTTATCTACCGAAACCGTAGTGATTTCCAGAGGTTGACTGAGGAGTGGGACTGTTCCTCTCTTCGTTGTATTTGTCCACTGCCCCCCCCCCCCCCCCCATTTTGAATTTATATACTAAAGACTTAGCCATGCGGGCTTTTATTTTAAAACTATCATATAAATGACATCACACCACCATGCCTGTTATCCTCTATACCCCCTTCTTGCATTTTTCTACACCTCGCTGTCCTTCTTTGTCTGCACATTGGACTACAGCGCGTATTATTCCATTCTGTTTTACTTTCTCTCCTTTCTATATTTTTTCACCTGTGGCATGGGCCGTGTGCACAGTGGTTGACTGTGGCGATGGACTGTCGGTCTTTCCGGTTTTTTTCCATTGTTTTTGTCGTGTGAGCGCAATATTTTGAATTTATATATATATATATATATATATATATATATGGCGGCTGCCAAATCATTTTCGAGTACGGTCACTACTTTATATCCATGTAGGAGGACCTCTACCGATGCGCTGAACGAGTGTGATTTTTAGTCCAGCCAGTGACTTGAAAACTCTGGTACAAACACTACATTGTGACAATTATTGACACATAGTGCTGGGCCCATGGTACCATGTGACGACAAGTGCAGAGAGATCTCCAGATATAAAGCAATGCCTGTGCCGTGAAGCTTTTATAGTGAGCAAAGGCACTGCACAAGGCCAGTCCCACTCTCTTAACCAGGATGATATTTACCAAAAAGAAGAACAAGTCAACATCATTGGATACCATCAGGGTTGCAGGTGTTACATCAGAGTTTTCCTTCTCCTAGAATTCTGCCTTGACAAAGGCTAAGGGGTCATCTCTCCTGGAGAGAGTATATACAAATATACATACATACATACACACACACATATATATATATATATATATATATATATATATATATATATATATATATATATATATATATATATATATATATATATATATATATATTTATATGTATATATATACATATATACATGTCTCTCATTCTCTCTCTATATATATACGTATATATATATATATATATATATATATATATATACATGTCACTATCTCACTCGCTTTCTCTTACAAGTACACACACACACACACACACACAAACACACACACACACACATACACACACATACACACACACATATATATATATATATATTTATATATATATATTTATATATATGTACGTTATTCCTGATGATTTCTAATGAATGAAACAGTTCTAGTCCTGTAGAATCTCTTCTATATATTTATATATATATATATATACGTAGCTACACATACAATAACACGGTCCAATTTGAACACTCATTTTAACCACATGAAGAACATTTCCCGAGATTATCTCTGTTGCTGACATCCAACATCCAGCCCCTCCATTCCCCTTCTCTATTTTCCCAGCCTTCCGTCTTTCTCTCACTCCTTGTGCATGCCTCTCTCTCACCCTCTATCTAAACTTGTCCAGTCTTTCTATTCCGTCTTTCGCGTAAAAAAAAAAAAAAAAAAAAAAAGCAACGGCTTCCTTTGCAAGCCACCCAGGTCCAGTTATATAGTAAAGTACTTTATCGTTATCTTCTTTCGCTACTGCCGCTCATATTCTTATCGTTTATCTAGTAGTAGTAGTAGTAGCAGTAGTAGTAGCAGTAGTAGTAGTAGTAGTAGTATAGTAGTTGTAGTATAGTAGTAGTAGTAGCAGTAGTAGTAGCAGTAGTAGTAGTAGTAGTAGTATAGTAGTTGTAGTATAGTAGTAGTAGTAGTAGTAGTAGTAGTAGTAGTAGTAGTAGTAGTAGTAATAGTGGCAGCAGTAGTAGTAGTGTTGCTGCTAGTGGTATTTGTGGTGGTGGTGTTG
>OZ024743.1:108173868-108188868 GCA_964016885.1 Eledone cirrhosa
TCTAATATATATATATTAGGTATAGGAGCACAGCATTGGATATTTGAGTTCTGCAAGTACTTGTGAACTTGCACGTAGCATAACTAGGCTGCAGTACCACCGTGGAAACACTTGTAAGCACACGGAATAAATTACCTTTTTATGATGTCTACCTGTTATTATTCATTCTTTATATACATATATATATATATATATATATATATATATATATATATATATATATATATATATATATATATTACGGCCATATAACATTATTAGACTTTGTGGTTCCCCCAAAGGTTTCTGAATCAAAAAGGGTTACGCGTTTCAAAACGTTTAGGAAACCCTTGTCTATACTAAGTTTTGTCTCGATTAGCATGGAAACAAACATACGATTTAAGTTTTATTAGTTTCAGGCTAGATGGAAAAAGAAATGGAATTGATGAACGTATAGTATGTTACTCCATCATTAAGATTAGGTCAATAAGGTAGCTTGAAGGTGGGGGGAAAAAGGAACAAAAAAACATTATTTATCAAGATGATGTGTGCGTATATGTGGTCCTATGTGCGTGATATTGATCCGAGGTGGTAGCAGACCATCTTGATATATCATTGTTACTGATATATGTATTCAGATGAGATGCATTTTGTAAGTGTGCATGTTGTTCTTTATATTTATTTTATTCTTCTGTGTGTATATATATATACAGGGAAAAAGAAACACCACACGTAGACGTGCGTATATATTTAAATATGAATCTTTTATTAATTTAAAATATACGCCTTCATTTAATTCGCAATTGTAATTTCATTTATTATTTCATTAATACGTAGATATGTGTGTGTGTGCACATACGCATACCCATACATTATGCGTGTATATATATATATATATATATTTATATATATATATACACACACATGTAAGCTTAGGTAGAAATCCCAACATGTTACTTTAGCATATGCACTTACAACCACTTTCACGCACACCCAAATAGACAAAGACAGACAGACTGTAAAACGACTTATCTTATAAAAGCAGATTAAACAAAGAAACAAACATACGAACGAACAAAAATAAAATAAACGAAAGTAGAAAACCATCAGATTTCTCTCACATCTCACCCACCAACCTCATCGGCACGACCACCGTCGTAAACACCACCACAAGCACCACTTTTTTTTTTCTAAACAACGCCATTAGAAAAACGCACTAGCGAGAGAGCATCAGAGATGATGTTTGTTCTTGTCTTCTTAAGTGTGGTTGACTGTTGTTATTATAACTTGTCTTCCATGAAAGTCATTCAACGGCATTTTCCAAACTTTGTCTCTGGTTGTAGTTCTTTTATTTTCAAAGCATATTTTTATTTTTTACTCCATATCTGTAATGTATATCAAACTTACTGATGATCTATTGCGCCAGCTGATGAAGGAGGACAGGGTTATATTTTCTATTTAAAGCCAACACTCAAATAAAAAGTAAAATAAATTAAAAAGAAATAAAGAAGGTTTCTAAAAATATGCACAAGGAAACTTAAGATTTTACATTATTCCCCTTGTGGTTTGTTTTTGTTGAGTTGATATTTTGCTAGTGTTCGTTCTTCACTTTGTATTTATGTATTTATGAATACGTATATGCATACACATACACACATACATGCATACATGCATATATATATATATATATATATATATATATATATATATATATATATATATATATATATATGTGTGTGTGTGTGTGTGTGTATTATGTGTGTGCGTACGTTCACAGATGCGTAACATAACCGTCCTATATTTCCCTCTAGGGCATCCCATTCACACTTTCGTTTACGCATAGAACCAGCATATAAGTTGACGCATACATATACATCCCACGCCACAAAATTCCTTGCAATATACACACACACATATATATATATATATATATATATGTTCAGTATTTTTTTTGTTGTTCTATTTTAACTAGAGTTAGACAACCACCCAGCTACCACAACTATGAACAAATGCGTCCTTCCTTCAAATGGATCCTTCCCATGGCTATCATGCCTTGTTAAAGCTGTCTACGACTAAATGAACTAGTGTGGATTTTTTGATATGATAAGGTACCATGATGTGGAAAGAGTGAGATTCGGCTGCTTTCTTCTTATATAGCAAATTGACCTTCTACGAAGCGGCTCCATTGCTAATTTCATTGCTGATACTATCTATTGGTAGCAACTCCATACAAAATAATTACCAAGTTTCTGACAATAACAGACACGATCTGAACTCAGGATGTACAGTCCATGTCATCCGACACATCCTCCAATCCATCTTCCCTTTAATGCCATTTTATCTGAAAAGAGAAAATGCAAAGCTGACTTCGGTTGGATTTGATCTAAAAGCGCAAAGTATTAGCACAAAATATCGCGCAAATCATTTAGTCTAAAACTCTAACCACCCAACCACCACGCTGTCTAAAAAAAAAAAAAGAAAGAATATCGCGTCAACAAAAATTAAAATAAAGAAAACACAAATGAGATCATAATGTTGTTTTAGGTTAAGTTTGCAGTTTTGGAATGAAACATGAAGATATTTCAGTACTTTAGGGTAAACTTGCCTCAATTTCGAACGAATTAAGATGTGTGAAGACACGTAATAGAGAATGAGCGTGCGTATTTATGAATGTGCGTGTGTGATTTTTTAAAGAACCAATCAAAAATAAAATAAATACATAAATAAATCGAAATCTCACATCGATATGAATAATTAATAATTTAAGTTTCCCAAGGAAAAAAAAATATGTCAGTTCAATGTTTTTTTTCCTTTTAAACATAAAAATTGGATCCCACATTGCTAAAAGAAATACAATACAAAACACACCTACGCTCATATTTAGACACATAAGCACGCGCAAACGAATTCACTGGAACACATATATACACATATTCACACACACACTGACAGGGAGACAGACATTTATATAAACTGACATTTAAGCGCGAAACTACCGACTTGTCGGTTCTGTGTTAGGTTGTATTCAGTGGTCTTGAAAATAAGAAGGAACAGAAATGAAGTGGGGGATACGTCACTGGGGAGTGTAAACAATTTAAAATAATATACTTGTATCTATCTATAACACACCCTCTATCTCTATTCCTACCTGTCTATCTATCTACCAGTGTCTCTCTCTCTGTACGTATATATATATATATATATATATACATATGTGTGTGTGTGTGTGTGTGTGTAGTGTGTGTGTATGTGTGTGTATGCATATATATGTGTGTGTGTATGCGTCTGTGTATCTTTCTTTATCACTCTCTCCCTCTCCCTATCTACTCTTTCTGTATTTGTATGTATAAACAGAAAAATAAAATAAAACTAAATTACAAAATAAAATAATAAAAAAATACGTGTATAAAACGCCTCCAGTCACTTTGGGGACGGGCTACCCTGGCTTTGAGATATAACAAACGGGGTCAATTCTACCCCACTCTCTCAGTCACCCCCTATATCGCAATTTCTGTGTTTCTGCCTCTCATTCTCATTATCATTATCATCCTCTCTGTCCCACCCTAGGTCACTGTGCCTGTCAGTCTGGAATCTTTGTTTGTGACCCTTGTCAGACATGTAGACTGCCTTCTGTTTCTTTCTCCTCGCCAAACAACCCAAACAGCCAGCCAACCAACCACTCAAACAAACAGCCAGCCGGCCATTCTATCTCTCAAAAACCTGTCCGCGTTTATAGAATAAAATACAAAGAAGTGAAAAAAGAGATGTGTTGCTATACACTCTGGAAAGAATGGAGAAAGAAAGGGGGCTTGAGATAAAATGTAAAACAATACAGTGTGTGTGTGTGTGTGTGTGTGTGTGTGAAGAGAGAGTGAAAGAATGAAGCACGGTTATGAAAGAAAGGGTCACAGTACTAAGTCAGAGTTCATTCGGTTACATTTCACGAGAAACGAGGGCTATTACTACTACTACTGCTGGTGTTGAGGTACGAATCATAGTTTCTCTTGTTACTATTCCGACTATTGCGTTTCGTTCTTTCCTGGGATATCGATGCTAATAACACTGTATATTAATGTTTTTGTCTCAGTAGTTGTTGCTTAGGCCAGGGTTGAACAGAACCAAGTGATCTATTGTTAACAGAACCACCATTTTTGTATATCTTAGGTGTGGCCTTTCCTTTGTTTCAGCAGATATTATGATGTCAACAAATTTGACTGTCATTTCTAAATGATAGAATGATTATGCAAGGGCAACCCTATCTTGTAAATCGCTGCTCTTACAGCAGTTAATATGTTTGATTTTCTCCAAGATCATTCTATTAACTATCTCATTTACAACACGCATAGGTAGACATATATTGAGAATAACCCTCTCTTTATCTCTCTCACACACACTCTTTCCCCTTATCTCTCTACCACACGCAGGCATATTCTCTCTCTCATTTACACGGTAGAAGGTTTGTTGAAAGAATTATCGAGCAAAGGTTATATGTACGATACCTGTTAATTGCTCTGACGGTGTAAGTCTATTTAAAACTACAGCAAAATCTAGTGTGGGGTGTTGTCATTTGTGTGGATAATAAAACTCTTAGACCTACCAACAAACCAGCCAAATAAATAACGAATGAATAAAATAAAAACTAGATACATAAATAAGAAATGTTTGAGGCGGGTTTGTTTATTTTGTACTGGTATCGTTATCAGTAATATGGTTGAGGGAAATTACCGCAAAGGAGCTTTCCACATACTAAATACACATGTTTTAGGTTTTCACATATATAAAATAGTGCCTTGAAAAAAACTGATCAACTGGGATTATTCGAGAAATTATTGGAGTGAAACTCCTCAATGGAGTGTTTAAAATCTTGTAAACATATTTGTTTTTTAAACAAGAGAGATACTTCCATTAAGATTAGGTGTTCGTATTTTGGGGATAAGAAATACATGTAATGTTTCCTTTATTCGAAGGTCAATCAGATAAATACCCGTTATATATTGGGGTTGACGTGCCTATGAAAGACTATTGCTTTTAAATTATTTTGCTGTTTTTATATATAAATCCTATATACTCCTTCATTTTACTTACTTGTTACTTTTGCTTCAAGGTGGTAAATTAGCAGGGTCGTTAGAACCTTGGACAGAACCCTTCACCATATTCGCTCCCGTTATCCCTGCTATTTGATTTCAAATCCCGATGACTTCAACTTTGCTTTTCATCGTTTCATATTATATAAATAGAGTACCACTGCGGTATTGGATTGATTCTTCTTCTGAATATGTCTCTTGCTCTCTCCGACCCCAGCCGTCTCTCTCTCTCTGTAAAAAACAACAAATGTTTTCTGTACTAAAGAATGGAAGGTTTCCGCCACATTCAAATACCAAAGATACGTCGTATGTCACAACGGCATCCTGCTATTCAATCAGGAGTTAAAGGTACATGACATGGGACTTTTACTTTATTGGCAGTAAATGTCATTTCACCGAACACGTGGTTTTTGAATTCGCTTGTATCATATATTTTACACCATAAACATGCTGTTTTTGCTAACTGCTGTCTGAGCACGTACACTATTTTTTTAAAAACGAGAGTTGTTTTGATGTGGTTTTTTTCTTTTATTCTTTTCCTGCTGGAACTTGATGGAAGCGTTGCAAATGAGACTTGTCTATCGTGTCAACGGGACATTTATTATTAACAAGGTCAAAATCAGTTCTATAGACACACAGTTATTTGGTATGCAACGTGTGGGTTTAATACAAACACGTACACACGCAACAAAAGGATTGAGAGAGAGAGAGAGAGAGAGAGAGAGAGAGAGAGAGAGAGAGAGAGAGAGAGAGAGAGAGAGAGAGAGAGAATCAGTTAGGAAAGATAGAAATTAGTGGAAGATCGAGCACGGAAACGTATTCTTTTGTTTTGTGTAATGTTGTCGATCTTGTATAATTCCTGGTCAAACCAGATCGAGTAGATATATGATGAAAGATATTTCAGTCATCACTATCTATTTCATTTTTATTTAGTTCAAGGTCAAATTTAATCACGTAGGCCTATGACGAAGAGCATTCCAGCCGTGACATTCCAATTCTAATTTCAGAGTTAGAATATTGAAATCTATAAGTGTGTCATTCGTCTTTCAAGATGGCGGAATGCAATTGAAACCACATAAAGGTCCTCCTCTTGTTATTGATATCTTTACCGTTGTTGTTACATACACACACCCTGTCTCTCTCTCACACATACACACATACACACACATACATATATATATATATATGTATATATATATATATATATATATATATATATATATATATATATATATATATATATATATATATATATATAAAGAGAGGAGGGGCATGTGTGAGAGATGGAAATATATTGTGTACGGGGAGGTAATAATTTTCTGTATTTGGAGATGCAGAGTTAAATGGAAACTTGTCAAGTTTGTGTTTTGTCTTTAGGTCGACGACATTAAATAACATAAATGGAATGAAAGGTCACATGACTTGACCTTGAACGAAAGCTAATTAGGTTAGTCAATGATAACTCATTACCATAAACTCTTTAGAACAAGTGATAATGGTGACCATGATGACGACGGGGACGAAGTAGAAGAGAATGTAAATGATGGGGGTGATGAGCGGGTAGCGGTGTATGAAGGAGGTTCTGAATAATGTAGACTGAATCCTGATGACGATGATGATAAAGGGGGCGATGATGATCACAACGTGAATGAGGATGAATATGTGGAGGGTGAGGAGGCGGATGGCTATGGGGATTATGAATAATGAGAAGGAGATGGAATAGTGAGAAAGATGGTGGTCTCCATTATGATGACGACGTGGACTAAGGGGATCATGATGTAGAAGATGATGGAGAGTGAAGAGAAAATGAATCATAATTTATGATAACGATGATGATGAAAAACGAGAAGAATGAAAGGTGATGATGAGGCTGATGATGATCGTAGTAATTATAGTGAACGTTATGATGAATATGATGATGATAATAACGGCGATGATGAAGATGGTTGAATATCTCTGTTGGTAATAGTAGTAACAGAAGAATCAGACAATATATTTCCTCGTTATCTTCTAAATGCCGTCAGCACAAGGTAAAACGAAAGTGTGCCTGATCAAGTTCAACACCGAGTCAGAGATAAAACAGTAACTATAAATACATACATATATATATATATATATACACAAACGTATATATACATATATATTACATATATTTATATGTGTGTGTGTGTGTTGAGAAAAACGATGTAGTTTTGTTTACATATATGTATGTATATATATATATATATATATATATATATATATATATATATATATATATATATATATGTAAATATATATATATTAGAAAGTGAGGTTTTTTTACAAAATGAAAAATAACCGAGTGAAAGTATAAAGAAAAAAAGATGAAATCGAAAATGCAACTGGAGTCTTATTTTTAAAAAAAATATCTATATTTATTTGGTTCCTTTACCGGTTTCGCAATTCTTCTGCTTTTCAAAAGTAGAGTTGAGATGGATGGTCTGTTGTTTTTCTCACATCTATATATATATATATATATATATATATATATATATACGCATTCCAGTCGATATATGCATCTATGCCCAACCATAGAAAGTTGGCTGTAAAAAGGGTAGCATTAATGGTGGTGCTCCAGCATGGCCTCAGCCTATCGACTGGAATGCGTATATATATATATATATATATATATATATATACGCATTCCAGTCGATAGGCTGAGGCCATGCTGGGGCACCACCATTAATGCTACCCTTTTTAGACCCAACTTTCTCTGGTTGGGCATAGATGAAAGAAGGAGTTCGTTACTGTTTCTCTTATTTACACTTCGCCTCGTGCTGTCGGTTCTTCCGGAATGCCGGTCAACAGATTGTCGAGATGTCTCTTGAAGCCATCTGCATGCACACCATGCATACGTCTCAGACTCTTTGGCAGCTTATTGAAAGACAGAATCCAGAGAGTTGCAGCCAATGTGACCCTCTAAAAGGAAAATTCAATAACAAAGGCTACTACTATATGTAATGGCTCATTCAGCAAACATGCTTCACCCACAAGCTATGCTGATGTCCCAAAATAGCATAGACAATCAAGGAACCGGCAAATGCTATTCGCTTACAATAAGATTTAGATGCCATACGGGAAGATTGAAGGCAGCACTGTGCAATTTAATTGCAGTAAGTTTGAAGCCCTCCGCTATCAACAACACAATCATATGATCACAACAAAAAAGCTACACTAGACCAGGAGGAATCGAAATCTGAAAGTCAAAATCAATAATGGACTTGGATATTGACATGAGCTATGTAGTAGTAGTAGTAGTAGTAGTAGTAGTAGTAGTAGTAGTAGTAGTAGTAGTAGTAGTAGTTGAAGTATGTCCCAGGCATTGGCTATATAATGATGTATTGGCCACAAGGGCCGATATATAGGGGACAATACAAAAGACTGGGACAGTGGGGTTTTACAGAAAAATCGAGAAAACAATATAAATAACAATAACAGAGTAACAAGAAAAATACAACATGAACAATTCCCCAATAGGTGGGATGACCACCCAGGGTTCGTTCAGATACCCCACCAATCCTGAACGACCCGACGCTTCGCAAGCACCCTAGAAAGGCACCCCTCTCCTCCTTAAATTTACCCACCTACAGGCGCATGACCAGAGTAGGCCCACTCACCACATTCTCGCCACATTCACCCACCTTTCAGCAAATGTACTGGGCGGCAGCACTTCTCTTTCCAACATCACCTTCCTTTCCAAATGAAACTTGAAAAAGTTGATGAGGGATTGGCCGAAGAGAAAAGTGTCTGTCTTTAGTCCTTTCACCTCGTCCACCATACAACCTCTTTCGCTACTGCCACCAGACAGAGGAAAATTGCATGCCCTTCCTGGCCAAAAGAAGGCGGTGGGTCGATCTTCACTATGGACTCGGCAGATAGCCGGATCCGTTCTACACGCGACAACAGCTGTTCGACATAACTCCACAAGTCAGTAATGCATGATTTCGTTGCTCTGCGCGCATCTCGGGCAGGTCCGTCTGACAGTACTTCCGTGCCTGTAGAGTTTATCTCGAACCGGCAGTGCCCCACAGTAGCACTGCCAAGCGAGGGATTTTTGGAAATTATCCATCGTCCCCGGCTCGAAAGTCCTCCGGAACAGACTGGTTAGTTCGACTTCGTCGACTCCCAGAACATCTGCGAGTGCGTCGTCGCACTTTCCCACCACTAATCCTCTATAGAACTCGAGAGTGGAAGTTCCACTGACCGCATTGCCCGCCTGGTAGAGGGCAGCGAGTGCCTGACAACATTCCAGATGCCAGTCACCCAGTTTCGGTCTCTACTTGACCCAAGACTGCAGCTCAGTCAAAGAAACGAGCTGTGGAAAGGCCCGTCTGACAAACGGCGACCACACCTGTTCACCGTTTAGGCAGAATATCTGGAGATGCCGCAACCTCAGCTCGTGTCTGTGCATCATTAGCCACGGCATGCCCAGCCCTCCACGTAGAGGGTGCTGGCAGCAGATGAACCGCCTCACTAGCGGAACCTGACCCCTCCACAATAATTTTGTAGAGGAGCCGCTCCAAGATGGCGAACGGGGGCAAGGTACGACGGTCAGACGGTTGTAGATGACGGATGCAATGTACGCGTTCGCCACCTCCACCCGACCTTTCAGTGATAGATTCCTCCCAGCCCATTTCTGGGTGAGACTGGCTACCCTGCCCGTCCCCTCGTCCTAATTCTTAACCAACTGGAGGTCTGGCCGGAAACAAACCCCGAGCAACTTTACCGGTCCCTCCGTCCAGCGCCTAACGACGCTTTGAACGGCATGTACTTGCCCCCTCCAGGTCCCGAGTTGCAAGCCCACCGACTTTTCCGGGTTATGTTTTGCTCCCGTCAACCTTTCATATTCCTCCAATAAGTTGCCGACCACCTCGATTTCTGAGGTGTCCGACAACATCACGGTGATGTCGTCCGCTTAAGCCGACACAGCCTTTCCGCGTCCCGGTTCGAGTGGGATGCGCTGCAACAGCTCCAGCTTCCGCAGTAAAGGCTCGAGAGTCAATACGTACATAAGGGAGGAGAGAGGGCACCCTTGACGGACCGATCTAGAGACCTGAAACGGTTCCGAGAGGTGGCCATTAATTTTGACCACCGAGCAGGTGCCGCTGTGCATTGCAGCGATCCAGCTTCTGAAGACGGGGCCGAAGCCAGCCGACTTGAGGACATCCTCCAGGTACCGATAGTCGACCATATCGAATGCTTTCGATTGATCTAAATTGACCAGAGCCCCACCGAAGCAAGGTTTATACCTTACCCTCTCTATGATATATCGCTTTAGGTGGAGGTTGTCGTGTATGGTCCTGGTTGGGATTGCGCAAGTTTGCGCCTCTCCAACCAAATCCCCGACGACAAGCGCCAACCTCTTCGCTAACACCCTGGCCCAAATCTTAAACTCTGTGTTGAGCAGTGTTATGGGCCAGAAATTGTCTAATGTGTTCCTCTTATTCTCGGCTTTCCTTATCATCGTCACTACGTCCCGGCTCACAGAACTGGGAATACTCCCATTCTGCTGCCAGTTGCAGTAGAGCGCATCGAGTGTATTGGAGAACAAGTCTTTGATATTTACGTAAAGCTCGTAGGGCAGACCATCCAAACCGGGTGAATTGCGTCTCATGCAGCCGACAAGGTATCCTGAATCTCGGCTGAAGTAATCGGCCTTTCGCAGCGCCCAGCGTCGGCTGTCGAGAGTTGCGGCAAGTAATCGAGGTAGGGACTGAAGTCCGCCACCATCTCGGATCCGCCACCTCCCCCTAACAACCGAGCAAAATGTTGGCGAAAGGCCTCACACATCCGCTTGGAATCGCTCAGCTCGTGTCCGTCTCGGTCCATCAAAGACCGAATCGTGGTTTTATAACCATGCTGCGCCTCTGCCACGCGGGTCTATCGAACAGCTTTGGTTCCCTCGTTTCTCAGAGCACGCGCCTTAGCTCTGACAATGCAACCTTCGTATTTCGCATTGAAGAAATAATCTAATGCCATTCTCGCCTCTAGCACGTTAGTTTCAATGCCACTACCAATAGCCTCGTTTAACTTATCTACCATCACCCACTCCTTTCTATTTTTCTCGAACGCTACTTCTTTGCTAAGCTCAATCGACATTACTCTAATCTCTTTTTTGAGAGCCCCCCACCATCTGTTGTTGACCTGGTCCCTGTAAGCCTTGCGTGCCGGAAATGACATGTTTAGCTTCCAATAACCATGTCTTAACCTACGCGTCTTATCTAGCTCGACTATACAGATCTCACACTAGTGATCTGAATTGGCGACCGTTTTAAAACGTTGACAGCTTACACTATTTCTGTCTATTTTCCTAATGAATATCCTGTCTATATACGATATAGATGACCCTATGCGGTTAGTCCAGGTCCACACTGGCGCATTAGGGAAATCTATTCGGTACCTATCAGACAGTTGGAACTGGCTGATCAGGTTCTTGAGGCTTTTGCACCCCCCCCCCCGCTCCTATCGGAAACTCCCACACAGTTTCAGCGTGCGTCTAAAATGCCGTTCCAGTCCCCCGCTAACAGTAAAGGGCGAGACGTACCCAGAAAGACTTCCAGGCGTCTAAAGAAGTACGGCCGTCCTGTCCCAGTAGGGGCGTAGACGGTCACCAGTCTAAAGGCACCACCTTCGGTATTGTTCACGTCCAGGACCACCAACTTCCCGTCCGCGTCCTGGAAGATCAACCTTACCTCGAGATCCAGGCCTTTCCTAATCAACACTGCCACCCCACCTCCCATTCCCGACCGACTAACAGATGCACAGATCTGATAGTCGTCGAAAATGGGGGCTAGTGCGCACGTGTCATAAATCTTGGTCTCGCTGACAGCAATTACATCCATTTCTAAAGACCTGACGTCGTTGAGCAGGTGACCCTGCTTCCAGGTCGTTCTCAGGCCTCGAACATTTAAATTTCCTACTCTTAATACGGCCATGTTGGCAGATTAAAAGAGAGAGAGGAGAGGTTTATTTACCTTCCGGGCTCTTGTGAAGGTCGGGTGGTTTGACCTCCATAGTTGGTGGGGTTTCTTTTGGGAACCCCTTTAAAAGTCTTAAAGTGGGTTTTACGTTTCTGGGTTCCGACGTCCCGAGGAAAGCTGTCTCGTATCTCTTTGTATAAATAGACCGACATTCGCACCAGAAACAAATCTTCCGGCACGCAAAATGTGCTCGATTTAAAAATTTCCCCCTGTTTTTTGTATATTTTGACATCGTGCTACGAGGGCCATCAGTTCCTGACTAGCACGAAGTTTTGTATGTTTTGTTGGTGTGATTTTATTTGTTTGCGTGGTTGTGGTGGTGATTGTTTTGGTGGTGTTGTTTCGGTTGTATCTGTGTTTGTTGTGAGTGTGGTGTCTGTGGTTTCAGATGTTTGTGTGTATATTTGTTCTTGCGTCGATTTAGGTTGGTTGCTTTTGGGGGATTCTGGTGATGGTGATGGTGGTGTTGATGTTGGTGTTATTGGAGAGATGTTTAAGTGGGTGGTGTCTGCATTTTTTATGGGGCTGATTTTGTGCATTGTTGAGTTTTTTTTTTCCATTTTGTGTTTCTTTTTTTGAATTTTGGGGGATTTTGGTTTTCCCTCATCTTCACTACTGGTAGATGAGTGGTCTGTGTCTGTGTGTGTGTTTATGTTTTTATTGATGTGTGTATTTTGGGGCGGCGGGAGGGGAGATTTGACAACTTTCCTCGTTTCCCCCCTGGGTAGTCAATATTGGTGGTGGTCTTTCTGTTAGTGTTGTTGTTGGTGGTTTTACAGGTGCTGGTGTTGGTTGAGGTCCTCGCCCCTGCGTCGGCAGCAGTGGAGCCCTTCGACCCCTTGCATCTTTCAGCAGTTGAGGGCAGACGGCTTGCCAATGGGTTTTTTGCTCACAAACAAAACAATGCAGCCTTTTACCCTCGGTCATAATATGAATGACTGTCCCATTCTGAAGGTGGATGTGGTCCGGAATTGTTTTCACATTCTCGGGCCTGATCTGGAGAAGTATCGCCGGGTCAACCCCGGATAAATCCTCTCTGGCCGTTCTCGTCACATCTATCGGGACGGTACCCGTCCCCTCCACAATCACACATCCCAGAAGTCACCACATGTCAAGTCCTGGCGGGATTCTGGGAATGCGTAGATGGGCCATTCTCTTTTCCAATGTGGGAGGGGTACATTATGACCTTGCTGGTTTTGCAAGGACTACTACTAATAATAATGATAATAATTGTTTCTACTTTAGGCACAAGGCCAGCAATTACCCAGTGCATTACTGGTACTTTATTTTATCGACCCCGTAAGGATGAAAGGCAAAGTCAACCTCGGCGGGATTTGAACTCAAATCGTAAAGGGACGTAACTATACTGGAAAGCATGGCGTCCGACTCTCTACCGATACAGCCAATTCACGGCCCTTTGATAATAATAATACTATAACTAACACGAACGTCACTACTGCTAGTATTACTACGATTACAGCTACTATTATTACCACCACCCCTATTACAACCACCGTCAGTACTACTACTACACATACCCAGCGGATTGTATGTACTTTTGTAACAATATCCTAACTGGAATAGTCATTTAATAGGCAACACAAACTTCAAGAAATGCTAATAGGAGAGATAGAACAGACAGAAAAAAAGTATGTTGTGGTATAATTTTCGACTTTCAGTGGAATAAAGATGGCGGGCTTGTTGAAAATAAGAGGGGAGACAGTAACAAGAACTCATAAAAAAAATTAACGTGGGGAATATAAAATTTCCAGGAAATCAATACTAATGTGTGTTTATATGGACACACACACACACACACACACACACACACACACATATATATATATATATATATATATATATAAATATATATATATATATATCCACATATCCACACATACATATATATATATATATATATATATATATATATATATATATATATATATATATATATATATGTATGTATATATATATATATACAGCAACACGCTCACATCCACTCGTATATATGTATTCCTCTGTCCGTCTTTTTCTACATATATATAATGTGTGTGTGTGTGTGTGTGTGTGTCTGTGACTCTGTGTGGTATTTGCTGTTATACAAATAAGTATTGTTTCCTGGTTTCCAGTTTTGTTCTTTTTCCAGACTTTAAGCCACCAGAGAGTAACATTTCGTATTATTCTCATATACAATCATAAAATAAATTGAAGGTTTATCATATGCCGGTGTAAGCGCGTCATTTCCGTAACATGTATATCTTTCATTTAGAGGTTTCGATGTTAGCCAACTAAACAGATATAAAAATTCTGAAAAGTACGGCAGCTCTTTGAAAGCTATTATAACGCAGGTTAAGCAATTTAATAGTCAAAGAAATTGGGCTTATAAACAACTATAAACTGGAAAAAAAAATGGATTCTTACGGATGAATATGTCTACCTTTCGTTTAAAGTAATTTATAGCTCCAAATTGTTTAATGGTTAAACCTAAATTATACCAGCTTAAATAATTTGATATATTTTTAAAATTGAAATTAGTTCACCGCTTTGTAAATCGAGTATTACTTTCTTTAGTTATTAACATGTTTATTGTTATATTAATATTCATATTATCTATCTTCTTTTTTAGGTAAGTACAATGGACAATCTATACAACTTTTATTTGCTATGCTGCTTCTGTCAGGTAAGGTGTTTTACGTCATGTCTGTGCTAGAACAAAGTACGGCATATCATGCTATATGTTTGGTCATCTGTGATATATTTATAAGTGGACCTATAACAACTTCTTATTGAAGAATACTCGTCGCCTGTCTGGATATGGGGTTAGGTTTCTCTCAGTTGAATAAAATAGAGTGTTTTCGCATTTTCCAGTAGTCTTGACATGACAACATGTTTTCGTTTGAATATTATGCGCTTGAAAGCATGAACGTTAAATA
>OZ024743.1:108193868-108223868 GCA_964016885.1 Eledone cirrhosa
AGATTGGAATGGAAATTCTTTGATGTCCATTGCCGGCAAAATTATAGGATGTGAGATGATCTCGGAAATAGATGTACGTTATAAAACTGTGTATGTATTCAGACACATACATAAATACATACTTGCAGGCATACATTATATACAGCGTGCTTTTATGAGCTTGTGTGTGTATATAGTAGCAACAACAACAACATTATTATTATTATTATTATTATTATTAGTATTATTATTATTATTATTATTATTATTATTATTATTATTAGTAGTAGTAGTAGTAGTAGTAGTAGTAGTAGTAGTAGTAGTGAAATTTGTAGTAGTAGTAGTAGTGTTGGTTGTGGTGGGAGGAGTGTTCTACAGCATCTCAGAACTTATTTCCAAATCGGTAGACAGAGCCGGTAACATATAAGTAACTTGCAGAGAGACATGCATATAGGTTAGTGTTTGCGCGTGTATGTATGTGAGTGTGTATTTCTACATAGGATTTTAATATAGTGACATATATTCGTGTTTCTTTCGCTTTTTAATGTGTCACGTTTTTATTACATGATATGAAACACACACATACAAAATGCATACATACATTCATATGTGTGTCTGTTTGTGTGTGTGCGTGCGTGTGTGTGAATGTCTGTGTATGATTATACATAAGTGATAACGGCGAGTTTGTGCCATTACCAGTGGAAATTGAAGGAAACATTTTCGCTTACAATCATTTGAAATAGCTCAACAACATCAAATTTTATTGAAGAGATAAGAATCACTAAATCAGCGATGCATAACGAAAACGCGTGAAATTCACACAACTTTTAAGCTTGCTGAAGTATTTCCAAATATGTTGTTTGGCATCGTTATCACATGTATTTACTTAATACATAATATAAATACATCTAAATAAATAATCTTTACCTGTTTCAAATTATTCTACGACTAGGTTAGCATCAAACAAGGAGAAAAAACAAAAAAAATCGAAAAATAGAAAACACCACTAGCATGTACTGTTAATCTCCCTGGACTATTGGTGTTTAGATAGACAATTATTAGCAAATTAACTCTATTTGTATGAATATGCATACATCAACACACGCACACATACGTTTATACATAATATCTATATATAGCATCTGCATATATCATCTACATTATACATGTTCCGTAAACAGCTCCACTTAACATCTCCCGTGGTATACAGTAAGCAACTCCAGCATACATATCCACATATTATCTACAATAATCTACAAGCGTGAACATCTCCAGGATATATATGCATATAATCATCGCCACATCTGCACCACACAACTTTAGTAAACTTCTACAGAAAACATCTACAGTATATATCTTTATATAATAACTCTAGTAAACATACATGGAAAACGACTCTAGTAAATATTTTCAAATAATATCAGGAGTAAGCATCATCACATAACAGCTTCAGTAAACATCTATAATAAATATCTTTAGTAAACATTTACATATAACAATCCCGGTAAACATCTAGAGTATTTTTTTCTAAACATCTATGTATATCATCTTCCCATTTCTTCACAAAAAAACTAATGTACATATAGACGACCAACTACAAACAATAATTGAATTTCCGTTCATCAACCCACTCTGCAGCTGGAAAGCCTAATGGATAATGGACGTGTACATACCATTACAGTTCTACAAGAGTGGCACAAGCTTAAATTTGTAGAGAGTAAGTAACTAAATGTTGAGATCTGAAATATTTTCTGACCTTGGACGAAGTGAAATTCCATTCTTTGAAATATAGACTTTTCTGTCTCCTAATAATTGTAGCTATCACCCTACATATCATTATTGTAGTGGATTGGCAGTATCGGTAGAAGGTCGGACGCCATGCTTTGTGGTATAGAGGTACGGCCCTTGCCATTCTGAGTTCAAATCCCGCCGAGGTTAACTTTGCCTTTCATCATTATGGAGTCGATAAAATAAGGTACCATTGATGCACTAGGTAATTGCTGGCCTTGTGCCAAAGGTAGAAACAATTATTGTATATACGTTGGATTGGCAGTATCAGTAGATAGTCGGACCCCATGCTTTGCAGCAAAGAGTTACGGCCCTTTATGATCTGAGTTCAAATCTCGCCGAGGTTAACTTTTCCTTTCATCCTTACGGAGTCGATAAAATAAAGTACCAGTAATTCACTGAAGAAATTGCAGGCCTTGTGCCAAAAGTAGAAACAATTATTGTATATATTGATCTAGAATTGTTGAAACTCGGACGTGGGGAGATCCGAACTACTCTGTTACCTGGGAGTGATTACATATCCAAGAGATGTAGCTTCACCGCTGACTCACATAATAATTGTTTCTCTTTAGGCACAAGGCCAGCAATTTGGGGGAGGGGGGGAACTCGATTAAATCGACCCATGTGCATTATTGCTGCTTTATTTGATCGACCCCGTAAGGATGAAAGGCAAAGCTACTCTCGGCGTGATTTGATACCGTAAAGGGGCGAAACCCTAAGCCAGAAAGCATATTGTCTACCGATACTGTCAATCCACTAGCCTAGTAATAAAAATAATAATGATAATAATAATATATGAATAAAGTAAACAAATACGTTTCTACTTTATCACTTTCAGAATTCCATTTAAACCCTGTTAGAACATAATGGAATTCAAAACAACGAAAATAAAACAAAACGATAAACATATATGATTTTTTCACTTAAATAGAGAAGAATCAATAGACACAACATACTCAAATTCAAAGATTGAGCCTCTGTTATGCGTTTGATATGCTATAAATGGTGACCATATCTCTTGTAAATTATACTTTATTATTTTAATGCCGAGGTTAACTTTGCCTTTCATCCTTACGGGGTCGATAAAATAAAGTGCCAGTAATGCACTGGGTATTTGCTGGCCTTGTGCCAAAAGTAGAAACAATTATTTTAATAGAGAAAATACACATTGTATAATATTGTCATCACATATAATATATCAGTAAAACTAAAACATGCAGCCAACACAACTGACATGAGCATAAGGAACAACACCTAATTCAGTTAAACAGTATATATAACAAATAGCTATTTTCATGGACACAGAACGTGAAATAGCGAGAGCAGTCGATCAACGAATAAAATGCATTGTGATTATTTATTCCAGCATTTGAACCCATAATATAAAGGATGTGAACACATATCTCAAGGTATTCTCTTTCCAACAATATTGCATGGTAACCCGGTACTTTATTTATCGACCAACATATCACGAATGACATGATCAATAAATAAAGTACCAGATTACCCTGGAAGATTGTTGGAAAGAGGATAACTTGAGATATGTGTTTAAATTCTTTGTATACTGGGGTAAAATGCCCTGAATCATGGTGGGCAGGAAGACACAATGAAGGTTAATGGAACACCAGCATGTACACAACTGCTGTACTAATCCCGCTGGGTACTACTTATCCATCAACTTGCTCAACATTACCACCTGGCTACTGCAAGCCTACTATAACTCGAGCTAGGTTTGAAGTTTGAAAATCCCTTCAAATTTCCCTCCCACAAATCTCGGAGGCCATGAAAAGATTTATGAGAACTAGACGTCTCTATTTGAGGAAACAGCAAAAAGCAATAAAACGCTTGTCATCTCATCGCTTTTATATATTTATACAATGTAAATAATTCATCTTTGACGAACAAATATCTTTTAAATGCTCTCCCATCTATCTCTATATATTCATTCACCTTCCTCACCCTATTGCTCAATTCATCATCCCTCCGCCAACAACACTTTTTCCACTTGACCTTTGTTGACCTCGGTGTGAACAATACAGCCTACACACTGTTTCTTTATACAGTAAAGTTGAGTTGATTTCGTAAATTGCAAGCAAAATCACGCACACACCTGCATATATGGTTAATGAAAAGTATATTACACACACACACACACACACACACACACACACACACACACACACACACACATATATATATATATATATATATATATATATATATATATATATATATATATATATATATATATATATAAACGAGGGTCAGCTAAAAAGTACATAGTCTGGACCAATGCACTCTCATTGAATGACAATGTGTCGTCTTCAGTGGTTAAGAACATTTGTACAAATGGAGTGAGTTGCAAAGTTTTGTTTCAAAATACCACCCTAACAAAGGTGTTGCGAGCCGTGTTGTTAACATGTTTAATGACAACTCTTTCTTACATTTGAAACACATTTTAAAGCGGAGACAAAAGCAAATCTCTGTGGATATATTTATAGGGAGATGGGATCCAATTAGTCTCAAGTGGGGTCTAGAGGCACAAAGAGATAGAGAACGGAAAAAAAACCCAGAAAATGAATTAGTATAGGCACAAGGCCAGTCATTTTGGGAGAAGGGAAAGTCGATGAAATCAACCCCCAGTAAAGATGAAAGGCAAAGTTAACTTCGGCGGGATTTGAAATGTAGCCGTCAAGAGCCATAACTCTATGCTGCGAAGCATTGTGTCCGAATCAACCAATACTGCCAATCCACCGCCCTTCCTCTTTCAAATAATAAAACACATCCTCCCTCCCCACCTCACCGTCATACATATGCCAACAGGAGTTTTCAAGAAAAGTAAAGTGAAGTTCTATTTATTTGTTATTTATATTTTTTATTGTTTTATGCATGTAAAACTATAGTTATTCTGTATAAAATGTATTTTTTTGTTAATATTTCGGGTGTGAGGAGCGGATTAATTGGGTTTATATTGTCTTATGGGAAATATTACCTCAGTTTTCGTACATTTCGTTTTTCGACCGACTTTCTGGAACTGGTTATGGCCGATAACCGTGATTCCACTGTATAGTTAGCTATCTAACTTCCTACCCACGTACTTATATGCATTCCGACCTACCGTCAATCCATCCACACCTATATGTAAGTTCGGATTCGTCTTTTCTTGTCTATGTATATGTTTACCTGTGTAAACCTGAGTGCACTTCTTTCTGTCAAAAGTTTAGCTTCACGATTCAGTAGATGGAGTAGAACTCTATAAGAATAATTAGCAGCAGAACAAGCTCAGCCTGATTCATAATAGAGATGTATATGGAAGTATTTGCACTATATCTACAGCGAGGCGTATTGATGTTTATTAGAGATTAATATGTTTTATATGCATTCATATCAACCTCTACCATTGAGAAATAACTAATGGGTTCGATCAGATCGGCTAACCGCCAGTCCTTAAATAAAATCGTGAAGAAGGTATTTACGAATAGTTGCAATGCAATGAATGAAAGCAGCAGAGTAATAACAGAATACACAATTAAAGAAATAGAAAATTGTGAAAACATATCAGTGAAAAACAGAGTGGATGTTAACAACCAGGTAACACAATTGAAAATACACAGCTTCAGTTGTACACGAGAATCTGGCCACGCCTTCTTCATATAAAACATTCGGGAACAACATAATACCCGGGTAATAATAGAACAATGCTCAGTAGGCGGTTATATCGTTCGGGTATGTAGATGGATGCGTCACCTCTCCACACCACTAACACTACACCGCTTACTTTCACCCGCCTGTCTCACTATAATTAAAGGAAAGTTTTAAATGTGCGCATGTGTTTGTTCATGTGAATGTGTGTGAAGGAGAAGAGAAATGTTATTTACCCACAGACAGATGCACACTCGCACATATACATTATATGAGTTTACTCACATACACACACATATACATAATTACTGGTATGCTACCACTATTGTCCATTTCCCGCCTACAACCAGAATGTTACTCTACACCTTTCTTGGTGTGCATGTGGTGTGTGTGGTGTATGTGCGCAAGGAGTGTGCCCGATTGTACGCATCCGTACGTGTAACCATGCACACGTGGCTGGGTATATCACATATTGTGTCTTCAGGGTTAATAGCTTCAGCTGCGAAATATATTTTATAAAAATAATTGAAAAGATTTGTATGTGCATTATATATATATATATATATATATATATATATATATATATATATATATATATATATATATATATATACAATATATTAACAAATGTAAATTATATTTATAAAATCATATTTATTTCATTATACATATTTCAAGGGCCACCAGAGCAAATTATGGTGCGCTTTCATCAGATAAAATATAATATACTTTAGTTTTATAAATAAATATTGACAACAAATTAAATATAACGTCAACATATATATATATATATATATATATATATATATATATATATATATATATATATATATATATATATATATAATCTTCTCGGCTCACAGACACACAGACAGACACACACACACACACACACACACACACACACACATATATATATATATATATATATATATATAAATCTTCTCGGCTCACAGACACACACACACACACATACATATATATATATATATATATATATATATATATATATATATATATATATATATATATATATATATATATATATATATATATATATATATATATATCTGTGTGTATGTATGTCTGTGTGTCTGTGAGCCGGGAAGATTTATTTAAACACTGAGGTAAACCGTCTCATTCTATAAACACACCCCGAATAAGAAATCGAGAAAAGAAATCAGAAAGTAGTTGTAATATCTAAATAACAATAATTTCATTGTTGAAACACCCACAAAGAGAATGGAGTAAATGATTCACTAACACACAGGGTGTATGACAACGTATTTATATTGTTAGATATATTTTTTCTAATCTTATTATACTCTTGTATTCTTTGTGTAGCGCTAGTTTTATCCTCTGTTTTTCACCCTTCTTTTTTCTGCTCCATTTCAAGGACATGTCATATTATGTTTTATAACGTTGCATGTATTGGATGTATGGATGGATGTGTGTGTGTGTGTGTGTGTGTTTGTCTGTGTGTGTGTATATTTGTGTGCTTGCGTATCTCAGTAAGAATGGTTGAGTTTGTTCAGATAGCTACTGCAGGGACACACGCACAGCTTAGGTGTAGTGGTAGTGGCATGGCCGGATTTAATGGGGGCAAATGGGGAAATTGCCCTGAGTCCTCTGCAGTGGGGAGCTCAATTAGCGACGGGCGTAGCAATTTATTTGTGCCCTCTCCTAGGCTTTTTAATTTTAGGATGTTTAGATTTTTTGGCATTTACTACCTGTATGTATAACATTTCAATTCCAATTACTTGTGCCTAACTGATTTTGAAATGTATTCTATTTTGTACATATATCAGTCTCCCCTCCCCAAACCTGGTCACCCCAAGGTCTAAATCCGGCTCTGGGTAGTGGTAGCTTAAAGTAAAATGATAGGTGGTAGTTTCGTTTTTCACAAATACCTCCCCGCGTGTATACATGCAACACACACACACTACGTATTAGACACCGTATATATATATATATATATATATATATATATATATAGAGAGAGAGAGAGACAGAGAGAGAATTCACAGGAATCAAAGCTATGTTCAAACATTTATTCACTTACAATTGTTTCATCCAAACCTAGGCTTGGTAGCTTCGGAGCATTTTTTCAATGTTTGTACATATAATTGACCTCCTATCCAACGCAAGAGACATACAGATACATATATATATATATATACTGATGTACAGTGGAGTGACATATATTATACTATACTATATTTGTACAGCAATTCAAATTAATATCAAAATCAAAATTTAAATTTAAATTAAAATACATTCGGCAGATAACACAGATAATGCAAGAGGATAGTTTGATAGTCAGATCTAGTAGGTAGTGTATGGACCATGCAAGTGTGTCTCATTTATATACGATTATTGTGTGGCAAGGTGTTACATATAATGCAAGCACTTTAAGCGGGTAAGCAAGAGTATTATGATGGTTGTAGTGGTAGGGTATTTTTGATCTATTTATCTTACTGGTAATAAGGTAGTAATAAATTACTGACCTTCCCTGTTTATAGTTTAAAATATACATAACTATAAAAAGTTTAAAATATACATAACTATAAATAGTAACCTTAATATTATATATATATATATAGTAATAATAAATTTGAAGACTAACATCCAAAGAGGGCTCGATAAAGATAAATATATATCAGATATATAAGAACCGTAGAGCAAAATATCTGAATTTTTCTAGATTTTTTTTGAATATATATATAAGTGTGACATTTTGGGCAATTTTCCGTTGCCCCAAATTGACCCATACATCGTGAGTGAAATTTGGGTGTCGGAAACTGTTTAGGTACCCATCAGATGTGCTCTGTTTGTAACTCACAAGGAAACCCTTAACACACATTGTGCTAATATAAAACTCCCCGAGAATCATATAAAGTATACACCTGTCTATGGAAGCCTCACCCATTTACATGCGAATTTTCAGGTTGTTACGTTGAAACTACAACTGAAACATTCTTCCTCGTGTGTGTGTCTGTGTGGGTATCTTTTCCGATCGATGAACATAGTTCAAAAGAAAGACAGAAAAATATAGCTAATCGCTTTTAAAAGTAAAACACCACTGTCTTGAATATGTGAAATCTCTTTGAATAAATTCTCTTTGATACACAATACAGTATTCTATTGATATTCTTTTTATTCGACCAAGTTTGAGCTACTTGAAAATAAAGCAACACTGTTGATTCAAAATGCTCTCGTACCCTGTTAGAATTAGTGTTTCAAAACTTCCTCAAAGTTTGTATATCCAGTAACTCTAGAAGGTACCATAGAAGAATCATTTTGACATCATGGGCTTATAGATATAGTCCTGGCACTGGCATTACTTCATTGCAACATAAGAGGCCACAGAATTGTTATTCTCTCGCCTATATTCCCCCTTCTAATAAAACTACGTAAGTGGTAGTATTTCATTTTCACAGACGCACCTGAATCTCTGATCACCGCAACGAAATCACGCCATCTCTAAATGGCTCCAATAAGACCACGTCATGACAAGAAATTAATGGACTGGCGGGTAAAAGAGGCACTATATTTTAATGCGGCATATGTATGTGCGGCATGAGAGTTACTGTCTACATGTTTGAATCCGTGATTCTATTGATACTATTAAATGTATAGATAAATGTTGTTTGCCGACCTATATATCTTTATATATATAACGGTTTGCTGAAAGTTGAAAAATGCTCAATAACTTAGTAGAGAAGGTAAATATAAATTCCATATAAAAATGTTTTCTACAAGACTATAAGTTTCATCTGTTTGCAATTATCTGGAAGTTCTTTATCTGTGTTAGTGTTGTTGGGTGAAGTTTTGAACATATGAAACGATAAGGGCAAATATCTTACATCTAACTATCTATAACTTGGTCGACATTGCGAAGAGATCTGGGTAAGGAAGTAGTTACGTAGGTAGAGAGCTCTAAGCTAGGTAGGTTGATAGGCTGGTAGACATGCAAGGTGATCAATAATTAGCTAGGTATACAGAGGTAAAGGAAATTATAAAGCACCAATTAGTTTAAAGCTAGATTTGTTTGTTTCTTGATTTTCTTTTTATCTTTTTTTTCAACTTCCATTATCGTGCTGGCATCCATATTCGTTTTTCGGAATAAGATGAATCTAAAGCAGAGACGTCAGTCAACATAATCAACATCCTTCCAAGTAATTTCCTGCAAATGGATATTAAATTAGTAGAAACATTAATTTGCATGTAATTATGTCGGCCAGCATCGATGGATGATGAAAGGCAATTTTTAGGTATTCCTTAATTGGCAGACGATATAGTCATGCAAGGTCGTATGAGCGAGTATTTGAATGACAGTCAAAACAAGATGGTAGCCATTCTGAGATGAAAGATATAATCGCTGTGTGTGTGAAGAGAATCTGAGAAGCTGAAGAAGACGTAATTACAAAGATAGAAATGGAAGTAAGTAGTAGTAGTAAGGAAAGAAGCAAGAGTTGTATATGAAGACATTAGGGGGGTAATATTGATGGTGGGGAGGATTGGGAATTGAAGAAAGAAGGAGGAGAGTGTGGAGGAGAAAAAGTAATATATCATTAAAATCTGGATAAAGCTCATTAATCGACAGCCCTTTTTTCGACCTCTATTTATTTCATATATACTTTCTTCTTTCCATCTTCCTATGTTATTTCTTAGTTTTTAAAGATTTTTCTCATCGACATCCTTCTTTCCATCATCTCTTCCCCCTCATTTTTTCACTAACTTCTTTGCTTTCTTTCTATCACTCTTACACAGTGTCAGTCTCATTCTCTCGACACTTCACCGATATATTTCCATTCCTTCTCTCATTTTCTTTTATTTTGCTTTGTTCGTATTTTTTTTTTCGTCTCACTGAGTTTACACGACTAACAACACCAAATAATTTTTTGTCTGGCCCATCTCTCAACGGATGATGCGGAAATGTCTTGAACGTTTTACCGGAAACATGCGGCATTCGCTCCTCGTTCCATTAATGACACCACCACACCAGAATCATGTCTTCACTGTCCTCTATACAGCTAATTTTTTTAAAAATTGCCAATGACCCTTGCATATGTATTTTCCTCTTCAATGAGGTGGATATATATATATATATATATATATATATATATATATATATATATATATATGTGTGTGTGTGTGTGTGTGTGTGTGTGTGTGTGTGTGTGTGTGTGTGTGTGTGTGTGTGTGTGTGTGTGTGTGTGTGTGTATGTGTGTGTGTGTGTGTGTGAGCGTGCATGTGAATACGCAAGTGTGGAAAAGAGATTGGGACAAGTGCATTCGGTACTGAAAGCAAAATGACATTTCACAAATCATTACACCGAGTGTTTCATTGCCGATATTCGGTCAAACACAAAATATGATACAACATTAGATTTGGTGCACATAAATATACAGTAAGCATAGTTTTCTAAGTCAGTTTCAAGTAGTTCCTGTTTCTCTGTAATGTATTCTCGGTAGTATTGAATGAAGATATATTTTTATATAAAAACTCAACGGACACAGATTAAGGTTCCAAATTAAGGTGTATGTTTTCCTTTTTTTACTGTGTGCCATTTTCTACTATTTTACGCGTGAAGGGATGTGGTTTAGTGATTCGATTGTTTGTTTCATGATTGGACAGTCGTGATTTCGATTCCCCGTGGCGCGTTGTGTCCTCAAGCATCCTATCAAGCTCAATCCCACTCGAGAACTAGGTTAATAATATACTTGTCCATGGTCCATGGAATGGTTCAACATTTGCACGTTGATTTCATTAAAAAGCACTTGCGGTGATGAAACAACTGCACTACTCATCAAAGGTACCGACGAGGTCCAACAGCTACTTTACAGAACTAGAGATATTTGCAGCTAGGAAATTCTTAAGAAGTGGAACAAAGAGGAGAATTCAATTCTGAAATATAGTGATATAATTTATTGGAAGCAAAACTATTACAACATGTTTCAGGGAGTGTCATGTTGCCTATAAAGCAATAGATGTGTGTATATAATGAATTCAGAGTGAAAAATGAAAGAACATCACAATATGCACTAGCTGAATAACCTAAAAAGCACAGAACCTAATATTATCTTTAGTTAATACCTGTTTCCTTAGAACTTCTCATTATTAATATGAGGTGCTCTAAAAAAATGACTTCTAAATTTGCCATTGTATTTAAACAAACCAATAAATAAAAGCTTTTAGTATAAAAGAGGTGAAATAATGAAACGACTGTCTTCTGTTGTTCTTTGAATCACACATACACTCACTCACATACACACATATATATGTACATGTATGTGTGTGTATATATATAAATATATATATATATATATATATATATATATATATATATATATATATATATATATATATACACACAGAGAGAGATAGATAGAGAGAGAGAGAGCGAGAGAGAGAGGTAGAGAGAGCGAGCGAGAGAGAGAGTGAGTGTGCATACGTCTGAGAGGACAGAAAGAGAAAGAAGGAAATCTCATCAAAACTGCATCCACGGATTTGTTGTAGACACATTCTTGGTGTAAGATCTTCGTAAAAGTCGTTTTAAATTTCGAAAAATAACAAAGTAACATTTTTTTTTTACACGCAGAATAAAATAATACAAGAAATTACAAAGAAAATAAAATAAATTAAAAATAAAAATAAAATATATATTTCAAAAAACAAAAAAGGTTTTGGGGGTAACTCAAAATATGAGCCTCAGAAAACAGATGGCATATTGGAGAGAGGAATTTGATGTGAAACCAATTTTGTTTGAATGCAGTAGGATTTGCGTTAAATAAGTGCTCTCCAATAATCTCAAAACCAACTACTTGAAATGCAACACGAACAACTAAGGCAATTCAACGTTAGCAACAATATCGACAACTATAACACCACAACCTCCACCACAATCACCTCCAGCAACAACAATAAAAGAAACAGCTTACACAACCATTACAACAAAAATGTATAACTATAAATCAACACAATTAACAATAAAATATAATGATTATTAAAAAAATAATTGTTTCTACTTTTTGGCACAAGGCCAGCAATTATCCAGTGTATTACTGGTACTTTATTTTATCGACCCCGTAAGGATGAAAGGCAAAGTCAACCTCGGCGGGATTTGAACTCAGATCGTAAAGGGACGTAACTATGCTGGAAAGCATGGTTTCCGACCCTCTACCGATACTGCCAATCCAACGCCCTTTTATTAAAAAAAATAATGAGAGTAGAAAAGCAAACAAAAATTGAAGGCAACAAAGAAAAAAAAAATGTTTTTCCCCAAATCATCAACTGTCCTTTTTTGTTTTCTCATACGTCTTCATCATGGTGTCTGCAAAGATCACTGGTTTTCCAAGAATAACAAACAATTCTTTCCATCCTTTCAACAAATGTCCATGATATACCCCCACGCCACTGAATTTTAAAACTCTTAAATTTCATTCCTCATCTAATTGTTAATACGGCCCTAGCACTTACACTCATTCTTTTTCTCTCTCTCTCTCTCTCTCTCTCTCTCTCTCTCTCTCTCTCTCTCTCTCTCTCTCTCACTCTCTCTCTCTCTCTATCTCTCTCTCTCCCCCTCTCACTCCCACTCTCTCTATATATCTCCCCTCTCTCTCTAATTTATATATATATATATATGTATATATATACACACATATATATATATATATATATATATATATATATATATATATATATATATTATATAAGTATGTATACGTACATACATATATGTATACAGACGTACAGTTGTATGCATATATATACATACATGCACACATATATAGATGTACGTATGGATCGACCGAACATTTATTATAATGCTCGGTTTGTCTGTAAACAAACACACATCCCGAATTAAGCCGTACAGTGTTTAGCAACCATCGTTTCCCTTTTGTTCAACATTGACAAAGGAATGATGTACTAGTTTCAAGCTTCAAGAACAAAAGGGCAACGATGGTTGCTAAACACTGTACAGCTTAATACATACTTATATTTAAGTAACGACCGTACTAAGAGTGACAAATGAAATTTCGTGTCATTTTTTCCGTTTATATATATATATACATATACTTCTTTCGTTCTATCTATCTTTCTCTTTTTCCATTTTTATTCACTTCTTTATTCCTTTTTTATTTATATATATCTTCTTCATATTTTTATCTTTCTTTCATATATTTATATACATCTGCCTCTCTGCTTGTGTGCCTGCCTCGCGTCTGTATGTATAGTGTATATTTTCCCGCTTTCATTTTACCACAATGTAAATGATGAAGAGGCAGGCAGTACATATCTAAACTTGTTCCCTGTCACTTATTTCAAAATGACAATCTCCCGTATGGTTTCTTCCAATTTCTCTCTCTCTCTCTCTCTCTCTCTCTCTCTGTCTCTCTCTCTCTCTCTCTCTCTCTCTCTCTCTCTCTCTCGTTTTCTTATCTCCCCGTTCTCTTGTCCGCTCCCTCTCGCCAGCCTGTCTTGACCGATTCCCCAATATTTCACTCGCTCCCTGCTCTATCTCAATGAAATTGCTTTCTTGCACCTCCATTTACTCAGTCACAATCCTTTCGTTTATTTGCCAAATGTAACTTCATTTCAAAAACTGAATACCACTTTGAAATCACACACAACGCTTAATCCAAACTAATCCTCAATGACCTATTTCAAACATTCGAAACACCCATCTTTCAAACCTATTTATTTGCATTCAGTTTTTCCCTTTCTCTTAATGTTCCTCCCTATCCCTCTATCTTTCTATATTCCGCTGTATTTTACTCTCGAACTCCTCAATTTCTCATCAGAGGAAATGATGAAAGAGCAGAAATATGAAAACAAATTCAAACGGCAAACCTTGCAGAACACTGCGACCCACCGAATCTCCTTCAGAATTACATTGCAGGCACATGGATCCGTAGAGTGTTCCGTCGCTTGCACGTCCATTTTGCGACCAAATTGTTCCGTTAATTGAGCAACCAGGTACGAGAACATTCATCCTGACCGCAAAAAGCATGTCTGTGACACGAAAGAAAAAAAATATCGGTTCAATTAGACGTATGCTCGTTCATCTACATATGCGTGGTATAGTTTACAAAATCTGAAGAGAATACACACACATGTAATTGACATGTATTCAGACATATAAAACGAGAAAAGTCCATTTACATACTATGTGCGCGCATACACATTCACATATATGTATAAACAATAAAATTCATTCATATACAAATACTCAAAACAAAAAAACCAGATATACAGAGGGGAAAATGCATTCAAATGTGCATGTTTGCGTGCGTGTATGCAAGCTAGCATACACGTACAGAAATATATAAAAAGGTATATGTATATGCAACACGCACATACACCGGACGGAAATACACAAGCAAGCCTGTAAAGCTGCAAAAACAGCATTTGTCTCAGATAATTGTTGACATCTCCCTATAACCAGACAACAAATTGTCGTCAGCAACAATAGTAGCAACAACAGCAGCAGTTACATTAATATAATGGGTAACAACAACACCAACAATAATATAATATAAGAATGACAAAAAGCCAGCGAAAAAAGTTAACTGCAACTGTCTTGGAGAAAAATTGCGTAATTCTGTAAATACGTACTACTACTACTACTACTACTACTACTACTACTACTACTACTACTACTACTACTACTACTACTACAACTACTTTGTAAATTCGTTTTTCTTTCCTGTGTATTTATTTATGCATTCAACTACCATTTGGAGATTTGTTTGGTTTTAGAAGCATTTAGACATTCCATTCACCTTGTTGATTATCTCACTTCCTATCTTTCTTTTTCTCCCTCTTTCACTTGCTCTGGCTATATCTCTCCCTCTCTCTCCCTCTCTCGCTCTCTCTCTTTCTCTCTCTCTCCCTCTATCTCCCTCTATCTCTCCCTATCTCTCGCTTTCACACATAAAGTTGGTACATGCACACTCTTTCTATTTCTCATTGATTTAATATCTCTCTCTCTCTCTCTCCCTCTCTCTCTCTCTCTCTCGATATATATATATATATATATATATATATATATATATATATATATATATATATATATATATATATACATATGTGTGTCTCGTTTTCTCCTTCTTTGTCTACTTTTTGCTTGACTACAGTCAACTAACTCCATTGCAGAATATATATAAATGGATAAACAAACAAACACATCAATAAATCAATCGATAAATATATATACATGGTATATATATATATATACACACACACACATATATATATATATATATATATATATATATATATATATATTATAGTTGAGACTATATATATATATATACATACATATATATATATATATTTATATATATATATATATATATATATATGTGTGTGTGTGTGCGTGTGTATATATATATGTATATATGTTTTCAAAAGTGATTGTCTGAATTGACGAAGAAAAAGAAGGTATAAGTCAACAATAAAACAAAACACGAAGTATTAAAAAGTAAACAAATACGTAATTAAGATAAACAAATGGTAAGGAGAAATAGACAGGAAGAGAGAAAAAAGCAAACACAAAAGGAAAACGAACGTGTAAATGAAAATCTAGAAAAGAATGCACAAATCTCTAAAACGAGATGGAGGAAAAAAGAAAAAAAAATGTGCCCAACTACACAACAAAACAGGTGTAAAACAATAAGAAAATATATAAATATATAACAAAATATATAGGAAAAAAATGGGAAAATAAGAGGAAAAAATACAGAAAGAAAAAAAGTAAACAAGGGAAGGAGAAACGTGAGAAAGAAATAATGTCTAAAATATATAAAATATACAAATAAAATAAACATGGTATGAAAATCAAAGATTGAATTTAGAGAGGAAAATATAATTGGAATTGTTTCTTATTTAGCATGGAAATGTAGCATTAAGTATTCCATTAGTTGCTAAGACATAAGCAATACACATTGAATAACAACATACACATATCAGTACACGCAAACACATGCGCACAGCAACAACAAGAGCACAAGCCACAATCTTATATATATATATATATATATATATATATATATATATATATATATATAGACAGACACACAAACACACGCACTCACACACGCATACATACACACACACACGTGTGTGTATGTATGCGAATGCAACTGTGCACGTGTGCTCTGCAGAATAACTCGGCGTGAAATTCAGAGTTGCAGTGACGGGAGAAAACTGCCAATGGAAGTATATATATATATATATATATATATATTTATATATATATATATATATATATATATATATATATATATTTATATATATATATATATATATATATATATATATATATATATATATATATATATATATATATGTGTGTGTGTGTGTGTGTGTATGTGTGTCTGTGTGTGTGTGTGTGTGTCATAGCTATAATAGAGTGGCTATATCCGAAGCTTTTCGTTTTATGTGCTGCACAATAAAATCTTCTCAAATTTTATTCGCCTTTTATTTTCAAATTAAAAAAAACAACCAGGGAAAGAAAGATATAAATAGAAAGTGAGGGAAAAGCTGAGAGAAGGTTTGATAGAGATAGATGCATAGATATATTTCTTTATTAGCCACAGGGGCACAAAAGAAGGGGACAAATACAAAGGGGGAAGTTTACATACAATAAAAACGTGTAAAATGTTATCACAGATGGAATTTAAAAGTTAGTCGATTTTCCCCAATAGAGGGAGACAGTTTATATGGGTAACACATACCTCCGAAAAAAATGTGCAACCCTCATCTCCAGGAGTACGAAGAGCTTGTACTCCTTTCCTCTCCTCCTCCTTTTCCTCAATCTACAGGCTGATATAGAGAGAAGGCCCATTCACTCGGGCCATTCTCGCCACTTTCACCCACCTTTCATAAAAGATGCATAGATAGATAGATAGATAGATAGATAGATAGATAGATAGATAGATAGATAGATAGATAGATAGATAGATAGATCGATAATATATAGATAGATAGATATATAGAGAGAGGGGGACGATAGAGAGAGAGAGAGAGAGAGAGAGAGAGAGAGAGAGAGAGAGAGAGAGAGAGAGAGAGGGAGAGAGAGAGAGACAGAGAGGGGGAGAAAGGGAGAGAGAGAGAATTGCGTAAAACAAGGACATACACAGCTCACGAATAAATGAAAGAATGTTAGATGTAAAGATGTGTAAGATAAATAAATGTATACTCAAAATCTTTGGTTTTTGTTCACTTGCGAAATTGAAAATAGAAATACTGAGAATTTTAGTGCGAGCGCATGGCTGAAAGAGTGTATGTATATGAATGAATGAAAACACAAAGGTACAAAAATAACCAAACAATATATTTATGTATATTTTCTTGCATTTATATATGTCTGGATGAATGTATATTTGAATGGATTTATATATATATGTACGCATGGTGTTATACACACGCGCTCGCGTACACAGAGACACACATACACACACGCGCACACACACACACACACACACACACACACACACACACACACACACACACACACACACACACACACACACACACACACACACACACACACACACACACAGATGTGTGTGTTTGAGTATAATTAGTGTTAGATAGAACGGGAAATAGAAATAAAATAGGCAAACAATCGTACCGTATAAAACAGCAGAAAAATAAGAACGAAAGAAACTAAGATCGAAACAAGGAAGGAAACATACAAAAACACATTATAGATGGAAAGAATAAGAATTAAAAGAAAGAATAGTCAAAAGATATTTAGAAAGAAACTGTAAAATGAACGAATATTTGTTAGACAGAAATAGAAAAAAACTATATGGGGAAAAAGCTAGAAAAAATTATATGCAATAAAGCTAGAAAAAAGACTATACGTAAAAAAAGCTAGTAAATGTTTATAAAAATACAAGGAAAAATAAAATACTATGGGAAGAATAAAAGTAGGATTCTGTGAAAATTGGAAAGAATGGAATTGGTAAATAAGGAATCATTTGTTTTATTTGTTCTTTGGTGGTGTTTTTTTTACAACGAAATGAGATCGGAATTTTTTCCCTGGTGATTGCTACGAGCAATTTCATGATTTCTTATGGAGGAAACGGTGCCGTATGGGGTAAGGCAGCATTTTTGAAACATTATCTTTTACTGTGACCCAGAGCAAGAGCTGCAGTTTTTGTAATGCGACCCAATATTCCTATATTTTTGCTCTCACTTGTTTATTTTTGTAGATTTTTTTCTCAATATTTCGAACCATTTAATTTAATTTGCTACCTTCAAATGGGTCAGAACTCAGTAGTGGTGAATGGTTTGATATTGTTTCAGTGGGGTTGGAATCAAGGTAGTTGTGTTGGGGGCATCTGGATGATTGTAGGGTGGCAGCGGTGTGGAGTTGGGGCTGCAAGGTGGTTGGAGGCTAAGGTTTTAACGGGATTTAGTGAGGATGGTTTTTTTAAACATATTTTCTCCGTTCACTTCTTTAGTTATAAGGATGTAAAAAATGTGCTGATTCTAACAATATAGCGTTGAAGCAATAAGTGGGTCACTATAGAATAGTTTGATCTGCTATAAATCTCAATGAAATCTACCTCATTCCTTGCCGTCTAAACGAAAAACAAATTAAGCCACATACGAGAATGTAATATTAGATACATTATATTTTAACAGAAGATTGTGTGTTTAAGGGTGAAGTATCTGTGAGCATAGACCTGTTGAATAATGTCTCCCCTTAATCTAAACAACATCAACAAAGAACACGTTCAGTATCTATGAGGGAGAATACTGTTAAGAGTAGTTTTTCAAAATTCAACAAAAGCGTGGATGCATTTAAAATCGAAAGGGAAATCTAAAAAAATCTGAAATGATGGAAAAGTCACAAAAGTGTCCTTCATAATTTAGACACCATATAAACTCGTGTATAATGCGGGAAACATAATACAAAACATCAACGTCAAAATTTGAGGGCAGCATTGTAAACGAATGCAAAACAAAAAATTATGAAAATTGATATACCGGAGGCAATAGCCCCAAGACATCTGAGGACTTATATCATTATCTATAAAAGGGACATTGTTGTTGTTGTGCGCGTGAGTGTTCCATGTTTATACATTTGCAAAATTTCAAACCGATTCGACTCAACGTCTGGAAAAATGATGTAAATGGTCTAACTTAGGTCAACGACTATTTACGGAAATAATCGATAAAACTAAATACATGACGCTTTACCCCTCTAATAGAATCTGTAAACCTCTATCTACTCCCCTTCAAATTCAATAAAACTACATACTTGCTTACAAACTTCCTTTAGGAACGCCGAAGAGAGAGAGGGGAGTGAGAAAGAGAACGTTTGTTTTTGAGTGTGGAACGGTCTAACATTTATTTACTTCAATGACAAAGAGAACTTTTTACATTTCATACGAAACAACAATTATTCAAAAGAAACAGATACATTTATTCAACAACAAAAAAAATAGCGATAAATCTTTTTTAAAACCTCTCAACGAACGTGGAAGAAAGAAGTATCAGTTCATTTACTAAACACAATAATATACTCTATGAGGTCACTAAATCTGCTAGAAACAGCAGCTAACTCTCCCCCATATCACACCACTCCTTACTGTCTTAAATTTAGAAAACATATCCTCTATGAGGTAACTAAACCTGCTAGAAACAGCAGCTAACTTTCCCCCATATCACACCGCTCCCTACTGTCTTAAATTTATAAAACATCTCATCTATGAGGTCACTAAACCTGCTAGAAACAGCAGCTAACTCTTCCTCTTAACACACCGCTCCCTACTGTCTTAAATTTAGAAAACATATCCTCTAAGAGGTCACTAAACCTGCTAGAAACAGCAGCTAACTCTCCCCCATATCACACCTCTCCCTACTGTCTTAAATTTAGAAAACATATCCTCTATGAGGTCACTAAACCTGCTAGAAACAGCAGCTAACTCTCCCCATATCACACCACTCCTTACTGTCTTAAATTTAGAAAACACATATCCTCTATGAGGTCACTAAACCTGCTAGAAACAGCAGCTAACTCTCCCCCATATTACACCCCTCCCTACTGTCTTAAATTTAGAAAACACACATTAGACAACCATGCAGAACAACTCCATCGCAGCTCTGTTGTTCGGCTGGCATCGTCTAAGCGCGTGTTGCGCAAGTACTGTGAAACAATAAATTTCAACACTTCTTTGCACAGAGATAACATAGGCGAAACTACAATTGTCACTGCTGGCGCAGCTCCTGCTTCGGCAGTCCAGGTCTGCAATTCATTCACCCAGTGCCTGGCAGATAAAAAATTGCTGCCATAAAATGGGTGGTGCAACCTAACTTTGGTAACTTACTGACCCCGAGCAACGCCAGGCTTTAATGGTAGTATATATATATATATATATATATATATATATATATATATGTGTGTGTGTGTGTGTGTGTGTGTGTGTGTGTGTGTGTGTGTGTGTGTGTGTGTGTGTGTAATTTCCTGCGGCTGTGTTGTGTAGCGAATGCAACCAATGGCAATTGTAAATTCGGTTATATATTATTTAGAAGGAGATTATTTGATTTAATACATCGAAGTTAAAACGTAAATCTTCAATGACATTACGTTCCTGTCTTTCAAAATCTAAATATTTATGATTTTTCTTCGGGTAGAAAAACTAAAAGATGATTTATATTCAAGTTCGGATAATAATCGAGTAAATACGATATGTTCTTATTTGTATTTAGTAGTAAGTGATTTATTTTTGATTTCAACTCATCAAAATCGAACCAATGTATTCCAGTATTCAGTATGAAGACCATAGTATATTCAGTTAGTGTGAGTTATCATTGCAAACGTAAGATGTAATTATAGTGACAAACCGACTAATACAAGTTTATCTACCCAATGAATAAAACCAGTGTCGATTAGTTATTGTGATAGCCAAGCTTTTAGCAGAGGATCTATTGGTAATTACAGTCTCTATCAGCTAAGGTCAGAGGACCTGGGGAATATTAGTGTCTGTATCAATCAAGGTTTTTAGTAGACGACCTGTCACACACACATATGTGAATAAGAAAAATTCAATTATATGTTACAGCTGTATATGTATGGAGGCAGGATTGTTAAAGGGCGTGACTTAGTGGTTAGAATGTTCTGCTCATCACCGTAACGCTGGGAGTTCGATTTCTGGTGTTTCAGAATGTCCTTCTGCAAGTCACTTCATTTCACATTGCTCCAATCTTTTCTGCTGGTCAAATTGATTTTTATCTAAGATTAGAGAGGCAGCATAGTTATTCATTGTGTAATGTTGAATCTCCCGGAGAACAAAGTTAGCAATATATGTGCCTCTGGTATGCTCAGCTACTTGCACGTTAATTCAAAGAGTAGGCTGGCTATTCCCTTGTTTGAAATACTTAAACACTCATCGTCGAAATATATGGATGTCCATTCCAATCCTGATGCGTGTCATAATAAAAACGACTTTTCTCATTCAGTAAATGTTGTGTGTGTTGTCGGGGAAGATCTGCCGCGTATAGAGAGATTCAATGTTACACAGAAAGATGGTGGTGATAATTGATATATAGAGCGACAAACTAATACAGCAATAGAGCAAACACGACCAGGATTATTAGAACGACGATAATGGTGATGAGGAGGTGGAGGAGTATTTCGGATTTGATTAAAGTGCATAAAATACAAAACAACAACTAAAGCAACGTCAACGTGTAATTAATTGGTGACTGTGTAATTAATTAATGAAATACGTTTCTGAATATGTCATGAAATAATTCCAAAATAAAATGAAAAAGTCACTGAGAGAATAAAACATTATTCTAATTCATCCACTTATTGAAATATAGAAAGGACAACATACGTTTGTTTTTTATTTATTTACTGAAATATCTTTACATATAAAACGTCAAATCACATGTTTATTTTAGCTTACTGGTTTCTGCCTTTCGGTCACGTTATAGGAATGTTAAAGCAGTTGCTATGTTACTTGAGATTAAGAGAGAGAGAGAACATTTTCTTTTACCTAAATAAGTAACTTGGAATTGGTGAGAGATAGTGAGGCATATATACAAATCAACCAGCGGTGAAACAGTCAGGTGATGAGACGAAATGAAGAAAATTGAACACAGCTTGAAGAAATTAGATTAGCGGCAGTAAAAACCAGTTAGACCCTTACTCACCAGAGTAGTGAATACTTGGGGTAGTAGAGTGGGAAATATAAAAACAAATTCAGGACCCCGACGGCTGAGCTCCGGCCGTTTCAACAGCTAGATCCGAACTGAAGCGCCGGTATTTGCGGGGTGGGAATCTAACTGGTCTCCTCAGGGGTATAGTCAATATATGGAGCCGGAGCTCAGCCGTCGGGATCCTGCATTTTTTCATATATATATATATATATATATATATATATATATCTGTCGTTTTCTACAGTTACTACACTTGTATAGCTACCATTCTGAATTGGGTATTATGCACCCTGCTTTAATTAAAGTATTAAGTGCTTATGCGTTCGTGAGCAGACACTGTCTCTCTATCCATCTTTGACCTCCACCTGTATTGATTCAGTGGAACATCCGGAAAAGAAGAAAGACAAAGTGAACTCAAAAGGATACGATTCGGAACATATTCCCAACGCTATATCATGGCTGCTAAATTGATCGCTTTAGAGTTAACAGCAATTATCCATATTACTAGCCAATATAGGTTTGTGTTTCGCTTTCTATTTTAAGTTACATGCAGAAAGCGTAGTGCGTATTATGATTTTGTTGGTAATTCTAAATGTGTTACTTTTAAAAATGTAGGCCAGCAGAACTGAATGTTCTTATCGACGAACCCACTGAAGGATATAAATAATTTGGATTTGAAGATTTATATGCCAAATATAAATTATTGAAAAATGCTGAACATGCAAATTGGAAACAGATGTACTGACGAAATCAGCTGCTATTCCCAGCAGCTGACACAGACTTATTAAACACAGGCTTTTCTTTCTATCTTTCTACATTCCTTTCCTTCTGTCTTTCTCTCTTTCTTTTTTCCTCTTCCTATCTATTTTTTTTTTAATACTATAAGCTGGTAATTATTAATCTCCGAGATTATTGGAAATTCTTTAAAAAAATTAAAACGTTGAGATTTGTATTTAAGAAATGAACGTAGTTTTACCATGAATAACAATAGAACAATAAATATAAAATTGTAGATGCAAGTAAGGATAAAACAATTTCAAAATATTTTAAACAGAGAAACTTCAATAGTCCTTCACCTAGTGTTGGTGCTGTTGATAATGATGATAATGATGTTTATGATGATGTTGATGGGTTAATGATAGCTATGAGGTGCAGCTGTTCAACAGATTGAATCAATTTCATATTAATGGGTTATTTTGGTTCTGTTTTGAAATGTGATTTTAGGTATACAGTCTCAATCACAAAAATGAATATTATCTACCAAAAACTTAATGATACAAATAAAGCAAGAAAACTAATTCATAATTGTTTCTACTTTTGGCACAAGGCCAGCAATTATCAAAGTGCATTACTAGTACTTTATTTTATCGACCCCGTAAGGATGAAAGACAAAGTTGACCGTGGTGGGATTTTAACTCAGGCCGCAAAGGGTGGTAACTCAATGCTGCAAATCTTGGCGTCCGACCCTCTACCGATACTGCCAATCCACCGCCCTAATTCATAATGTCGACACAACATAGTCTAATGGATAAGAAGTACGCTTGGGAGTGAAATTGGGTAGACTAAAATTATACCTGTAATTCAAAGTACCAAAATTACCATCCATTATATCGCTGATAATTCCATTAAGGGTACACTTGTCTCTGGAATACTCAGTCACTTGCACAATAATTTCAAGAAGAAGCGGTTATGTTGATCAAACAATTAGAACTGGTGTAGTCTGAACTGACGGAGGTCCAGCATAGTTGCCAAGTACTAGCGACGATGTCTCCCTGTCACCCTCTTCTCTTTCTTTCTTTCGGTTTCACTCTCTCTTCGAAATAGGCTACGTTTCACTGTAAGAATTGTTGCGAGATATTATACACCACAATGCCGCATTGGGACATAAAGTAATGTTAACATCCTCCGCCGCATGAAACCACAGGAACAAGACATTTTTGAAAAGAATAAACCAACACATTGCCTGCAGCACATTAGAAACTAAAGTTGCCCCTCTAATACAGCTAATTTTCACAAGTATCTGTTTCATAGTAAATATTCTATAAATATTTGAATTAACAAAAATCAGTTTTAAAATATTTTCTGTTACATTATTACAGGATTTTAAGAGTTAAATCTTGTGACAGCTTAAGGACACATAATCTGAAGAAGAAACAAAATAAATAAACGACATGTTTACATTTTTTTTTAGACATTATTATGTAATTTTTAATAGATCATTATAACTCATGGCTTATTAAAGTGCTGACCTGCCATCGATTAACGGCGTCCATTACAATAGAAATGTGTAAAATAAACATTGACAAGTCCAGTGAAATATTTTTTTTTAGAACTGAAGGAAATCTCGAACGCAGGAGAATTGGTTAAAAAAATCGGGTAAAATGCCACAATAAACGTAAAATTGGTCAGCAGCCGCTAACAGCTCTGTGCCATTAAGCAAAGTGACTACTGGCAACACATACCATCTTTTATAAAGCGAAATATTAGCTTTTCCAATGTGAGAACATTTCAATGTGGTGGTCACTAACTAAATGCACGTCCATATAGTAAGGACATTATATAGAGCGCATATTGCCATTATAAATAGCTTATCGTTGTAACAACTTCGTGTTAAAATTATATCACAATTCTACATCGCCCCAAATGGACACACACACGCGCACACACACACACACACACACATATATATATATATATATATATATATGTTGGTGTGTGCGGGTGTGTGGGTGTGCGCGCGCGTGTTTGTATGCGTATTATATATATATATCAACTGGCTAAAACAAACAAACAATACAAAGGTATAATTCATATAGATGCACATGCTGTAACGATTACAAATATCCCCGACGGAGTTCTGAATGTATACATGATATACGCTGGGATATACATGGACAGTAAACAATTTTAATTCTTGGCAGATGCATTTCAAAATGATAGCGTTACTGTGTGTTTCGTTGTTTCTTTTTCCCACTCGCATTAAAATGATCTCATATACGTGCATGCGCATGAACACAAACATATATATACATACACACATATAGGTATGTGTGTGTATGTGTGCGTTATATATGTGAAATAGGTTCTTGCCGTGCGGCTGACCTAAATAGATATATTACATAATTGCAATACATTTTAATAAAGCTATTTCGCAAAAGTTAAACCATCATTATTTTAGTCTCTCTTTATGGTCTGAGTTCAAATCCCGCCGAGGTTAACTTTGCCTTTCATCCTTACGGGGTCGGTAAAATAATGTACCAGTAACGCACTGGGATAATTGCTGGCCTTGTACTAAAAATAGAAATAATTATTTTAGTCTCTCCCTCTCTGTATATATATATATATATAATGAATATATATATATAAATATATATATATATATATATATATATATATATATATATACATATATACACATATACACACACACACACATATATATATATATATATATATATATATATATATATATATATATAACGAAGGAAATGTGGTAAGGAACCAGGTTGACCATAACGCACCAATTACTCAATACTTGGGGTAGTAGAGTGGGTAATAGGTACGAGTAGGACCCTGACGGCTAAGCTCAAGCCGTTTCAGAATTAGCAGTCGAAACGGCTTGAGCTCAGCCGTCGGAGTCCTACTCGTTCCTATATATATATATACATGTGTATATGTATATATATATATTTATATATATATATATATATATATGTATATATATATATATATATATATATGTGTGTGTGTATATATATATATATATATATATGTACACATATATATATCTATCATATATACACATGTATATATATATATATATATACATATATATATATATATGTATATATATATATATATATATATATATATCATAAAGAACACAAGAGCCTCTACAACATCAAAAGATTTTTATTGGCTTACAATGTTTCTTCCTTACGTAACCGTAGGATTCGTCAGAGCTATAAAAGGGGTTTGATTGGTGTTATGGACTCTACCAACTAAACATTCAAGAACAAAGAGTAAAGAGAGTAAAGAGCAAAAGTAGAGGACGATAAGTCTAATTTTGGTGCGCGAGGGTGGGGTGTGGGTCCTTGTTTACTAGCTGCGGTCATATACATTCCCGGGAGTCGAGTGCTTAGCTGAACCATAGATGGGGTGGCGTCGATAGTATGGTGCAGAGGGTGTGCAGAGGCTACACAAACACAAAGGGCATACAATATATATATATATATAACGGAGGTGAAAGTTATATATATATATATTGTATGCCCTTTGTGTTTGTGTAGCCTCTGCACACCCCCTGCACCCTACTATCGACGCCACCCAATCTATGGCTCAACTAATCACTCGACTCCCGGGAATGAATATGTCCGCAGTTAGTAAACAACGACCCACACCCCACCCTCCCGCACTAAAATTAGACTTATCGTCCCCTACTTTTGCTCTTTACTCTCTTTACTCTTTGTTCTTGAATGTTTGGTTGGTAGAGTCCATAACACCAATCAAACCCCTTTTATAGCTCTGACGAATCCTACGGTTACGTAAGGAAGAAACATTGTAAGCCAATAAAAATGTTTTGATGTTGTAGACGTTCTTGTGTTCTTTATCATATATACGGCTCTGCTCCAAAGCATAGAGCTAATTATTATGCTGCCAATACCTTAATGGGACACGGGTATACAATACCTAACTCCTATTAACCTAAGTATATATATATATATATGTATGTGTGTGTGTGTGTGTGAGTGTGTGTGTAAGTGTGTGTGTTGGTGTGTGTGTGTATGGAATAAATATCTGTACGTAGGTGTTCCCGTGAATCTGTCGATATATGTAATTCGCCGCACGTATGTTAGTGTCTGACTATATAAAAGATCTGAGGAAGCTTAAGCGATTCTTTCTTGACTTAAGTGGAATCATATGATGTTGGTTCAGTGTGTTTAAAACAGGGTTCAGTGTTTTACTATTTTTACGGTGAATGCAACGAAGAGCGATGGTTATGTCGTCACAGGTTTTCGATACAGACGGTTAAATTTGTCGCTTCAATTATTTCGGTAAATCTACTTCGAGAGTCACCTTCACACACGCACGCACACACATGCAATTATATATAAATATATAAATATGAATATAAATAAATATATATATATATATATAAATATAAGTATGTACACGTACATACATATATGTATACAGATGTACAGTAGTATGTATATATATATACATACATGCACACATATATACATGTACGTATGGATTCACCGAACATTTATTATAATGCTCGGTGTCTTTGTAAACAAACATCCCGTATTAAGCCGCAGTGTCTAGCAATCATCGTTGCTCGTTTGTTCAACACTGACAAAGGAACGCTGTACTAGTTTCAAGCTTATTAGCTATCGTCAGCAACGTATACCTTCCTGCCAGGTTGTTAAACGTATATACTTACCTTATGCATATTAACGGCTGAGTAGCCCAATTTGCATGTCGAGTGGGTTCATCGGCTGGGTGCACCGAAAACGTCTGTATATATATATGTATGTACGTGTACATACTTATATTTAAGTAACAGCCGTACTAAGAGTGGGAAATGACATTTCGTTTCATTTTTTCCGTTTATATATATATATATATATATATATATATATATATATATATATATATATATATATATATATATAAATATATAGATACATACACACACACATATATATATATTTATATATATATATATATTTCACCGAATTTATTTTCATGGAAATTTGGGACTTGACTCCTTCTTCCTCACTTTTCGTTGCTTCACCATCTTTGTTTGTTTACACTCTCGTGTCCCCTTTATTTACGTGTCCCAACGACTTTATTTAGCCGTTGCTCGCACCAACCGGAGGTATATGGTCTTTAAAGCGATGACATACCAATGATGGTTGGAAGGTGGTTGATGAAGGACTAACTTTATTTATATATATATATATGTATTATCGAGAATCGCATTCCGGCCGACGAATTAACGAAAAACAACCTCCGATATATATATATATATATATATATATATATATATATATATATATATATATATATATATATATATATATATATATATATATATGTATATATATATATATATATATGTATATATATATCAACTATCTGGCAGATGGGTAAACGGTGCTGATGATAGCTAACAAGCTTGAAACTAGTACATCGTTCCTGTGTCAGTGTTGAACAAAAAGGTGACGTGGTTGCCTTAACACCGTATGGCATAAATTCAGGCTGTTCAGTTTGTTTACAAACGAACAAAGCGACGTTAGCGCCGCTAAACTGATACGTGCATATATGTATGTGTACCTGTATGCATATGTATGTATATATGTATATATATATATATATGTGCATGCTACTGTACGTCTGTATACATATATGTATGTACGTATACATGCATACTTACATTTAAGTAAGTGCCATACTAAGAGTGAGAAATGAAATTTCGTTTTCATTTTGTTTCAATTTATCGTTTTCGGTATGCCTGACCGATTTAACTCACTCAATATGCAAATTAGGCTGCTCAGCCGTTAATTTTCATAAGGAAAGTATATACTTTCGAACGTTCAACTATCTGGCAGATGGGTAAACGGTGCTGATGATAGCTAACAAGCTTGAAACTAGTACATCGTTCCTGTGTCAGTGTTGAACAAAAAGGTGACGTGGTTGCCTTAACACCGTATGGCATAAATTCAGGCTGTTCAGTTTGTTTACAAACGAACAAAGCGACGTTAGCGCCGCTAAACTGATACGTGCATATATGTATGTGTACCTGTATGCATATGTATGTATATATGTATATATATATATATATGTGCATGCTACTGTACGTCTGTATACATATATGTATGTACGTATACATGCATACTTACATTTAAGTAAGTGCCATACTAAGAGTGAGAAATGAAATTTCGTTTTCATTTTGTTTCAATTTATCGTTTTCGGTATGCCTGACCGATTTAACTCACTCAATATGCAAATTAGGCTGCTCAGCCGTTAATTTTCATAAGGAAAGTATATACTTTCGAACGTTCAACTATCTGGCAGATGGGTAAACGGTGCTGATGATAGCTAACAAGCTTGAAACTAGTACATCGTTCCTGTGTCAGTGTTGAACAAAAAGGTGACGTGGTTGCCTTAACACCGTATGGCATAAATTCAGGCTGTTCAGTTTGTTTACAAACGAACAAAGCGACGTTAGCGCCGCTAAACTGATACGTGCATATATGTATGTGTACCTGTATGCATATGTATGTATATATGTATATATATATATATATGTGCATGCTACTGTACGTCTGTATACATATATGTATGTACGTATACATGCATACTTACATTTAAGTAAGTGCCATACTAAGAGT
>OZ024743.1:108228868-108231368 GCA_964016885.1 Eledone cirrhosa
TATATATATATATATATATACTTCAAGTGTGTGCATCCCAATGTAAAATAATATACCAATAAACGAGAAGTATTAATAATAGTTAAGAAAATTGTGTAAATATCTCTGGATGTTTACACAATTTATTTATTGGCGAATATATATGTATACCTGCACACCTACATGCACACAAATCAGCACAGATACATAGATATGTATATATGCATATATATGCGTGTTCTCATGTTCGTGCTGCCTCTTGCCGACGTTATGTGCACAATATCTAAATGTGTGCTCATGTGTACTAGATGAGCATTATATAGTATATTGAATAATCAATACTGTGAGGGGTTGATACTCAAACTTTCGTTCATGGCTCTACTCGAAAGCTTCGCTCATTGACTACTATTGTCAAATGTATTGGTATTAGAAAAAGTCATTGTATGACGCAAGAATGACGGAGTTGATGTTAGTGCCTGATTGACTGGCAGGCGGAAGGGTTAAAGGTTGCTTGGTTGGAAGGTTGGATCGTTGATTGAGGATGGGGTTGATTGATGTTTTGTGTTGCTTGTATAGTTTGGTCTGGTTGGACGAAGTTGCAATAATGGTGGAGTGATTTGATTAAGACGAAGGTAAAACTAAGAGGTGGTGCAGGGGAAACAATGACAACAGCGAATAGAGAAGCATACAAAGTAGTTTTGATGAGGACGTTGTTGATTATAATAATAATGTTAATTATAAGAAAATTTATGATAATAGTAATAATGAAACAACGGCAAAATCAAGTTGTGATGGTGATGGTGTGAACAATATTAATAGTTATAGTGATGTTTGTTTGATATCAAACAGAGAAAAATATTGAAATAAATTCTATGAATTACATAATATTATAAAGAATATAAAGGAACGTATGATCATAAACCCCAAAGAAATTTATTTTGTTCCACAAATATTATTTCGTCCTCGTTTTATCCCGTAAATGAATCTGCTATTTTGAATATAGCAGTACTTGTTCATGAAATTAACGTGTAAGTGTCTAAATATTCAACAGACACGTATCCTCTTAACGAAGTGCTCAAGGATATTCAACATAAAGCAATGTGAGGGAAATGATGGACCTGTCAATTACATGTGTGATCCATCTTGAATTATTAAATGACTGAGTATTCCACAGATATACAGTGTATACACTTAACGCAGTCCTCAAGGAGATTCAGCGAAAAACAGTGACAGAGCTCTCTCTTTGAATTACAGTAAAAAAAATGTTTTCCACAATGAAGCAACATGAAATACAATATGTTGCTGAAGGACACAACGCACAACTAGTAATCGAAATCATAACATAACGTTCGTTAGCTGAACTCTTTAGCCTTAAGCTACCCGGCGTCACAATCGCTCGTTATTCTAGAAAAAAACGACGTGCTAAATGTTCCCCGTAGCATACACATTGCCCTTTTTAGGAGAAATGTGATCATAGATATTCTAGATCAGAGTTACTTTTGTTATCTTCTACTCTTACTGCTCCTCCTCATCATCAGTGCCATTCCCATCAACCTCATCCTTATAATCATAATCAGCAACACCATGATAATCATTATTATAATCGTCAGTAATTCTTCTTCTTCTTCTTCTTCTTCTTCTTCTTCTTCTTCTTCTTCTTCTTCTTCTTCTTCTTCTTCTTCTTCTTCTTCTTCTTCTTCTTCTTCTATTATTAGTATTGCATAATGTTATTATAACAGATATGCAATGAATGACTCATCAACACTACATTTATATCATGTTTGTTCATGTATGTGTTTTTGAATTGCGCCTCTTTTTTCTATTATTGGCATGTCCGTGTGTGAGTATGATTATATAATTTATTGTATGTTTATGTGAATCTGTGTATGTATGTGTATACATGTGAAGCGATATGTTGCAGCAAAAGGTGTTATACATGATGAGCAAGTGGTAAGAAGGGTGATGGGTTTCATAAGCGGGCTAGATTGTCGTGACAATGACTGAAATGGTGGTGGTGGTGGTGGTGGTGGTGGTCACCGTCATGGGGATAATGGCGACTGTAACTGTATTTCTGGTTGTGTTAATGGTGGTGGCGGCGCTGGAGGTTGTTGTGACTTTGTGCTGATTAAGCAGTAAGGTGGTGTGGTTGTGGTGGTTGTTTTCGGCAGTGGGGTTAGTGGTATTGGTGGTGGTTTAGTGCTGATGCTGGCTGTGGTGGAGGTTGTGGTTGTAGTGGTTCTATTAGTGATGATGTGCAGATATTACACAAGAACAATTATTATAATGCAATTATTGATTCGAGATCGTCAACTTAATATTATGAACGTTGCTTAAAGATATTGAATGTTTCAAGTTTGAATTCCTAGTGACAGCTTTTCATTCGATGCCAAAGAACACGTCAACCACCATCACACAACCTCTATACCTCAATTATACACCACAACTAAACACCGCCACTCCACCAACACTATATAACAACACAGCCTCTAAAATTACACGCCACCACCACTGCTGCAGGATA
>OZ024743.1:108236368-108253868 GCA_964016885.1 Eledone cirrhosa
GTCAACGTCATTGGATACCATCAGAGTTGCAGGTGTTATATCAGAGTTTTCCTTCTCCTAGAATTCTGCCTTGACAAAGGCTAAGAGGTCATCTCTCTCCGTGATTTTGGGTGGCCATTGACTCTTAATAGCTCCTTTGCCCTTTGAAAGGTTTTGTTTTTAGTCGTGCAGGATCTCCAAAGTCACCCTCCTCACCAAGAAACCTTGGTGGGGTTGCCAGTTTAGTCGCCAACGACCCGACCGTGAGACAGGTTGTACTGGGATACATGTTACCAGTAGCACCAACTGGTGACCTGCCATACATGCATACATACATACATACATACATACATACATACATACATACATACATACATACATACATACATACATACATACATACATATACATAAATTGTTGTTTAATATACTATTGTTCTTAAAACAATAACTGGATGATCACTGTTTGTGTAGAGTTAACAATTCCTTTTCTGCAAAGAAAAGTGACAGTGAATTCAGATGTCAGTTCATTGCATCATTTGGGTGAGTCCAATATCTGAAATTTGCCTATTTATAATGTTCATTAAAACAAAACAACCTTCAAGTAATAAGTATGCAAATCAAACCCCAAAGCTTCAAAAATAAAACTTGTAAATAGGCATAATCCAAACACGTCCGTTGCAAATTGAAGCAGTAATCTCATACTTGGAAATCATTTGTACTTTTCCTCTCTCTCTCTCTCTCTCTCTCTCTCTCTCTCTCTCTCTCTCTCTGTATATATGTATATATATATATATATATATATATATATATATATATATGCATGAATGTATATATTCCTTTAGGTGTTTGTATAAATCTGTTATCAAATTGCTGTCTTTAATGAAACGAATCGGCTCTGCAGTAAGCGTTGTTTTCTCCTTCTTGTCTTCTGAGTTACAAACTATATAAAGCAAAATGTCCTCCGCATGAAAGAAACCATGATAGGAAGAGAAGAAAAAATACTCGATTAAAAGAAAACTGACTGTATAAACACATCCAAAAATACAAGTAAAACTGTGCTGATAATTCTTTACAATTTATCTCTATTCATTCTCATTTTATGTATTCATTCATTCATTTCTTTATTCTTAAAATCCTAATCTCATCCTTTTTCCTTTCTTCTTCTTGATTCTCCTTCCAACGTCATGAAATGAATTTCAGTGGCCATCATTTTTAAGATTTTTTTTTTTTGTATTTTTAATTTCGTGTAGTTGCTATCTTGATGTTTTTGTTATAAATTTATTAACAAGTATTATCCAATTTAGTAGCGATACAATAAATTTGGTAAACAATTTCATTTATTTAACCATTTCTCTCTGTCACTTTTTTCTCCTCCAAGTATGTTCTTCTCTTTGAGATTTTCTCTAACAATCTAAAATAAACAACAACAACAATACAGAAAAAAAGAGAAAGAAAAACAATACTATAAAGGTACTACAAAATAAAGTGTATTTCTTAAAGGAGGAGAATCGAAGTTTGATTTGATGATGAAATTAATGTTAGTTTTCAACAACAACAGGCGTTCGCGTAAAATAAAGGGATGGGAGAAAAAAATAGACGGATTTATTTTTTATTATTTTCTAAGAGTCAAATAAACGCGCAAATGGAGATTCCAAACAGACAAAATTAAAAAAAGAAAATAGGGAAAAAGTAAAAACAAAAAACAGGATGTAATTTTTTTTTCATTCAAAAATAAAGAATTTCTAAAATAAACAAAATGTTATTTTTTAATAAAATTAAACGAAAAAGAGAAGCAAATTTGCACTAAAAACAAAGAATATATATTAAATAAACGTGAGGAAAACTTATACAATCACGAAAAAATATTACACAAAACAACAATAACAATTATAATGTCGTCGTCATCACGACCACCATACCAACAACAACAAAAATAAGGATTTTTGTAGGAATAATAGCGGTGAAATTGGTACGGTGGGGTGATAGTAGTAGTGATGGAGATGGTGGCTGTATTGTTAGAAGTAATGGTGGTGATAGTTGTCGTACTAATAGTATTAGTGATTGTTGTCTTTGTTGTAGTTGTTGTTGTTATAACAGCGGCAGTAACGTTGTAAGAACAGCAGCAGAACGTATTATACACATAATTTAAAGATAATTTAGTTATTCTTCACAAAAACAACTCCATGACAACATCAACAAGAACAGGAACAAAACAAAAATAGTAAAAAATTGTTTTTTTAATGGATGTATAAATATTTTTTTTTCTTTAAATCTTATTTATTCCTTTGTATTCAACATTCCGGGGTGATATATTTGTCTTATTTCAATAGTTTTTTTTTAGTATTTTATCTATTATTTTGGGGGGTTATTTGCCATCTAATCCTTATTTCTCATTTAGTTTAGTTTATTTTTCAAGGTTGATTCTGATAAATCCCATATCCAGGCAGGATACAGTGAATTAGACGAGCGGTAGTTGTATAGTGTGTGCAGGATGAGCAATAACAATTATGTTAGCATATAGTTGCTTCTAGAACCCGAGCATAACAAATAGATTTGTAAACATGCCACGTACACATATGTTCGCACACAGTACTATATAAAGATATACATCGATAGGTAGTGGGATAGTTAGTGATAGAATGATATATATATACATACACATATATACATTTATATTCTTAACCTGAATTTCTTCAGTTTTAAATATATAATTAACACTCAAAACTTGCAGTACTCTTCTTGTTTCGTTGGAAATCTACTATCTTAGAATATATATATATATATATATATAGATATATATATATAACGAAGGAGTTGTGGTAAGGTCCTGAAATAGCCGTCGAAACCGCTTGAGCTCTGCCTCCGGGGTCATACTTTCTCCTATATATATCGGCAGGTAGCTCGAGACATGGTCGATGTATGTGACCATGCCTCGACCTACCTGCCGGCGAAACAATTGTAACACGCAATAAATTGAGTCCAGATGCATCACTGATTTTTCGTTATTTTACACTATCCACGCTCTACTCTGTTGAATATTGAGTGCTAATTTTGGCATACCACCTATGGAAGCACCATAGCTACCATTATACACAAGTATATATATATATATATATATATATATATATATATATATATATATATATATATATATATATATATATATATATATATATATATATATATATATATATATATATATATGTATATATATATATATGTATATATATATATATATATATATATATATATATATATATATGTATGTATATATGTATGTATGTACGTATGTGTGTATTTATGTATATATGTATGTATGTATATATGTGTGTGTGTGTAGACGAAGTGATTATGGATATGTGTATGTATGTATATATATGTGTGTAGAAATATATGGACGAAGAGAAAATTACACACTAACGTTCATCAATCTTTTGGAAAGTCGTAAACGTGAAAATCAGAGAGCTACAATTCGATAATTACTAGGAATGCCCTCTCCTTGAACTTTCTTAACATCGTCTTTGTAGTGTAGTTGTTTTAATAATTCAACACAACAATCATCAGCATCGCCTTCATCGTTCTCCTCCTTCTTGTACTCAACGTCATATGTTCGACTCACAATCACTTGACTCTGGCCATCATACATGTAATATTTTCTTGTTATTTTTTTTTCTAATTCTCATGTTGAGGCATTTCTTTTTAATTTGCTTCCATCTACTTTACCAAACGTAAAACAAGAAAACTCTATAAATTAAAATGGCGAATTCGCTGTCTCGATATTGAAGACACCAATTATTTAGAGAAGCAAGTCTTTACGTTTGGTATTGTTATCAGTTACTAGACGAATCAGTAGGTCAGTGTACAATGGCAGTTATTTCCATCTTTTTTACATTCAACTGATTTCAGTAGAGTAAGAGAGGCAAGAACGACCCCTATATATATATATATATATATATATATATATATATATATATATATATATATATATATATATATGTCTGTGTGTATATATATGCATATATATATATGTATATATACATACTTCATATACTAAAAACAATTTATATTGAAGTTTCGGACGGTTGCCCTTCACCGGAACATGTAATGAAAAGTAAAATACGAAATAGAACGATATAGGAGCATAAGAAGAGGAATAAACGGGAACAGAAATGAAGAAAACAAACGTCTGTGTTCAGTAAGTCACACATACACACGCATGTCTGTTCGTGTGTATGTGTGTTAATGCGCGCGTATGTGTAATATGATAAGAAATAAAAGAAACGTGTATACACACACACACACACACACACACACAGATATATATAAATATATATATATATATATATATATATATATATATATATATATATATATATATATATATATATATATATATATATATATATATACATATACGTATACACACACACACACACACACACACACACACACACACACACACACACACACACACACATATATATATATATTTATATATATATATATATATATATATATATATATAATTCAATAGTACATTATATACAACTAATTAAATGCCTTGACCTGAAATCTGAAGTAGAATCTTTTAAATCAGCTCTGAAGCTTACCATTCACTAATTGAGGGTGTCTGGTGATAGCAGAATGAAGTAAAAAAAAAAAAGAACCAAAACAGTAAAACAACATAAGGGCGAAGAAAACATTCATGAAATTAAAGAGAAAGAGATTAAGATAGACAGGGATAGAAAGAAAGAAAGAAAGAAAGAAAGAAAGAAAGAAAGAAAGAAAGAAAGAAAGAAAGAAAGAAAGAAGGAAAGAATGAATGAATGGAATTGAAAGCTGAATTTGTTTTTAAATCAACATTCTTATTGATATTTTGTGGGAGTAGCAATATGAAAGATGAGAGGAGTTCTCTAAAATGTACTTTAAATATGTAGAGAAAGAAAATAAAGGATTAAATGAAGAAAAATAAATAAAATTGTATGATGCGATAGATTGAAAGAGAGAGAACAAATAAAATATACACAAAAAATATGAATAATGAAATATCTTGAAAATATTTCATATAAATGTGGGAGTAGAAAGAGAAAAAAAATGTCTGACATAAATGAACCATAGGAGATTCTAAACACTAGAGGGAACAATCAACTAAGACCAACATTGTCAGCCATTTTGCTTAACTATTCTATTTTCATTTCTAGTTTCGTTTAGGTATATTTCAAACCATGAACTTTTGCTCTATATTTCAGCACCATTCCATTTTTCATTACGACGCCCTCCCTACACATACGCACACACACACACACACACATACACACACACACACATACACACACGCACATACACACGTACGCACACACACAAACACACACACACACGCGCACTGACGCAGGCACAGATACTCCTCCAGACACAAATACATATTCTCTCTTTGGTTTCAAAGTTTCTTTATAACTCGTTCTTGCTGATATGTATTTATATATTTATAGCTTGTATCTAAACTCCTTTGCCGGCCAACTTTGAAACTATTTCTTCTTTCACAATTTCACCGCGTTGTCTTTCATCTTTACAACCAATTCTTTATTCTATCTCCTTTATTTAATCATTGTCTGTGTCAATCTTTCTTTCGTCCGTTATTTTATCTGTGCCCCCACACAAAACACAATCCATTTTCTCTTTCTCCGCCATATCTACCTTTTTTCTTCCTTTGCTCTACATTTGTATGTTATTCACTTTCTCACTTGCAGTATTTCCATTTGTTCTACCTGTCGCCCATATATATATATTTATATATATATATATGTGTGTGTATATGTATATATATATATATATATATATATATATATATATATATATATAGTAACTAATGGGAAAATAAATGTCATACTGAAGTAGGTTAATGGCGTATTGCACTTGAAATGGCTTTAACGAGGAATGAACACATATTTTTTTATGAACATAAGTGTTTATTTGATGTTTTTTTTCTTCCCCCAACTAGTACCTCATTTGAATAATAATAATAATGCATCTGCCTCCTAATTCGGTTAATTATATTTATATTGATTAATAATTCGAATTTTAAAAAATCACAGGTATACTGAAAAATATTAAACGAATGTAGAAAAGAAAAATAAGACTAGAAATTCAAATGTAACCTTATTCTTTATATCTAAGCCGTAAAGAAAAAAAAGGGTATTAATCAAAGAACAGTGCTATTTTTCAGTTATCGTCTGTGACGAATGTATTAAAAACTTTAAACATACATTTTATCTTGCAAAAACGCTGTTTGCACTACTTCGTAACTCGGCTGTCATGTCTAATTATCTTCTATCAAAAAGATAAAGAAGTATTCCTTGAAAATGATGCTGATTCTGATAATAATAATGATAATGCGAGCGGCAAAGTACATCTTCAAACACTAATGGTTGATTTGATCAGCAAGTTATTATTCCACATGCGTTCAGGAATGATTTTGTACGAATTATTATTACAAGACAAATAAAGAAATAAATTAACAAACAAACAAGTAAACATATGGAGATGTTTTCTTTTCCATTATTTTCTCTAAAAATTTGCGTCAGAGACTATTCCCACATCAAATCATATTTTTAATTAAGATAACGATCCTAAGTGTTCTACAGTAATATCTAAAGAGGTGCTTATTACTGATCCTGTTGAAAGTGCTGGGTCGTGTGCATGCATATACATGGAAGAGGTGAAGCATGGACCAAGTAAAAGAGTATAGAGGTTGCCATATATATCATTCAATTTATAATGATTGAGGTGATGTTGTTTACGACTATGTACATCTTTATCCGGACGAATCAAAGTATGTTATAATAATACGGAGCCAGTTATTCGGTCAACGGAAGAGCTTGCACATGAAAGTATTGCGTAAGTGTCTAAGCATTCGACAGACACGTAATACGCAGGGGGAATCGGCGTAATTTTAGTGCCTGGCAATGTGGGCCACATTTTATGATTCGTGATGAGGCCATGGTAGAGAACGCTTGCCCAAGATTTCACGCTGTTGTATCGAAAACTAATGACCGGAAAGCAAACGTCCTACCAATTTAGTCATTCTACGCCTACCAGTTTAGTCATTTTATGTGTCTGTGTATGTAGACATAAATATATGTAAATATGTATGAATTTGTATATTTGCGTGTATGTATATACGTATGCATGCATACATGCCTATATTTGTATAAGATATAATAGTATATTGCTGTATTATATGGCTGGAAAATAGTTTTAAATTTGAGACAATAGTCTTTCATTGAGAAATAGAAGAAAAAGCAAGATAGAGGTGATTAAAAAAGTGAAGGGAGATGTAAATTGGAATAAGATCACGTATTGTTGTTTTATAGTCAGCCATCGTGAGAATGGAATATGTATGTGTATTTATATAAAGTCTATCAATTTCCCCCTTCTATTTCGGTATGTATATATGTCCAGAAATAGCTGTCGAAACGGCATGAGCTCTGCCGTCGGGGTCATACTTTCTCCTATTTCCCACTCTACTACCCTAAGTTTTGAGTACTCTGGTGCGTTATGGTCCATCTGGTTCCTTACCACAATTTCTTTGTTATATATATATATATATATATATATATATATATATATATATATATATATGAGGGGGGGGGGGGGGATTGGGGTTGTATATATATATGTGTAAACAATTCTGCACAAGAAGATATCAGTGTAAAAGACGTATGCATATGAATGTATGCATATAAGTGTATGTCTGTAGGAACGTAGGTGCGTCGGGTCTTCTTTATATACGTATTCCGTCGTGAGCGTATGCGCGCGTGCGTGCATGTATGAGAGTGACTCTAAGTATCGGGCCGAGTAAGAATTCACGTGTGTGATGTGAATAGATCGGCAGGGGGCATTTTAAATGATTCAGGTCTGAGGTGAAAGCAGATATTTAAAAGACACCCCTGTCAAGGACACAAGGAACAAAGCCTTTTTCACACACTATTTACTTACATCCACACATATAATTACCGTTCACATATGTTTACGCACTCACAAAGAAACATACAGCTCTCTAAATAAAATTGCACACGATTCTCTAAATAAAAATAAATATATGTATATATATATATATATATATATATATATATATATATATATATATATATATATATATATATATATATATATATGTATGTGTGTGTGTGTATGTGTGTGTCTGCGTGTGCGAGAGTGGTTGTGTGTTTCTGTGTAGGTATGTGTGTGTGCGTGTTAGAAAACGATGAAGTTACAATGAAATATATTTCTATTTTTATTGTTTATTGACCCGTTACGCGCGTTTCGCAGAAGATTGGCTCAAATTCGATCATGGATGAGTGTAATCACGTGAATAGAAATGGGTGTCCCAGTTTCTGAGTTTGGAACCAAATGCGTTGTTAATGCAATGATACTGCTGGGATGAGTCCTGGTTTAAAGTCATAAATTCAACAGCCAAAGATCAACGATTTGGATAGATCCATGTTGCTTATAATTTGACGGCGTAACAGAAAATGAGAAATGGTCAAAGTGCATATCAATATCACTCATATACGTTCACAGGCGAAACCTTTAACATTTCCATTAAACCCTGCCAACTCCTAAAATGTTGTATATATATATATATATATATATATATATATATATATGTATGTATGTGTATGTTTGTGTGTGGTGTGCGTATAACTGTGTGTATGGGGCCGTAACTCCTAATGGATATTGGTATGGTGTTCAGCACAGTGAATTTCTTCGACCGAAGGAGAGATAGATCCATATATTAAATATCGACCTTGAAAGCAAGATCTGCAACGTTGACATCGGTGGGATTTGAACTCAAAGAGCGAATAATTCGTTTACGAATACCGCAAAGCATTCCTTCTGACGTTTTAACGATTCAGTCATTCCGCCGCCAGCATGTCTATCTATCTCTTTCCCCCCCCCCCCACCCTCCTCTCTCTATATCTCACTCTCTCTCTCTCTCTCTCTCTCTCTCTCTCTCTCTCTCTCTCTCTCTCTATATATATATATATATATATATATATATATATATATATATATATATATATATATATATATATATATATGTATACATATATATATATATATGTTGACAAGGGGTACCGGGGTATAACCATAGTAAAAATGTTTCATGATACGCTGATAGAGTATAGGCATCTTTTGGCAGTATCCGTAGAGGGTCGGACGCCATGCTCTCTCTCTCTCTCTCTCTCTCTATATATATATATATATATATATATATATATATAGAGAGAGAGAGAGAGAGAGAGAGAGAGGGGGGGGAGAGAGAGGAGAGAGAGAGAGAGAGAGAGAGAGAGAGAGAGAGAGAGAGAGAGAGAGAGAGTGAGTAGAATTGAAGTCAATTTTGCTCTATTGGCAATTACAATTTGTTCGATATCGATCAGCTCAAGGTGCACTCTTAAGGACGGTGCCCGATACCTCTTCGACATCTCCTCAGATATGTGAGTTTACTTGGCAAAGACAGCGTCCTCAATTGTGGAATACAACCCAACAAGAGACCCGACCTTGTAACAGCATTGAGTGCTTCGACTGTGCGCCGCCTGTAACTGTAGTTACAAACCCAACTAACATATATACATACACACCCTACTACATTAGTTTCGTTGATGTGTTATTAATTTCAACGTTAATGTCCATGATGGTGATGATGATTGCAATTATAAGGTTGATGTTGTAGGTTATGGTGTCGGCAATGACGATGGTAGCGACGATAGCAAGGGCGGCGTTATGCTGGTGATTATGAATCTGATGAAATTCAAGATGCTACACAAGGTCTTTTGTTCTACAGAAAGCTGTTGGCTTGCTCGACATGACGTCCGAACCAAACTACCAGTACAGCACATGTCTGCTAGTGCTTCGTAAACTGTTGGCAATGACATATACACACACACACACACACACAAGCACACACAAACACACACACACAATCACACACAAACACACACAAACACACACAGACAAGCACACACAAACACACACCCGCACTCTCTCTCTCTCTCTCCCTTCTCTCCCTCTCACACACACATACCACATCCATATTTAGAGGCAGACACACATACTCAGACATATGGTTATATATATATATATATGAAACAGTATGACCCCGACGGCAGAGCTCAAGCCGTTTGGACGCCTATTTCTGGACTAAATTATGAACGAAACGGCTTGAGCTCTGCCGTCGGGGTCATACTTTTTCCTATTTCCCATTCTACTACCCTAAGTACTGAGTAATCTGGTGCGTTATGGTCCATCTGGCTCCTTACAACAAATCCTTTGTTATATAAATATATATATATATATATATATATATATATATATATATATATATATATATATATATATATATATATATATATACATATATATGTGTGTGTTTATGTGTATATATATATATATATATATATATATATATACATAAACACATACACACATAGAAAACATACACATGCGTACACACGCATACACACATACTTATATATGTTTATGCTGGCATACACCCACATAGTCAGAGGGATGGGTACATACACAAAAACAAACACATACACAGAAACGCATAGATACAAACATACACGCATGCACATACACACACATTCATAAATATACAAAGAAAGAAACATATAAAGGTAGCAGCACATATATATATATATATATATATATATATATATATATATATATATATATATATTGATAGATCAGAGGCAGGTTGTTAGATTGATATATAGATATACATATATACATATACACACATATAGAGAGAGTGAGCGAGAGGGAGAGAAAGATATATAGAGAGAGAGAGAGATAGAGAGATAGATAGAGAGAGAGAGAGAGAGAGAGAGAGAAACATAGATATCTTAGATAGATAGATTAGACATATAGATTGACATAAATATAGATAGATAGATAGATAGATAGATAGATAGATAGATAGATATACAGAAAATGTTTCTAAAAGGAGGCTAGATTCATAACTGTGTTGATTGTATATGTGAGTGAGAGATGATATTGAAAAGAGGAGAGAGAGAGGAGTGATGAGTGAGGTTGGAGAGTGAGGTGTGTTGAGAAAGGACAGAAAAGCTATAAGGCGGGAGGTTAGAAATGAAATGAAGGTTTTTGGGGGTATTTGCATGTGCGTGCTGTAATTACTACGGAATTCCATCTGGCTACGTCGAATTTGTGAGTACATCATTGTGTTGGGATAACGTTTAGGGTCCATGCGAGGTGTGTGAGTGTGATGGTAGCGGTGGTGATGGGGTGATGCTCGCATGGTGATTCATGGATGAATTATTTATCTATCTTTTCCCTGTGTGCACATGTGTGTGCGTGTCTGCGTGTATGTCATCGTATGCGTGTATGTGCGTATATGAACATCGTAAACGTGTACACCTTCTCTTTCGGGGATATTTGACGTAGACAGAGAAAAGCAGAAAGAAACGAAATATAGGACTGAATGGGTGTATGAATTGGCAGAGATGCATATATATATATATATATATGGAACATATATATATATATATATATATATATATATATATATATATATATATATATATATATATATATATATATATATATATATATATATATATATATATCCATATATATATCCATATATATATATATATATATATATATATATATATATATATATATATATATATATATATATATATATATATATATATATATATATATATATATATATATATCCATATATATATCCATATATATATATATATATATAACGAAGGAAATGTGGTAAGGAACCAGGTGGACCATAACGCACCAAAGTACTATATATATATAGAGTAATAATAATAAATTTGAAGACTAAAATCCAAAGAGGGCTCGATAAGGATAAATATATAAGAACCGTAGAGTAAAAATTTATTAAAATAACAGATTAAAGTTTAAGCAAAGATTCGCTGCTTTCACCCTTAACGGGAACTTCTGAAACTAACTAAGTCAATCTGTAAACGCAGAAGTGGATATTTCAAAAAACGTTGCAGCCGGAGGAAGACAGGAAGGCGATACTTTGGTTCGTGGAAAGGTTCCCTGGCAAAGAACGGAAAAAAACGAATATAATACGTCATTAATAGGAGCGGTCAGAAACAATTACACGCTAAGACAGAACCACGTTTATGGTATAAAAGAAGTCGTAGACTAATGTTCTCTTAGGTGGTTCATAGAGACGTTCTCTGGCAATGAACGGGAAAAAAAAACGAAGATAATACGTCATATGTGGAGCGTGGAGAACAATTGCACGCAAAGACAAAACAATCTAAATGGTATACCTGAAGTCGTAGACTAAAATTCTAACTAGAAAACCGAATGATGCTCCGCTTCAGAGTTAAGAATAACGTAAATAAACTACAATACAGAGGTAATTGATATTAAATAAAATACATACACGCATCCAAATACGTACATACACGGTTGCAACTTTTTTTAAATATCCACTTCTGCTTTTACAGATTGACTTTGTTAGTTTCAGAAGATCCCGTTAAGGGTGAAAACAGCGATTCTTTGCTTAAACTTTAATCTGTTATTTTAATATATATATATATATATATATATATAAATATATATATATATATATATATATATATATATATATATATATATATATATATATATATATATATATATATATATATATATATATATATATATATATATATTATGGACATTTCTGACGATTTCAAACGAATGTAACATTTCTAGTCGTGTAGGGGTCATTTCTAAATATATATGTATATATGAATGTATATATAAGGGTATATATGCATACGCGGTAATTCAATGTTCCAGCATGGTCTTAGACATGGCATTACAAATGGACTAAATAATATGTAAACCTAGATTGAGAGGTGGATGAACAAATCGATAGAGAGTTATTTGGATCTATAATTGTTTCTACTTTAGGCACAAGGCCAGCAATTACCCAGTTCATTACTGGTACTTAATTTATCGACCCCGTAAGGATGAAAGGCAAAGTCAACCTCGGCGGGATTTCAACTCAGATCTATAATATCGATGCATATATACGCACTTGCAAAAGTCAGCAAGTATGTTAATGAAGATACACTTATTGTTTATGATTGGAAATATAGTCGCCGCATTGGCGATAAGTACAATAATAGTTCATAATTATAAATAATAATCGAATAAATCGGATAAATTACATTTGAAGTTGGGGAAGATTTAGACAATGTTGCATGCAGAAAATCGAATAACATTTTCCCTCTTCGCAGTCATCATTGTCCAAATATTTTCAGTCTCCAGGGATGCTCTACCCGATTTGTTCAATCATTATTAGTGGATTGGCAGTATCGGTAAGGGTCGGACGGCATGCTTTGAAGCATAGATTTACCTACCTTTATGATCTCAGTTCAAATCTCGCCGAGGTTAACTTTGCCTTTCATCCTTACGGGGTCGATACAATAAAGTGCCAGGGATAATTGCTGGGATCATTGCTGGCCTTGTAGCCAACATTAGAAACAATTATCATAGCCGTCTGCATTCTGGTGACCATATTTATTTATATATATGCATATATATATATATATATATATATATATATATATATATATATATATATATATATATATATATATATATATATATATATATATATATATATATATATATATTTCGTTTCTGAATTTGTTTAGCAAGATTCTTTATCTGAAATCGTGTGTTGAAATCGATATTGTTATACTTTGGGAGGGTCATGTTGCCAATAAGAAAAACACGCACCAGTTGCTTTCACTTCAATTTATTATTATAATAAATTTATAATACATTTATAAATTTATAAATTTCTGGTTGGTTGGTTGGTTCCACAACCAGATAGTTGTTTATATATTGTCATAGTTCTTTCGTCACACACTCTGTGACCTCTTCAGTGACTGGGATTCCTTTCTTTGTTTCTGTGCCTCTCCTTTGTTCTGTCCTACGCCATTTTGTTTCTGTGTGTGTGTTGTGTGCTCAGTCTGCGCATGCGCCACATCCGGGTGTCTGTGTGTGTTTATGTTCACACACACAGAAACAAAATGGCGTAGGACAGAACAAAGGAGAGGCACAGAAACAAAGAAAGGAATCCCCAGTCACTGAAGAGGTCACAGAGTGTGTGATGAAAGAACTATGACAATATATAAACAACTATCTGGTTGTGGAACCAACCAACCAGAAATTTATAAATTTATAAATTTATTATAAATTTATTATAATAATTGTTTCTACTTTTGGCACAAGGCCATCAATTACCCAGTGCATTACTGGTACTTTATTTTATCGACCCCGTGAAAGCAACTGGTGCGTGTGTTTCTTATTGGCAACATGACCCTCCCAAAGTATAACATATATATATATATATATATATATATATATATATATATATATATATATATATATATATATATATACATGATTTCCTCCAATAATACAGATCTAGGTTTATAGAAACCATTTCGATATTATTGCATACACTCTACTAAGCTATTGAGTACGTTACCTACTGTTGTTACCCCCAATTGTACCCGGGACTCCCACACACAAGCGCGCACTCACTCGCACCCCCCACCCCCCATATATATATATATATATATATATATATATATATATATATATATATATATATATATATATATATATATATGTATATATATATATATATACATATGTATATACAATAGTATCTTGAAATGTAGACAGGTCGAAGGAAGGAAAGTAACCATGCGATGCAATTTACAAGATAAGGTATGAGATAGAAAAACGTGATATAGCTAATCTGACAAGAAACAGTGGGAGAATGAGGGGGAGCATGAGAGAAAGGTGTAAGTTATTTGAGCGGGGTGTGGTATAGATTAATAACGTTCCACTTATAAAGTCCAAACTCCCAGATGCACCAAAATGGGCATCAACAGATAACAAGAAACGCCCCATTGAATTCATGAGTTTGGCACTCCATTCATGTTCTTTAATTCCTTTGAGAACATATGGCACGATCACTTGGTGAGAAAATACTCACTCTCCTCCTCCCAAATAAACAAATAAAAAGATAAATAAGCAAATAATTAAGTACAGGCATACAGAGAAGAAGGCGAAATATAGTTTCAGGTTTCGTGACCAGATACTCTCCAGCAATTGGTTGGTAAGCTCTTTTATGTGTTCGGGTATGATGATTATGAATTATGGGGTTGAGTGAACTCTATGGCTTTAAGAAATGCATTAATTGTACCGTATATATATTATATTTATATATATATATTTATATATATATATATATATATATATATATATATATATATATATATATATATATATATATATATATATATGGGTGTATGTGTGTGTGTATGTATGTGTATATATGTGTGTATGTGTGGGTGTGTGAGTGTGTATGTATGTATATAAACATACACACAGATATACACACGCACACACACACATATATATAAGTATCTGTGCTGTACATCATTTATACTGGTTATACTGTACGAAATTGTAAATACATCAAACAAAAGTAAAATTAGAATAAGTGTTCGAAAATCTAACTCCCGTTCCTCAAACATTTTGAAGCAATATCAAGTACCGTATAGTATTCACTTCGGCACAAGTCGACATTGACTTCTGCACAAGAATTCACTATCTTCCCTTTGAGTTGTTGAACATTTCTCGGTGATTTAATATAGAGAGACATATTCAGTACACTACACATAGAAGCTTCGAAAGGTATGAGATCAAGATATCGAAAAGTATAATTGATAGGACCACGGCCTCCGAGCCATCTAGGTGAGAAGTGATCATTAAGCCTGTTGCGCACAGCAACGCTATAATGAGGTGGTACGCCGTCTTGCTCTAATCATGGAAGTTTGGCCAATTCTTAAATGGTAGAAAATGCGTATTTATCATTGCCATATATATATATATATATATATATATATATATATATACATATATATATATATATATATATATATATATATATATATATATATATATATATACTTATGTGCGTGTGTCTATAAACTATGACTGTTAATTACTCTCGCATAAAACCAATCAAAGACATACCAAACCTCCACTCTCTTCAAATTATATTTAATCTATATACGTATACGTGCCATAACCCACCATATTCATGCCTCACTATACAGAAAGTATACTAGTTATGTCCATCAGAGCCCTTCCCAAATTACTCCCAGCCAAACATCAAAATAACCTGCACCAATATAAGATATAGGAGCGATAGCTAACTTCAAGTTACAGACGTCATCGAATTGTGTGCTTTCTATATAACTCAGCGAAGCATGGTATCCTCTTGGCGGTAGATAGGTAATCGTCCAATCCTTTATTGATTAGTCATGTTTATTATGTCATACGAATGCGTTCATACGATGTTAGATACGTACTCGTTTGTCAAGATGTATTCTAACACTCGATTCACAAATGTTTATAATAGAGACTATAGCGTCATCAGATACATTTTAAGCCGAGCACTAATGTGCGTGTAGTGGTCGCTGAATAATATATATATATGTATATATATATATATATATATATATATATATATATATATATATATATATATATATATATATATATATATATATATATATATATATATATATATATATATATATATATATATGTATGTATATATATATACATACACACACACACAGACATATATGTATATATATATAGATATATATGTATATATATATATATATATGTATGTATATATATACATACACACACACACAGACATATATGTATATATATAGATATATAGATATATATAACATATATATATATATAATATATACTGTATATATATATATATATACACACACGCATATGTGTGTGCGTGCGCATATGTAAATGTTCAGTGTATTCAGTCTTATTGATATGGACCAATATTATGAACCATTAATGATCATATTCAATTATCACAGTATATGCATACCTACATGCATGCTACATAAATATATACGAGCACAAAGACACGCACCCTACACACATACACATACATAACTAAATGCAAGCACATACTCACACACCCTACACAAATATACATACATAAATACATACAAACATACACACACGCACTCTACACACATACATATGTGCGAGTATGTGTTTTGTTCAATCAACACAATAACGATTCAACTCCTTTCCTCCCAGAATATCTTGATACGGGTGCAGTTGTGATGACATGCTGGATTATAACGTAATTCTGGTTCCAGTAAGTCTGGGGAAATAATGGAATAGTCACGGAAGGAATGCTTTTGAATATAGGCCTGCTCTCGTGGGGGCAGAATTGGGACTCAACAACAGCGACGACGACACTAACTTCAACAATAACAACTATAACTATTATTTCAACAGCAGAAGCAGCATCATCAAAATAGCCCTTACTATTTGAATCCTCATTTAATCAGTATTTTTGTATATTTTAT
>OZ024743.1:108258868-108261368 GCA_964016885.1 Eledone cirrhosa
TTTGAACATTTCTGCTGATCCTTATAATATTTGCGAATATAGCACTATTGATAATTGAGTAGCTTGCCAAATATGGTGTTCGGGTAAAACAATTGCACATTGACAATCTACAATGTGGATAAATTGAATGTGCGTGTATGAGAACCAGTGTCTTAGATAATGTCTAAAATTAAAACATGAAATTATCACATATTTAAGGTCATCAATTATATAGAACCTCACATAATTTAGGCTAGGGTTGACAACAACAAGTAAATAAAAAAAAGATAACATCGCCTGCAACAGCGACTGCATTCAGATGCATGTGATTGCCTGTATTATGCAGGAAATCTTCTGTGTGTATATAAAGAAATATATGCATATTTAATAACGCAAATTATAAAAGTACATGTTTTCATTCTTTAAAATAGATTAGTCCAGCTTTAACATACGCTCGTATAATGTATACTACAATAGAATGTTTTGATTAGAGAGAAAGCAATTGTATTGCAAAGAGAGTTGTAGTAATTGCAATCAAACATAGTGCTTAATTGACAGAAATTACTTCGTGCACAAAACAGGAAACGCATTAGTGCAAACTTATTTTGGAGCTACAACAATCAGAATATTTTTATACAGACTCAAGTATATAATTGTTATTTGAAACTATATTATATAAAACATTAGTTTCTAAAGATTTCATTATATATGCAAATATTTATCTAATTTTCTTCTCTTTGTTTTCCAAAGCGTTAAATATATACACTGCAACTGCATCAATTAATGCTCGGTTATTCAAACACTACCCGTCGTACTGGATACCAGACAAAAAGAAGTATATGTCTAGACGAAAGGGTAAGTTTGATTAGAAGGCACGATCTGCATATAGACGGTATCGATTAAAGTTAACAGTAGATATCTTGAGATCTATCGAAATTTGCACATTTAATTCCATCCTTCGATGCCCCCTATATATATATATATATATATATATATATATATATATATATATATATATATATATATATATATATATATATATATAAACACGTACAAACACACAGAAAACACATATATAGATATATATGTGTGTATGTGTGTGTGCTTGTGTGTGCGTGTGTGTGTGTATATATATATATATGTGTGTGCGTTTATATGTGTATATATATATATATATATATATGACTTTTTCTTACGCAATCCTAACAAGATTAAACTAACCCCAAATCACTACAATAACATTAAAACAAATGGTATATAACGGTATTAAGTCGACGAAATTCATCTACTGCACAAATTTATACTTCCAACAGAAAAATAAAGTCTTTCGTACAAGATACTCTTTAAAGGAATGACACGACTATATGCACAGTTTCTTCACACAGCCCTACCCTACATCAATATCATGCATCCAACATAAATTAACCCTAAAACACACTAAAATTAAAATAAAATTTAAGACATATATATATATACAAACACAATTGCAAGTTTGAAGAATTGTTAGATAAAATATATACACTATTTCTTCTCCCTAGTCCGTAGAAATCAACCACATAAATAATCAATAGAACGAGGCTATAAGCTTAAAATGTAACTATGAAGAGATAATAGACAAATGATACAGACCATCTTCCGCGAGGGACAGCCAGATAAAATTGACCTAGTCATTCCTTTTAGCCCGTATAAATTGACTAGACAAATAATTAACTACACGGAGTTAGGTATAAAATAGAAGTTAGAAGCAAAAATGCATATAAACCTTACCAAAATTCCTCTAGTCTCGACTACCGGTACTTTCATTCCTTTTCCCATCCTTGATCTATCCACGAGGCATGGAACTCATCAAGAGGCATCTTGAGTATGGACTAAAATTTCTACAGTGATGCCAGAATGAATTCAAAAATGACTAAGAACTATTACGTGGGTAGCGGTCAAGGCAGAAAGTTGTGATTGGTTGCCAGGCGGCGAGTGGGCTGGTTGCTAGAAAGCGCAGCCAGATAGTCTCTAAAGTTTTATCCAACCTTACGAGAGTATATATTAAATTCAAAGGGATTTATGTATATAATTAGACATAGTCACAGATACATATATGAGTTTGGCTACCTTTCACAGTGTGGCTCAATATATTCACACACGTGTGTGTGTGTGTGATTTCCTTAGATATGCGGCTCTTCCAAACATTCATCATATGATATATGGTGAGAATGACCTATTGTGATATTTAGAGAATACATCTTTCTTTGTGTTTGTTATTTTATTCAAATCTCTGTTGATACTTTCCTCACTTCAATTATGTCGCCTCTGCCTTATTGGATGACACGAAATACAGAACTCACATTTCCCGCTCCCGCAGAGTCACTAGAGATAATTATTATATGATGCCAATATATTTGATTAGAACATATGAAATAGTGAGCCGCTTTGACAAATCAATATTAGCTAAATGGACATCATATATGGGAGGTTGTAATGTACCTTTTATCAAACTGCGAGGCACACTTTATAGGAATGACAAATC
>OZ024743.1:108266368-108271368 GCA_964016885.1 Eledone cirrhosa
TAGTTTTTGGTGTCAATTTTTATAAATTGTTATTCAAATTCAATATCATTGTGACGACTGTACATTCAAGGCGAATTAAAATGGCTGAATTTTAATTCGTTTAAATATCACAGTTATATCTTTATTCCATTTTTCGCGTGTGTGTAAGTGTATTTACTGCGTTTGTATGTTTATGTGTATTTGTGTGTTAGCCTGTGTTGGTGTGGGTACGTGTGCGTTTGGGATTAAATGTGAGTGTCTGCATTCATTTTTATGTGAGAGTAATTGTATTTGTATTTGTTTCTGCTTATCTGTGTGTGTGTTTTCTTTTTAATTATATTTTTTGTTTGTTTGTTTTTTGTTTTAATATCTGCTGTCATTGATGTCAAAATTATTATCGTTGTTATGTTAAAGATGATGATGATCATAATCAGCATCCTTTCTTACTAATACTACTAATAACAACATCAACACCAGCACCACCGACAATGACACTAATAATACTAATAATAATAATAATAATAATAATAATAATAATAATAATAATAATAGTGGCCTGCCCATTCGACACGAGAGTGCAAGAGAAAGAGAGGGAGAAAATTAACCGATACCAGGACTTAAAGTGGGAGGTAAAAAGGATTTTGAACTGCCAAGAAGTCAAAGTGGTGCCCATTGTCATAGGCGCACTAGGTACTATCTCAAAAAGTTCCCATGGATGGTTAAAGAAAATTGGCCCCGCCACGCTTTTTGGAACGCTTCAAAAGGCATGCTTGCTGGGAACAGCAAGAACCCTCCGATACGTCCTGAATATCTGAGGCTGAAGGTAGTGGCTGGATATTCATTTCAACAAACTTTTCAGTTAACTAACATCAATGACTGAGACTCAAAGAACAATAATAATAATTGTTTCTACTTTAGGCACAAGGCCAGCAATTACACAGTGCATTACTGGTACTTTATTTTAATAATAATAATAATAATAATAATAATGATTTCTTTATTGGCCACAAGGGCTGACATCAAGAAAAAAACATTACACATGGCACAGGACGGTACAGGACTGGCCACAAGGTTCGACCTATATGGGACATTACAAAACACGGATAGTGGGGCTTACAATTAAAATCAAGTAAAATACACAACAACAAAAATGATTAACAATAAAAATATAACAAAATACATTCCCCTATAGGGAGGGCAAAGCACAAAAGGGCGACATAGGCACGCCACTAATCCTGAATCAACCGCCAAAAAACGGGGACAAGGCGATCTTCCCTATAGGCTCGGTTGATAGCCGGATCCGACCTACACGCGACAAAAGCTGTTCGATGTAACTCCACGAGTCAGTAATGCACGAATATAGAACGAGTGCCTGTAGAACGCTCTAGTCACACTGCGCGTATCTCAGACAGGTCTGTCTCACAGCGTTTCCGTGCCCGTAGAGTTTATCTCGAAGCAGCAGTTCCCCCCGATAGCACTGCCAAGCGAGGGATTTCGAACCCATCTGAGTGCGTCATCGTACTTGCCCACCATTAATCTTCTATAGAACTGGACCCAGGACTGCAGCTCAGTCAAAGAGAGGAGCTGCGGAAAGGCCTGTCTCACAAAAGGCGACCACACCTGTTCACCGCTTAGGCACAATATCTGTAGATCTCGCAAACAAAAGAAGTTGAAGAGAAGATGTTTCCAATTTGGCGAGGCGCAAACGGGGGTCAGGTGTTAGTAGATGACGGACAATATTTGGCCGTTCGCTACCTCCATTCGACCTTCCAGGGATAGCTTTCTCACAGCATATTTCTGGGTGTTAGTGGCTACACTGATCGTAACCTCGTCCCAATTTTGATCAGGTATTTGAGGACTTTGCACCCCCGCACATACAGCTACTCCCACACAAGCTCAGCATGCGTCTAAGATATCGTTCCACTCTCGCACTAACTGTAATGGGCGAGACGTTCCCAGAAATGCTTACATGTGCCTAATGATGTCTAGCCGTCCGCACCTGGTCGGGCGTAGACGACCATCAGTCGAAAGGCACCATTTTGTATCCCTCTTCTCAACTTTTAAATTCCCGAGTCGACCGACTTAATTTTGTGGGGCGCATGGCGTGTCTCGTCAATTTTGTTTTCTTCTTTTTGAGGTTTAAATATTATGGGTTGACTTTTACAGAGGGCCAAGATGGGTGTCTTATGGCCCCTTTGTCACGAAAAATATAATTAATTCAATGTAAAACATGAAAGTTAACCAACTAACGGAGATCACAAAAACACATCTTCACAGTGCGACAACCAATAATAATTGTTTCTACTTTAGGTACAAGGCCAGCAAATACACAGTTCATTACTGGTACTTTATTTTATCGACTCCGTAAGGATGAAAGGCAAAGTCAAGGCAAAAAGCTAGCAATTTAATGGGCATTAGAAAGCCGATTAAATCGAACCCAGTGCATTACTAGTACATTATTTTATCGGCCCCATAAGGAGGAAAAAGGCAAAGTTGACCTCGGCGGGATTTGAACTCAGAACGTAAAGGGCCGTATCTCTATGCTGCGAAGAAAAATGTCGTAAACTCTACCGATACTGCCAATTCCACGCCCTCTATTAAGGGCAAAATAATGAAGAGGTTGGTTTAATAATAATAATAATAATAATATTGAAACCGATAATGATAATTTTATCATGATCCTTTTATCTTGATAGTACTTCAACTTGTGTTTTCTATTAACATTTATTTATTTATTTATTTATTTAAAGTTTGTAAATATTTTTCATTGTTATTGCTGTAAGCTGTCAATGAATATAGTTTTAAGGACGTTATTCTGTTTCTGATATTTGCGCTATTGGTTTTGTTTCTGTTTGGAGTTGTTACTGCTGCTTCTGCTGTTGTTGTTGTTGTTGTTGTTAAACCTGCTTGCTACAATTGGTGGTTTGATGACCGTGAAACATATAGAGAATAGAAATTGGAGGGGACAGAATTCGAAACGTTCAGAGGGAAAGAGAGGGGTAGCGAGAGAGATACGAGATGCGATAAAGAGGAATGGGGACTATAGAAATGTGATATAACAAGGGCATGCTAGCAGAAAGCGATAAAGACTAGTAATTTAGAAACAGTGAGAGCAAGAGAGAGGGTAGGAGAGAGAAAGAGAGCGAGCGTGTGAGGGAAGAGTAAGCGCGTCATAGTAAAAGAAACATGGGAGAATTAAAAGAAATATATATGGATACTCACAAAATGAGAACAAATCCTTTATTTATTTGACACAAGGGCTCGTACATACAACACAAAACAAAGAATACATGATTTGTGTTGAAAATAATGACTTTTTTCTGGCATTAGATTGTGGCCATCTTTAGGCATGCATATACACACACACACACACACATACACATACACACACACGCAACTATATATATATATATATACATATATATATAATTTCAGCGAGATCGGATTTCGGCTGTGGTCGAAAAAAAGCGAAATGCAATATCCGAGTTATGCTAGCAAGCGCTCCATGGACCAAATAAAGACCAGAGCAATACACATAAGTTATAAAGGTCAAACAAACTGAGATGGCGGTCAAGAAGACATCAACCACCTAAGCCAAAAGGATGAGGCAAGCCAAACAGGTCAAACAATATATATATATATATATATATATATATATATATATATATATATATATATATACACACACACATATATATATATATACATACATACATACATATATATATATATATATATATATATATATATATATATATATATATATATATATACGATATTAAACAAATGGAAACTATATTTATAAAACCATATTTATTTCATTATACATATTTCAGGGATAGCATATTAAAAATATGGCATGCTTTCGTCAGATAAAATACAATATATAAACAGTTTTCTAAATAATTTTGACTCACCATATTATAAGCGACCATTAAATTAGGAAGCTGTCTGGGTAGTGAATTGTTTATAATTATTTAGTTATAGTGTTAAGCACAGTTAGAAAAAAGACGGAGAGAAAGAAGAAACGGGGGTAAAGAAAAAACAGAGAAATAGAAGGGAGAGAAAGAAAGGAGGAGGTGAAAAGGAACAAGGAAGAAATAAGATATATAGCACTTTATCCTCTCTCTTAAGTTTGTCTTTGTGTATGATGAATTATTATGTATCTATCGCTTTCGTTTGCCTCTCCTATTTCTCTCTTGTTTCTCTTTCACTTCCTCCTATATATTTATATTTTCTCTCTCTCTTCCTTTCCTCCCCCTCTCTCTCTCCGTTTTTTCTTTTTCTTTATCTCCAGTTTTTTTTCTTTCTCTCCGTCTTTTTTCTAACTGTGCTTAACACTATAACTAAATAATTATTATCCTTCTCTCTATATATAGTACTCCCTCTCTCTTGAGTTTTTCTATATGTATGGTGAATTATTGCACTGGGTAATTGCTGGCCTTGTGCCTAAAGTAGAAACAATTATTTATCTGTTGCTTTCGTTTGCCTCTCTTATTTCTTCCTTGTTCCTTTTCATCTCCTCCTTTCTTTCTCTCCCTTCTATTTCACTGTTTTTTCTTTACCTCCGTTTCTTCTTTCTCTCCGTCTTTTTTCTAACTGTGCTTAACACTATAACTAAATAATTATAAACAATTCACTACCCAGACAGCTTCCTAATTTAATGGTCGCTTATAATATGGTAAGTCAAAATTATTTATAAAATTGTTTATATATTTTATTTTATCTGACGAAGGCATGCAATATTTTTAATATGGTATCCCTGAAATATGTATAATGAAATAAATATGGTTTTATAAATATAGTTTCCATTTGTTTAATATCGTATATATACTCCAAAAACTTGTCGAGTGCTTTATATCAGTTATAACATATTTACTTGTTGTAACCCAACACTTTTAAATAAAACCTTTGCATATATATATATATATATATATATATATATATATATGTTGTACATCCGAAGAAGGGCTAAAGCCTGACTCATGCAATTTCTTTCCCTTTTACCATATCAAGTGTGA
>OZ024743.1:108283868-108286368 GCA_964016885.1 Eledone cirrhosa
AACCTGTCTCTCGACTAATTTCTATACGCCAATCAAACCTCCCTCTCGTCCACTTTCACTTTTCCCCATATCTCTCTTATTCTTATGAACGAACGTGCAGTATCGGTAGAGGGTTAGGCGCCATGCTTTCTAGCATTGTTACGACCCTTTACAATCTGAATTCAAATCCCGCCGAGGTTAACTTTGCCTTTCACCCTTACGGGGTCGATAAAATAAAGTACCAGTAATGTACTGGGTATTTGCTTGCCTTGTGCCTAAAGTAGATACAATTATTAGTCTGTAGTCTGACAGGTACCGACTGGATTTTCCGAATGTGCCAATGTGGACATAGATAAATCGCATTGGGTCATCTACAAACCTACATAGGATTTAATCTAGCATAGGTTGGCTACAATTCGAGCTACTCGACTACGCAGCAGATTACAAATCTGTAGACTGTGTAGTTGATCTAGATAGGCTTCACCCCGCAACTGGAAACTGAACGAGTCGTCCCGGAACGCAAAGCCTACATAGACTGGATTAGGGAATTAGTTAAATATGTGAATGGGCTTACTTTGAGTGGGTGCTTATAGATTGAAAGAAGGCATCTGGGAGGGCGTACATGCCCTGGCGGTCAGGGTGACCCTCGCAAGTGTTTCCCTCTTCCGGGCAATTTTTTGTGCTGTTTTCTTCTTGCATCCTTTGTTTTTGTTTTATGTTTGTTTTTACACACATGGACATATATTCATATATACATACACACTTTCATGCATACATACATAAAGACGTACATTTATGTATACATACATACATACATACATACATACATACATACATACATACATACATACATACATACATACATACAGACAGACATACATACATGCACACACATATACGTACACATGCATTTATACATACATACATACATGCAACCATACATACATACATACATGATGATGATGGCTGCCCCCTCGTTATCGAGTATGGACATTGCACGATATACCATTTTTAATAATTATTAATTAATTCTATCATGCAATGCCTGTGCGTGAAGTTATTTTTTAAAGTGAGGAAAGACTGTGCACTGAGCCAATCCCACTCTCTGAGCGACACTAGCTATAACCTGTAAAGAAGAAAAGTTCAACATCATCGGTAACTACTGAGCCGCAGGTTTTATATCGGAGTTATCCCAGTTTCCTGAGTTGCTTTCTCCTAGAAGAATGCCCTGACAAAGGCTAGGGGTCCTTCATTCCCAGTGGTTTAACATACATACATACATACATACATACATACATACATACATACATACATACATATATACATACATACATATATACACACATACATATATACATACATATACGTTCAAGAATTAAGGGTTATTTTTATACACCGAAGATGTTCCAACAGTGTAGACAAGGCAAATGATTGATTGCTTCATGTACACATATTGGGAAGGAGATACACATTTGTGTGGGAATGATTCTACTACTACTACTACTACTACTACTACTACTACTACTACTACTACTACTACTACTACTACTACGCATGAAGATGATGATGATACAATATACATAGATAAAAAAACAAGGTGTGTTGCTGTGTAAAAGATTGTTACGAAAAACTGAAAAACACAAGAATAGAGAAGTGTGTAGTCTATGTCGGGGAGGTGGGGCATAAAACATCTGCAAAGTTGTAGCTTAACAAGGGTAATTAGTGACTTGTCTTTCGTTCCGGCGAGAATTCCGTGGCGAGAAAATGATCGGAACGAGACATCAACAGCAAAACAAGTCAGGTGGGAGATAAAAATTATACAAGGCGAAAAGCAAAACAAATTAGATACATACACACATATGTATGTATGTATGTATGTATGTATGTATGTATGTATGTATGTATGTATGTATGTATGTATGCATGTATGTATGTATGTATGTATGTGTGTATGTGTGTATGCATGCTTGTATCTATGTATGCATGTATTTATCTATGTATGTATGCATGTATGTACGTCTGTATGTATGTATGTATGTATGTACGTCTGTATATATGTATGTACGTATGTACGTATGTATGTGTACGTGTTTATATATATATATATATATATATATATATATATATATATATATATATATATGAGTGTGTGATTGTGTACGTGTGTCACATACTTTAACACTCTTACTCCCGTAGAAGGTTCGGTTATACGGAGCTATAATTGCACAGCTTAAACATAACCCGTATTACCCATGTGTGCGTGTCAAGAGGAGAGTAAGTCTGCATCGAGCCTGTAGGCTCATGAGGCCTGTGTTTATCCGGCTTTCCGTGGCATGAAGCAACTGAGAGTACAAGACTCTCCCACGGACAAGACGCCAGGCCATTGCAGGGTGTAACGCCCAGGTATTGCTGGTACACATCTGCAGCTCACTATAAGAGCTCAACGTTAAATAAAGTGTTTTGATGAAGAACACAACACACAACCCGGTCCGGGAATCGACCATACGACATTATAGTAAGC
>OZ024743.1:108291368-108296368 GCA_964016885.1 Eledone cirrhosa
TGCTCACACATTATAACACACTGACCCACCACTATATTCACCTCTGCTAAGATACGGGTCCCTGTGAACATTTTCTCGCGCCACTCCTGGCCTGACTGTAGTCTGACATTAATATCGACCTTTCTTCCTCTTTCTTTCTATCTTCCCTCTTGTAGCCATCAACCCTTACTCTTCTACTTCTTCCTTTTCTTCCTTCTTTACTCCCCTCATTCTGTTTTCCTTCCGCAGACTTATCTTCCTTCCCCCTTTTTGTTCACCTATATCTGACCAGTAGTAGTTGTTTAGATACGGGTCCCGTAGAATAAAAATTTCTTCGCAACAATCCTGGCCTGTCTGTAATACCGACCTTCCCTCCTCTTTATTTCTGTCTTTCTTCTTATAGCTGACATTAACCCTGGCTTCTCTTCTTCTTCCTTCCCCCTTCTTCTCTCTCCTTCCTTTCTTTCTCTCTTTTGTCTTGTAACTTATGTTCCCATCCCTTTCTGTTTTCCTTTATCTGACCGGTAGTAGCACACTGTGAGCTTTAGCCACGTCACTCGTGGGCGAGCGGCTAAGGTAGATGGTGCAAGATAGGGGTCGCCCTCGGGTCCTAGATTTTCAGCCCCATGGATTTTATCTACTACATTCACGTATTATATTTCGAATACCTCATGATATCACCGGATTCATACGGAACCCGGTCATTGAAATGATCATAGTATCATAAACCTTTCAAGGATTTACACAAATCCAGCCTCCTGTCATTTCATTATAATATTTAACTCAGTAATAGCACCACCAACTACAAAAACAAAGAGGGTTGAACTTCTTTACGTTGAGTACTCTCTATATTATTACATTACGATTGACCATACGGAATAGACCAGCTCTATACAGTGGTGAACCTCAAACCTGAATAAATATATAAATATATATATATATATATATATAATATATATATATATATATATATATATATATATATATATATATATATATATATATATATATATATATATATATATATATATATATATATATATATATATATATATAAATATATATATATATATATATATATATATATATATATATATATATATATATAGCCGTTGAAATGGGTTGAGCTCTTCCGTCGGGGTCATACGTGTTCCTATTACCCACTCTACTATCGTAAGTATTGAGTACGTTGGTGCGTTATGGTCTATCTCGTTATATATATATATATATATATATATATATATATATATATATAACGTAGAAATTGTGTTAAGGAAGCAGGTAGACCAGAACGCACCAAAGTACTCAATACTTAGGGTAGTCGAGTGTGTAATAGGAACAAGTATGACCCCGACATCAGACCTCAACGCGTTTCGACGGCTATTTCTAGAACTAGCCGTCGAAACACCTTGAGCTCTGACGTCGGGGTCTTACTTGTTCCTATATATATATATATATATATATATATATATATATATATATATATATATATATATATATATGGTCAGCTGTCTATTTGTGCGGTGCGTGCGTGTGGATTGACTAGAAATATATCAATATATGTGTATATTTACACACGTATAACTTTGTATGTATATATGTGTGTATCTATGGATGTATGCATGTATGTCTCTTAAGAGCTCCTTTGCCCTTTGACAGGTTTTGTTTTTAGTCCTGCAGGATGTCCAAAGTCACCCTCCTCACCAAGAAACCTTGGTGGGGTTGCCAGTTTAGTCGCTAACGACCCGACCACTAGGCAAAGGAGCTCTTAAGAGTCAATGGCCATCCAAAATCACCGGGAGAGATGACCCCTTAGCCTTTGTCAAGGCCTCTGACAAGGCCTTTGTCAAGGCAGAATTCTAGGAGGAGGAAAACTCTGATATAACACCTGCAACCCTGATGGTATCCAATGATGTTGACTTGTTCTTCTTTTTGGTAAATATCATCTTGGTTAAGAGAGTGGGACTGGCTTTGTGCAGTGCCTTTGCTCACTATAAAAGCTTCACAGCACAGGCATTGCTTCATCTCTGGAGATCTCTTTGCACTTGTCCTCACATGGTACCATGGGCCCAGCACTATGTGTCAATAATTGTCACAAGTGTAGTGTTTGTACCAGAGTTTTCAAGTCGCTGGCTGAACTAAAAAGTCACACTCGTTCAGCGCTTCGGTAGGGGTTCTCCTACATGGATATAAAGTAGTGGCCGTACTCGAAAACGAGTTGGCAGCCACCATGCATGTATGTATGTGTGTATATATGTATGCACGTATGCATGTATGCATGTGTATATGTATTATGTGGGAATACATCTATATATATATATATATATATAATGCGATGAAATACCAATGATGGTTGGAAAATCACTGACGAAGGACTATTTTTATCATATGTAACCCATGTGTAAACCACGCAGTATATATATATATATATATATATATATATATATATATATATATATATGTGTGTGTGTGTGTGTGTGTGTGTGTGTGTGTGTGTGTGTGTGTGTGTTCTAGCACATACTTCGAATTGCGTTTTCGTGTCAGAGCAATCCATTATAAGAAATATATAGCAAGTCGAAATAGACAGAAGTGCCTCGTTTTCACTTTGATTCCAGCTCATATACTAAATAGATTAGGACTGTTTACAGCCACGAATTCATTGAGATGGTTAAATTTTAAGTGTTCACTAATTCGGATTCTCCTGTCAACTGTACTGTGTGTCGTTCGTTGTTAACAGACGCAGTCCAGGCGCTGGTGTGGATGCGCTGTAATGTTGAGCAGATGGATTCATGTATATGATGTGATTGTTTGAGTGTATGTGTTTCTAGTAGAATAATTGTTTCTACTTTAGGCACAAGGCCAGCAAATTACCCAGTGCATTACTGGTACTTTATTTTATCGACCCCGTAAGGATGAAAGGCAAAGTCAACCTCGGCGGGATTTGAACTCAGATCATAAAGGGACGTAACTATGCTGGAAAGCATGGCGTCCGACCCTCTACCGATACTGCCAATCCACTAGAATAATAAACGCCTGTATGTGACGCTCATTTAATATTTGTGTTTATCTTATGCCAATGGGCATATATGATTGTATGTGTATATAATATATTATATATGGATATATATATATATATAAACACACACACGCTTATATATATATATATATATATATATATATATATATATATATATATATTATGTGTTTGTGTATGTGTGTGTATATATGTATGTATATATATATATATATATATATAATATGTGTCAGTGTATGTGTGCGTGTATATATATATATATATATACAATTGTTTCTACTTTTGGCACAATGTCAGCAAATATCCCAGTGCATTTCAGGTACTTTATTTTATCGACCCCGTAAGGATGAAAGGCAAAGTTAACCTTGGGGGAATTTGAACTCAGAATGGCAAGGGCCAAGCATCAAACCATGATGTCCGATCCTCTACCGATATTGCAAGTGAAGACATTCACATAATCAAAATATATATTTTATTATATATATTTCAAAGGTACTGTGCTGTTTTTTCAGTACGTGCTCGTCAGATAAAATACATGAATTGATATATGTCATACCTCAACGGTCTTGAAGGTTCATTTCAATTATTGACTGCCAATACTGGAATTGAACCATCAAAGCCGTTGTGGTATGTCATACATCAATTCATGTATTTTATCTGACGAGGACGTACTGAAAAAACAGCACGGTACCTTCGAAATATATATAATAAAACATATATTTTGATTATTTTATTAATATTCTGAATAATATTAATAACTCCAGAAATCTTTTTTGTAGAGTGCTTTTAATCTATTGTAAAACTATATTCATTGAGAAATTAATGAACCATATTAATCTTTGGTTATATATATATATATATAACCATGTGTGTATATATGTGTATACATGTATTGGTGTGCGCGTCTGCGTGTTTGCGTATGCTTGCAAAGGCTTGCAACGCTAAATAGTTATGAATACGAGTCATGTCTATTCTCTCATTTGAAAGTGCCTTAGTTTACTAATGAGTGTAATTAAGCGAATAAATATATATATATATATATATATATATATATATATATATATATATATATATATATATATAGTGAAAAATGGAACGGGAACACAACAGAGAGGCAGTACGAACAAAGGTTTATTAGTTTCACGCTCTCTCTCTCTCTCTCTCTCTCTCTCTCTCTCTCTATATATATATATATATATGTTCATATTCGGAGTAGAGTGTACGTCCGTTTATCCACACACACTGGACTTAAAGACAATCATATAAAACAAGCATGTTTGCGCATGAATATTTTCAAACACACATAGGAGCCGCACACAATCACACATACCTCACATACCGACTAACAGCATCCATACATTCTGATGCCTTATACACATAGATAGTAATACGCACTCATATAAACACGCATGCATTACGGCTATGATTTCCATTCGAATTAATAGTTCATCTTCTGATACCATCGGTTATATTAACTCAATACGCTACATGGAAGTTGAAGATGTCATCAAGATAAACATGACGATAAGTACCCCAGTCTAGTACTTTATCTACTTAGTTAATACATTCTCAATACACATACAGCTAACTTCATAACGACTCGCAGCAATTTAGTGGAAAACAAGAACAAAAAATAAACAGTAAATATATAAATGAACACGGACATCTTATCGTCAACTGTAGTACTGCCAACTGTTGGCGAATTAACTTTATAGGCATACATATGCACATAGAAATATAAGTACTTACATGCGTAAGTAAATAGACACAAACAGATATGGATGCATACATAAATACGTATTATTGCTGTACATAAATACATACGCATATTCATGAATACATTTCATGTGTGTGCGTGTGTGTGTGTGTATGTGCGTGCGTGTGTGTGTGTGTATGTGCGTGCGTATGTGTATCTTAGGGTGAGTGTATATACCTGCGTGCGCACGCGCGCGTGTGTGTGTCTGTGTGTGTTCCTCACACTTGACTC
>OZ024743.1:108310864-108313364 GCA_964016885.1 Eledone cirrhosa
AAATGCGAATACGTACAACAGTGCTACAGCCGTCACACTACCCAACTCCACAACCATCATCACCGCAATAGGACCCACAACCGCCATCACCATGACCAATTCTAACAACGCTAGAACCTCCACCACCACCGCCACCAAGATCACCATAATGAAAGTTACTATCACAAACATGTAGCTAACATATGGCTTTACTTCGTACTTTATCAATCACACATTCCCACTAAGTACCCGTTCATTTTATTTCTCTCTTTCTTTCATCCTCTTTCTTTTTATCACTCTCTTTCTGTCTCTTTCGCTCTCTCCATACCTCATTAGTGACCCCCACCCCCCTATATATCTCTTTCTCTCTCTCTCATCCTCTCCCTCTCACTCTCTCCTATCAGAATGCACATATTAATGAACCTTGAAAGCAAACAGTATCTGAATATAAAACAAGAAAAGGATGATTGTATTACATTCAATGTTCAACATAGCTCTCACTCATCCTCTTTCTCTCATTCTCTCTCTCTTTCTCTCTCTCTCTCTCTCCTCTCTCTCTCTCTCTCTCTCTCTCCTCTCTCTCTCTCTCTCTCTTTCCTCTCTCTCTCTCTCTCTCTCTCTCTCTCTCCATGTTTCCTATCAAAAGAACTGCTGTTAGGTTAATACATATTAAAATTTAACAAAATAGCGATGACGCCCGATGAAAGGATGGCGGTGAGATTAAATGAAAGAAATGAGGCTGGTTTATACAACAATATCAGCAGCAGCAACAACAGCAACAATATAAGCAATGACAACAGCAACGACAACAACAACAATAACAACGACAGCAACAACCAACAGTAACACGCGAAAACCCCACATCTACAACGATAAATGCAACACCAACAACAACTAGTACAATAACAACAACGCCACCTCCACTTTGTCTTCCTCATCATCCTCATCCAGTCAAGTAGTAGTGCCAGTAGTAGTGCGTGGTGGTAGTAGTAGTAGTAGTAGTAGTAGTAGTAGTAGTAGTAGTAGTAGTAGTAGTAGTAGTAGTAGTAGTAGTTGAGCTGCTACGAATATGTTGTAAATGAGTAAAAGTTTAATTTATTTGACGACAGAGGAAGTTTACAATTATGATAATAGCAGTAAAAAGACAAAGAGATCAACAAAACAAGAATAAACAGAGCAAACGTACCGAAAACTACGACCACATCAACAAATGGTGATAATAAAAACTACCATCCTGGCTGTCAACATCCTCAGTCATACACAAATGCTTACATTCGTACACACACATACACACACACATATATATATATATATGTATGAGTGTATGTGTGTATATATATATAGGAACGAGTTGGACCCCGACGGCTGAGCTCAAGCCGTTTCGACGGCTAATACTGGACAGAATTAGCCGTCGAAAACGGCTTCAGCTCAGCCGTCGGGGTCCTACTCGTTCCTATTACCCACTCTACTACCCTAAGTATTGAGTACTTTGGTGCGTTATGGTTCATCTGGTTCCTTACCGCATTTCCTTCGTTATATATATAGTATATATATATATATATATATATATATATATACATACATTTATGTATTATATATATATATATATATATACATTTATGTATATATATATATATATATATATATATATATATATATATATATATATATATATATATATATATATATATATATATATAATATATATATATATATGTATGTATATATATATATATATATATAAATATATATATATATTATATATCATATATATATATATATATATCGAGAGAGATATAGATAGATAGATAGAGACGAGAAAGAGCGAGAGAGAGAGAGGGTGAGAGAGAGAGAGAGAGAGAGAGAGAGAGAGAGAGAGAGAGGAGAGAGAGAGAGAGAGAGAGAGGAGAGAGAGAGATGTGCGTGTATGTGTATATATAGTGAAAACGCTATATATGTCTTCAAACCATTTGATTTATTTTTCTTTTATTTCTTTATTATTCATTAACTATCCATTGAGAAGAGTTCATTTATGTCAGCATCCGCACACTTTTGCCTTTGTTGGTAGCCATTTATAATCATATCATTGGTTCACTTCCTCTCTTTCCCTTACATTCCCTCACATTCAAGATCAAAAGTGGGTTCGAAAGGATGGTGACGACTGTTTTTGGAGGTCTTTCGGCTTTTCCTTTGTTGATGTTTGATATTTTTCTTTCGTGATTTTAGTGTGTGTGTTTTTTGTTTTGTTTTTCGGAAGTCATTTCGTCATTGTTTTCATAGGAAGCCAAAACAACAACTCACAAAACACCGCAACAATAACAGAAAAATAATAAAATAAAATATAACAACCCTAAGCTTAAGTTGAATATATTGTACGGAAGAACTTCGACATACAAAGCTTTGATGAGAAGTGCAGAAGTCCTACGTTAATGTAAACACAAATCAATTTACTTAGAAGGACCACGAGACCACCAGATGAAATATAGAGCGCTAAAACAGTTGATGTAGTGCTACAAGGTGG
>OZ024743.1:108323364-108330864 GCA_964016885.1 Eledone cirrhosa
ATCTCTCTACACTTGTCATCACACGGTACCATGGGCCCAGTACTATGTGTCAATAATTGTCACAAGTGTAGTGTTTGTACCAGAGTTTTGAAGTCACTGGCTGGACTAAAAAGTCACACTCGTTCAGCGCATCGGTAGGGGTTCTCCTACATCGATGTAATGTAGTGGCCGTACTCGAAAACGAGTTGGCAGCCACCATGTATGTATGTATGTATGTATGTATGTATGTATGTATGTGTGTACGTATGTATGTATGTGTGTTTATGTTTGTGTTTGTTTTTGAATAGCAGAAATTTCACAAGCAAACATAAGGCCCTCAAATTGAATGCTAGGCCTGCCAGAGAGGACTGTCAAATCTCTTCTCGTGGTCTTAAATAATATAAAGTAGTTGTCAAGAACTAAATGTAATGGCCTTCTCCTCTCCACAATATTGCTGGACGTGTGCCTAAATTGTTCATATTTATTATTACTATTGTTATAAATCTCCCCACAAAAGTATTATAAAGATATTGAGAAAGTATAAAATAATAATAAATTCATAATTATCATTTTCAATATTAAAAAGAAATATAGAATGAATAATACTATATCAAGTATACTCAAAAAATATGTCCACACTAGCTTACTGACGATAACAACATGACAGATCTTATCATTTCACTATCATCATCATCATTATCATCTACCTTACATGCAAGGGCACTTAGCTCAGCGAGGATTCATAGATGCTCAGTCATGTAATGCGGCGTTTCACGTGTATTTTAAACCTGTCGGAATCCATCACTTTACAGGTTTGAACACAGCAGATTTCTTCCTGAGTGAAACAGAGAAAGGAGATGGTAAAGAGATCTGAATCAAGAATTGGTGGCAGTACTTCATTGACACCTTATCTATCGACCTCGAAATTACAAAATAATCTAAGTTGAAATTGGCGAGTTTTGAACTCACAGCACATTTCGGCAAGTATGCTATCCATCGTTCAGCGTCTACAAATTCACCAACTTCATCTTCTGCAATAGCAATATCTATAACTATATAACACCCACAATAACTTCAAAGATATTACCGCTACCTGTAACTATCGACATAATCATCAATATCATTATCATCTTCATCACCAAATCTTACTATAGCAATATCAATACACACACACAAGCATCCCCCCTCCATATATATATATATATATATATATATATATATATATATATATATATATATATATATATATATATATATATATATATATATATATATATACATACAAGACAGCTACAACGATACTACAAATATCATAACCAGTACTACCACACAGCTAACATCAACATCATTAATTTGTACAGTAGGAAAACCAATATTATATAAAATCCGCAACAGCAACGGCAAAAATAATGATAATAATAATACTAATAATGACGATAATAGTAAATATTGATAGTATGGAAAAATAAATCAACATATGTAAGTAAACAATCATGAATTGATGGTAAATTGTACAAATACCTATGTAGACATTATTGGATAGTCAGATGGCCGGAAGCGGAAGTAAGCATAAAATGATTTTACTGTAAAGAAATATCGATTACGACATTTTAAATTTCTGTTGTTCCTCTTTTTATTTGCCCATGTGAATGAACCAAATGAAGATAATTGAAAATAACTATACCTAGATAGACGACAACGACTTTGGTGATTATAATGATGATGATAAAGAGAATATATAGATAAAAATGAAAGAATGAGGAAAATAAAATGGCAGCATTGGCGAGGTGTGAGGATAGTGACGGGATGGATATGAATACGGCATAACATTTACTATTTAGTATATATATAATACCAACGTTTTAAAAAACCACGCGCGAACCAAATAAATATATATGTCTCTGAATATATATACATACATATATATATATATATATATATATATACATATATATATATATATATATATATATATATATATATATATATATATATATATATATAGCTTAGAGTTTACACTCAATGGGGTCATTTACAATCATTTCAGCTCTAAGAATCGCTTCTGAGCAGAATAAATTTATGTTGTTGAATTAAGATATTTCATTCTAGCGATTTTATTAGTCAATATATATATATATATATATATAATATAAGATCAAAAGATGGTTAAAGGAGTTCCATATATTTTATTATGCGCATTTCAAAAACAAACATCATCAAGCAATAATATTTGTGTTTTCATCAGATAAAACAGGAGAACATGATATGAAGGCTAAAAAACACTTGTGGATAGTGCAGTTTTAAATCAACATATGAAAAGTGGTTTTAGATTGATGTGTGATATTGGGAAAAATATTTTATTTAGAGAGGGGGGGGGAGGATGAAAAGGGAAGGAGATGAGAGGGAGAGATGGGTGATAGAGAGAAAGAGATAGTTTTTATAACTGAGAGGAGATATATTTTTTACATAGAGAGGTTGAAAACCGTTGGAAGATACTGTATAAATTAAAAATTTTGAAAATTAACGAAGGGAGGATATGTGCGAGGAAAAAATATTTTATTTAGGGAGGGGGGGTGGAAAGGATGAAAAAAAGGGGGAGGAGATGAGAGTGAAGGTGGAGAGGGAGAGATGGGTGATAGAGAGAAAGAGATAGTTTTTATAACTGAGAAAAAGATATATTGTTTTAATATAGAGAGGTTGGGAACCGTTGGAAGATAATGTATAAATTAAAGGAATTTGAAAATTAACGAAGGGAAATTATGTATGAAGATAGAGAGAAAAAATTATAATTGTGGGTGAATATTCTAACGTCAAAAGAAGAAATGTATGTATTGTGGCAATTTCAAAATTAGCGAAGAGAAAAATTGTTAAGGTTTGTGTGTAGAAGGATTTGAGAAAAATAATGTGAAGTTAAAGTTTGTATATTGAATTGATAATATGTGCGAATAAAGAGTTAATATGTATTAATAATGAGTTCGTTGATGGGGACTATGATTGTATTACAATAAAACTCACCTCCTACATATATATATATATATATATATATATATATATATATATATATATATATATATATATATATATATAAAGAATTAGTATATCTACCAACATATATATACAGATGCACACCTATGCTAGCAAACATATAGGTTTTGTCTTAGTAACTTTGTGGTTCAATGCAAGGGGAGGCAGAACAATTATATGAAAAACGTAAAATAAGAAAATTATAAAATTTACTTACTAAAATTTCACTCCAACTGATTAGTTTCTGAAAGGGAATAAACATGGTTTCCGAGTGGAACGACATGGAGAAATATCCTTTCGTCATCAGGGAGATCTGTTCGGAGCTAAGTTCCCAGACAATGCGTGGACACAGGGAACATATACAAAAATAATTCAGTTGATGGAAAAAAGTAAGGGAGGACTAAATTCCAGGACATTGAAAAATCACTGCCTATTTAGTCGGTGGCGAATTCAAAAGAATCAATCCCGTGACATCGAGGTCAATCAGTGAGGAGTGGGGGTGCTAATAAGACAGTAGCCTGGCTATTACTATGAACCATAGCAGTAGTTTTGGCAAATGTTTGTTCAACAAAATAATTTGGAGATAATTATAAAGAATTAGTATATCTACCAACATATATATACAGATGCATACCTATGCTAGCAAATATATAGGTTTTGTCTTAGTAACTGTGTGGTTCAATGCAAGGGGATGCAGAACAATTATATGAAATACGTAAAATAAGAAAATTATAAAAATTTACTTACTTACTGAAATTGCACTCCAACTAACTGACCTCGAAGTCACCCGATTGATTCTTTTGAATTAGCCACCGACTAAGTAGGCAGTGATTTTTTCAATGTCCTGAAATTTAGTCCTCGCTTGCTTTTTTTCCATCCACTGAATTATTTTTGTATAAGTTCCCTGTGTCCACGCATTGTCTGAGAACTTAGCTGAGAACAGATCTCCCTGATGACGAAAGGATATTTCTCCATGTTGTTCCAATCGGAAACCATGTTTATTCCCTTTCAGAAACTAATTAGTTGGAGTGAAATTTTAGTAAGTAAGTGAATTTTTATAATTTTCTTATTTTACATCTTTCATATATATATATGTGTGTGTGTGTGTGTGTGTGTGTGTGTGTGTGTGTGTGTGTATGTGTGTGTATGTGCGTGTATGTGCGTGTGCGTGCGTGTGTGCGTGTGAAAATATAGGCATATGTATATATGTATAGGCATATATACACATCTGTCCCTATATCTACCTTTATGCATATGTCTATACGTGTGTATGTATATGTGTTCGTCTCTGTGTGTGTGTTTGTGTTTGTGTATATATATATATATATATGCATGTATGCATATGTGTAGTAAGGTAGGTATGTATGAACACAAAGCATCGCAATACACTGAATTGTGTCTCTTGGAAGGAGACAATTACAAGTTATTGGGAAGTAATTAAAAATAACAATTATCATACTTAAAACACTAAACTGCATGTTCCGATCTTATTAGCACTCTTTAAAATCTCCTATAAATAATATTTAGTTATTTCCATTCATTGCGTTTTTTACTACCTTGTTCTCTGTACGTTTGTGTCAGTTCGTTAGTACATGCATACACAAACAGACACAAACATACATACATACATGCGTTACACATACATAATGCCATGCGCCAAACATGAATAACGGCAATACCAATTATGAATGTTTTAATGGAAACGAAACGCGAAATAATAAAAAAAAAACATTAAATATGCAAACAAAAAAACTTGTATGGCAGGAATACTATATCTCAGCAACAAACATATTCGTGTGACATTATTATGATGTAACATCTATGAATATAATAATACGCCATTTTAAAATGAAACTTCTGATATGAAATCAAATAAAATACTTAAGCCATTTTAGATTTCATTTTTAGTCTCTTTTCAGCAACATTAAGTGGTTAGAGAAGAAGAAATACTGGTGTAGAATTATAATACATTATGGCAATTACCCAGCCCACGAACAGAAAAAAAATATTTTGCACCGATTGCCATCTGATAATTCTTTCAAATCGATTGAATTTCTTTCCTTAATGTAAACCTAAAATGAATATGGACTTGAAGGCTGCTCTTTATACCTATTGCTGTTGTGCTTATTGTTGTGTTAAAAACTGCATAATGTCAGAGATCAAAGATCTTAGAAAGATAAGAATACCACAATTAAAGCAGGTCACAGCCATCTCCACTACCAACAGCAGTATCGGCACTAACAGCAGCAGTATTATCTCAATCATATTCTTTTTTCATAATAAATGGATTGTTGTATGTGTGTGTGTGTGTGTTAGTGTGAGTATGTTCGTGTGGTGTAGTAAAAGGTTCATCAATCCAGGATATTATGTATATATTCTTCAACTATGAGTGATGTCACCTATAGCTATCCGGTTTAGAAGAGGGTCACCGTATCCCTGCCGTTAGAAGCAATAAAAGGTTTCGTTTCAAGCTGTAAAACACTACCCTAAGCAATTCCGTACACCCCAAGTTCTTGTTAAAGCTGACCTAAAATCTATGATGATATGTCTTCATTTGTGGATGCAAACGAAACAAAACGTTAACCAACTCATAATCAGGAAGCTGAAACTAGTTATATTAATAGTTTGATTTATGCCTATAGTAGTAACCATTTCAAAACCAAAATAATTATAGTTCATAATTTTCCGTCCTAGTCTGGTTATTAGGATTTACGCTTTGCAACCACATGACACACAAACATACACATATACACCCCCCATACACACACACATCCGTGCGTGCACACACATACATACACACATATTTGTATGTATATATATATATATATATATATATATATATATAACGTGATGATATATAATTGTTTCTACTTTTGGCACAGGGCCAGCAATAATACGAGTGTATTACTGTTACTTTATTTTATCAACCTCGTAAGGATGACAAGCAAAGTTAACCTCAGCGGGATTTGAACTCAGAATGGCAAGGGCCGTAACTCTTTGCTGCAAAGCATGGCGTCAGACCCTCTACCGATACTGCCATATATAATGATGTATAAAATGGAAAAAACAACAACCATGTAGAGGGGTTGATATTATCAACTTTCCTTTTTCATTCAAAGTAGTGAGCCGATGACCGTTGAATAGACGTCAATTGTTTGGAATGACTTCGATACGACTGCATCTATAATTGAAACGGCCATCGTTGTAACACTGCGTTCTCTCTCGCTCTCTCTCTTTCTCTCTCTCTCTCTCTCTCTCTCTCTCTCTCTATATATATATATATATATATATATATATATATATATATATATATATAACGAAGGAAATGTGGTAAGGAACCAGGTGGACCATAACGCACCAAAGTACTCAATACTTGAGGTAGTAGAGTGGGTAATAGGAGCCAGTAAGACCCCAACAGCTGAGCTCAAGCCGTTTCGACGGCTAATTCTGGACTAATGAGTCCAGAATTAGCCGTCGAAACGGCTTGAGCTCAGCTGTCGGGGTCTTACTGGTTCCTATATATATATATATATATATATATATATATATATATATATATATAAGAACTACGTTAATTGAGCACATGTCTACTACTACTACTACTACTACTACTATTACTAATACTACTACTACTAGTAGTAGTAGTAGTAGTAGTAGTAGTAGTAGTAGTAGTAGTAGTAGTTTTATCCTATAAAAGATACTCTCGCACACATACGTATATATATATATATATAATTATTTTCAAACACAAATACCTTTTGCGCTATATAGACGTCATTTCTATTTGAAAAAAAAATGTTGAGCCCTCTCTACTCAATGTTTTGGATAACTGTCCCCCTCCATTTGTTTTATTGTAAACCTTTCTATTTCATATTATATATATGTGTTTGTGCTTGTGCTCGTGATTATGTTGAGATGGAAGAAAATATTCTATACACGTAGTATTATTTACGCTCCATCCGCACATAGTTACGACCCTTTACGTTATGAGTGTAAATCCCGCCGAGGTTTGCTTTGCCGTTCAAGTAATGCACGAGTAATGCACTCGTGTCGATTTAATCGACTTTTCTTTCCCCTCCAATTGCTGGCATTGTGCCTAAATCAGGAACAAAAATGTACGTTACATGTTCTTGATACCATAAAATAAAAAGCCCAGCCCGCATAAATTTGATTTCTTACGCTTCCGAAACAGCTATTAATATTGGCGGTTGATTCGTTCAATTGGTAATGTAAATTACTTTGTGGTATTTAGTGACGTCCTTTTGAGTTCAAATCTCTCGAAGGAATCTTTGTTGCCATTGATCTTTTCGGGGTCTGTAAAATTAAGTACCAGTTAATTATTGGGGATCGTTTGCAGTAATCGACACTACGCATTCCCATCCTCATATCTGTTTAGTTTAGAAAGAACCTATGTGAGAATGTTTTTTTTTTCCATGTTGTTGCCTCGTTTTATACACACACACACGAACACACACACGCACACATACACACAAACAC
>OZ024743.1:108335864-108348364 GCA_964016885.1 Eledone cirrhosa
TGACAAGATATGATGCCTATTCACAAAAGTTTTGAATTGATATTTTGAAAAAATGATTTACAAGAAACAAAATAAGAATAAGATTTAATAATGAAATTTTGATTTGATATATTACAAAAAATAATGTTTTCCAATTTTTCATGCATTACATTTTACACTGTGTAATTTTGAAATGCAGAGTTTTTCTCCATAAATTATATTGCTGATTCAAAATCAATCATCATTCATTTACCAAAAAAAATGTTTGAAACGCAGCAAGGCGCGGGTAATTCGGCTAGTTTATAATCAATTGAAGTGAAACCAACAGGGGCGTGCGTTTTTATTGGCAGCATGACACTCCCAAATTATAACAATATACATACATACATATGTGTAAGCATATATGCACTCATGCATTTAGACTTGCGATCTTCCGCTCGTTAATTCAACAGTCTAGCCACCAAGATATACTTAAAGATACATTCGGTGTGTGTATGTATGCATGTATGTATGCATGTGCGTATGTATGTATGCATGTATGTATGTATGTATGTATGTATGTATGAATGTTTGTATGTATGCGTATATGTGTGTATGCATGTATGTATGACAGGTATTAGTTAATATGTTAATAAAATGCTGCCCACTGAAATTATCGTCAATCAATGGATTACATCATTCTCTATATTCACATTATATTAGTTGTTTTATTGTTAAATATTATATATATATATATATATATATATATATATATATATATATATATATATATATATATATATATATATATACGTATATATATATATATAATACATATATATATATATATATATATATATATATATATATATATATATATATATATATATAATATACATATATATTATTATATTGTCTTGCCTGGTGACTGTGTGTTCATATAGCCACAGACTCCAGAGTAATAAGAATGAAAAGTAATACTTTCTACTATGATACTGAGTACTCATTCTCGCGTCGAAACACACTATATGTATATATATATATAATATATATCATACTGCATGATAAAATTGATGGATAGAAATGTTCACAACCCAGATGCATCCATCAATTCCTGATTGGATATATTGATTTATCGATTTATTGATTTATTGATTTGTATGTGTGCTATTTTATCCTATATTCTTGGCCAGGTTTGACTTCATTCTCAGCACTTCAATGCGTAATTGTGAATGATAGACTACTGGACGTTGTACGTTTTCATTGCTACGATAGGTAAAATGGTTGTAAACGCTCCCAGTCTATTCATTAGGGCGTGTGTCCTACTATCGTAAGGAGTTGTTTCCTTGAATAAGGCAATTATTTGACCTTATTCCAGTCATCCAATCAACTAGCAAAAATGTATTGTACTCGTTATTCAAAGGAGCAACGACGTCACATTATGTCGCACTGAATTACCGCGATAACTACCTTTAAAGGGGCACATGTCTATCGAATCATTACCCACTGGCACGTTAATTTTCTGAACAGGCTCTTGGCTTATGCGAAGAACTAGCACACATCTCCTCGTCACGTGCAGGAATTCCCAACCCAAACCCTTCCACAGAAAACCCCCCAAAAAAACCTAAAAACTATTTGGGTGCTTTAGATATAAATTAATTCTGAAGTAAGAATTGGGATAACGTTGTTAGTCTTAGCTAAGCTCGATATATTTTTGTGATAAATATTGGTGTACATTTTCTCTCTTTGAAAAGGGTGTGCATCGAGCATAGAGCAGTCGTGAGATTTGGCATGAACCTTGTTGTTGAGTGTAGGTGTAGTAGTAAAGCGTCACCATCACAGGCCAACAAACATACATCTGGTTCTGTGAGTATCATCGGTTCGTGAGGATAGCGCAATATATGTTGTGAAGCCCACTTCACTCATGTAGCCATTGAATTCCTCCTCAATTACATATGGAAACTCAAAGAATTTCTAGTAGCAACCATGTACTATGGTTTATGTGCCCCCCCCCCCCGCCTTTTTATCCCTGATTCGGAGGTCCTTTAAAGGTCATCAGTGTTGCTCTTGCTTTTATGACTAAGCAATAAAAAAAACACAACGCCGGATTCTATATCCCTATAACTAACCGGCTCTATTTTCTTCCCCTTGTCACTCTTTCCTTCTCTCCCTTCACTCTCTGCCTCTCACTGTCTCACTCTTTGTTTCTTTTACCATTTCACTATTTTTGTCATTTTCATGCTATTTCTCTCTATCCCAGCCTCCTCTCTTTCTTTGTCTATTTTACAATCTATACACTTTTTCTGTCTCACTCTCGTCTCACCACTCTTTATCACTCTCTCTGTTTTTGTTTCTCTCTCTAAATATTCTCTCGTGTATGCAATGTTGACCAAATTACTTCCCTTTCCCTCCGAACAAATGCCATGTCGCCTTCATTTCTCTTTACACTACCTCAGCCGTCATATTTGTTTTCTTAGCTCTTCCACTAGTTATCTCTATTCTTTAATCTTAATTTGATCCATCGTTCAACCACCTTCCTCCCCCAATCTCTCATTCCCCGCTTCTGTATACCCCTTCCTATCGCCCTCTCAACCATATCTTCTGTTGCCACCACTAGCAATCCCCACCTCAATATACATTGTTTTATATGTTTGATGATTTTTTCTTCTTTTTACTTCCCTTCCAACGCGGCTGCCTTGTGCTCACAAACAAATTTAATTACTACTACTATTACTACTGCTGCTACTGAAACTTACAAAATTACATCTCTTTTCCACCAACCAGAAACATTAACAGCAAAAACAGTACGAGTAACATCAACAGCAACACTAACAGTAGTAACAGTAGCAACAACACCATTAGCGGCAATGCATTCCCAATATTACCAATAATGTGCCAACTCCCTCCTTAAGATATAATAAAAGAAATTTACCTAGAATTTTCCCAAACCCAACGCTAACAACAATATCAAACATTAATATGGTTTCTTATATAGTCACATGGCCAGAATATCAAATATTAAGTGGATTGGCAGTATCGGTAGACGGTCGGGCGCCATTATTTGGCCCAAAGAGTTACGGCCCTTTATGGTCTGAGTTCAAATCCCGCCGAGCTTAACTTTTGCCTTTCATCCTTACGGGGTCGATAAAATAAAGTACCAGTAATACACTTGGATATTTGCTGACCTTTTGACAAAAGTTGAAACAATTAATGACAAATAGAAATCATACGTAACCACATATTTCCCTGGCTTTTCATTGGCTATTAACTCCCTATATGTCGGACACCATGCTATGCATCATACAATAACGGCCCCTTACGATCTGAGTTCAAATCCCGACGAGGTTAGCTTTGCGGGGGCGATAAAATAAAGCACCATTAATGCACTAGGGTCGATTTAATCCACTTTCCCCTCCCCCCAAATTGCTCACGAAACAATTATTATCATTGTTTCGTCTGCCGAGACGTATTTGAATGTCGCTCCGTAAGGTATCAATTTTCACGTGTTTACACTGTATTCATACTCATATACATATATATATATATATATATATATATATATATATATATATATATATATATATATATATATGCATCACAGACTTCTGGAGTTGTGTCGAACAGCTGATATCGCGTATAGGACGGATCCATCCGGCTATCGACCGAGTCCGACAGTGAAGATCGCTCCACTGCCTTCTTTTGGCCGGGTACGGCAGTCAGTTTTCCTGTGTCTGTTGGTAGTAGCGAAAGAGGTTGAGTCATTAACTTTTTCAAGTTTCATTTGGAAAGAAAGGTGAGGGTGTAGATAGAAGTGCCCCCCCCCCCCCCCATAATATATTTGCTAAAAGGTGGGTGAATGTAGCGAGATGGCCCGTTGGAATGAGCATCATCTGAGTATGCGCCTGTAGGCAGGATAATATGAGGAGAAGGTTCGGGTGGTTCAGGATTGGTGGGGTACCTAAGTCACCCTGGGTGGTTCAACCCTGTATTTGGGAATTTATTGTGTCATATTTTTATTGTTAATTGTTTCTGTTAATTTGAATGTTAATCGATTTTATTGTAACACCCTCTGTTCCTGTCTTTCTATTGTTCGCCCTTGTGGCCAACAAATGAAATAATAATTATTACTATTATCATTATTTTGGGGATTATTATTACTCTCGATTCCTAGATATTGAATATTATCCAATTGTTCCAATTGGATACTGCACTGTTTCGGCAATTATGGAGATAAGAATGAGAAAAAAAAATGTCACTCATAAATGCACACATGTACACATACCCCTACAAGCATGCATACATACTCACAATTCTATATGTCTGTCTGTCTCTCTCTCTCTCTCTCACTCTCTATCTATATATCTATCTATCTCTTTCTTTCTCTATCTCTCTCTTTCATTATTTCTCGCTTTATCTATCCCACTCTCTCCCCCATCTCTCTATATATCTATATAGCTCGTTCTCTCTAGCTTATGTACACACGCACATTCATATTCCCGTACACATATACACATATACGATCATACAAGTTCTTGTTCACATATACATATACGCACTGACCATAGCAACGAGAGAAATTAATGCAACGAATAACAAAATATAAAACAATGGATTCAAAAACACGAATTTAAAAAAGCCAAAATCATAATCCCAAAACAACCGCAATTGCCGGAGCAACAACAATAATATCTGTAAAAATATATAAGCCCCACCTCCACCTCATCCCCTTAACACACACACAAAATACCACATAATCTCTATATCCATACACCCATCTCTACCGCCAGTCAGCCAATCAGCCAAGCAGCCGAACATTCAAACGATCTACATCGCCACTTTACCAGAGAAGAACAGTGATCAGTTATAAATCTAATTTCTGACGGTCAGCTGAAGAGATTGTTCTTTTCAATAGAGTGTTTAACGAAGCGTTAAATACACAAACCATCCCACTGTCATTACCTATTAATATCACTGTGTCTTGTTTCATTAGGGATTCATGTATTATTTTAGACTTTACATCATAGAGCATATATTATGGAATATAGGGTATGGTTACAAGGAACGCACCTAAGCCCACAGAGATATACCCATATACGCATATACCCATATACGCATACACACACACACACATTTACATACAAATTAAGATATGATGCGTATATATGCTCATATATACATACATATGTAAATAATCATGCATATACTGACACATTCTACCGCTGAAAGGAAATCACCTAGACACATAGATATTCATATAAAATAAATACGCACACTCACTAACATAAATACACGCAGATATGTGTATGTAGATGCATTCAGACACAAACACAGATACATGTACACAAATACAAATACATAAACATTCACTAGCAATATACACATAGCCATTAAACACATACTAGCAAATAATTGTTTCTACTTTTGGCACAAGGCCAGCAATTATCCCAGTGCATTACTGGTACTTTATTTCATCGACCCCGTAAGGATGAAAGGCAAAGTTAACCTCGGCGGGATTTGAACTCAGTCCATAAAGGACCGTAACTCTATGCTGCAAAGCAGACGTCCGACCCTCTACCGATACTGCCAATCAACCGCCCTTTACTAGCAAATAATCATAAACAATCATACGCATATTCATCCATTTCCACGCAAAATGGAAAAAAATAGTCTTATTGAAAAATATTATAACGGAGAGAAAATACGAATGACATGAACATGAATTTGGCATAAAGATATATTGTTTTATTTATTTATTGTCATTTTGAGCGCAAAATACTTCTCAATCAAATTCTCGTATCCCTAGCAATTATGATGGTAAAAAATGAATATATTTGGACAAAGAGACTCGGAGCATCTGTTTTCTCCAGGGCATTAGCATAAGCGGCGAAAACGAATAATAATAACTTCGACAGCGATAGGAATCATATTTTCGATGAGCCAAGGGGGTGGTCTCAACGAGGTTACCTAATTCTCGAAAAATAGTTAACGAATAACCAAGAGACAGGAACGAATAATAATGACTTTAACCAGCGGCTGAAACCACATGTTTATTGAACAAACGAAGAAGACACAACTATTTCTAAGGGTTACTCATTCTTTGAGATATCACAGAGTCCTCTCCCTCATAGTACACTAAACAATTTAAAAAGAAAAACAACAACAGCAAAAAAAGGTATAGTCGGTACTGAAAATTATTTTACAATAAACATGCTAGGTTATGTTTGATAGCGAGTTAAAAGACAACAGTAACCCCAAAAGAACTATATTTTTAGAATCGGCACTACGAGAAGTTCACGTTTTGACTGTACAGGCGTGGGAAAACGTTACTGTTATAATTGTTTCTACTTTTGGAACAAGGCCAGCAATTACGCCCAATGCATCACTGGTACTTTATTTTATCGACCCCGTCAGGATGAAAGGATAAGCTAACCTCTGCAAGATTTGAACTTGAACGTGTAGGGCCATAACTCTATGCTGCAAAGTATGGTGTTTGGCGCCCTACGGATACTGCCAATCCTCCGCCATTAATCATATAAAGTGATGTTTACAATATGCTGTGGAACCTCGTTTTACGAACTTAAATTTTTCCCCAAGGCTGTTTGTCACCCGATATTTTCGTACCGCATCTATTTTTCCTATACGAAATGTTGAGACAGAAATACAGTGAGAGAGAGAGAGATATATATAGAGAGACTATAACCTTGCTGCCAACCGTTGTTACTGGCTTGCGTGCTCGTTACTCGATAAAGCGTTTTCGTGAACCGAGACGTTTTATGTACGGACAAATTGTATGTGAACCAATATTTTCTTGATGAGAGGTGTTCATGAACCAATTGCTTAGTTGACATTTACAATGTAAAATTGATATATTCTATGTATAGTGGACGTTTGCAATTTTAAACGGTTTCTTAACTTATTTCCATTTCCTTTAGCTCTCCTGCCACAGGATCTATGCTTTAGCAACTCTGTATAAGCAAGCATAAACACACTGTCTTAGAAACCATGTACACAGCCACACACACCTTATCTTAGCAACAACAAACAACCCTATAAATACTAGCCTAGCAACTATACACACATCCATCTAAACATTGCCTTAACAACAGCACACACAAAAAAACAAACATATACTCAACCATATAAACACTGCTTTAGCAACCATACACTAAAGTACTTTGTGGTCAACTCTTTCCCTATTATTTTTTATTCCTACTTTAATCCATATAAATTCCTGTATAAGCGGACATAGCTTAGAAAATCAAGTAAAGACCCCTTAAAAATAGTGGCCACCGGAATCGGGCCTCATAACATTCAGAAATATATGAGGTTCCATTAGAGGAAACCGACGGCTTTTTTTTCACTCGATTTTCTAGTATATTTATAGCAATCAACAGATTACAGTTATTTGATGTTTCTGAGATTCCTTCAGTTTCTATGAACAGCATAATCCCAGAGCGCTTCAAAGATCCGCACATATATCATCTTTCCTTAGTTCGATTAACGAATACAAATGTTTCTTAGATTTGTGTGTACGTCTGTGTTTCTGTAATATGCGTGTGCATTCATGTGGGTATGCTTGTATTACAATATGCTGGTGTGTGTGTGTGCGTGTGTGTGAAAGCATGTAAGTTCATAGGCACCGAAATATACATATATTGACCATGAAAGCGTTTGGGATAAATATCAACGCATGCGCAACCAGCGTCGATTCATATACTCTGCAGCAAAGCCACTTAAAATAAGACACATATATACGCATGACTACAGGTATATAACGAAAATATATGGCTCACTTATTTATTAAACGGCATTCCAAAATATATTAAACTCATACGGACATACATAGCGAGAAGGATAGAAGAGAGAAAACTGGATGAGGGATGAGGTAAACGGAGTTCAAGACTGATATGTTCATGAGTGTACACGCGGACACATACATATTCACACATATGTACACACTTTCTCGCACATGTACACATAGACGCACTCACATACATGCACATACATATAATATATACACACACACGTTAGACACACACATGTATATATGTATATTTATATATATATATATATATATATTTATATGTAAGTATGTATGTATACGTACATACATATATGTATACAGACGTACATTAGTATGTATATATATACATACATGCACACATATATATATATGCACGTATCTGTTTACCGAACATATATATATGTGTGCATGTATGTATATATATACATACTACTGTACGTCTGTATACATATATGTATGTACGTATACATACATACTTACATTTAGGTAAGTGCCGTACTAAGAATGAGAAATGAAATTTCGTTTCATTCTATTCCATATATATATATATATATATGTATATGTATATGCATGTATGTATATATGTATATACGTATATGCTTACATACATTACATAGACCGATGTACGAATGTGTATAATTAGAAATACATTCTCACATGTGTAGAAAGATATATTAATATATAAAAAAATACATAAAGCATAGCAAAATGAGGTATATAACGTGAGTGTGACTACATGTGTTGCAGACAGAGATATACAAATATATGGGAGACATGAGACCAATATACAACATGTTCTCTGTGTGTGTTTGAGTAAATCTGCAGGTAGTATGTAGTATGGAATAGACGTGTTCCTTTTTTTTAATTAAGCAGGTCTGATATGTCATTGAAAGTTATTAAAAGTTATTGATGCCGGCAGGAGACATTCTCAATAATGTGAAGAGGAAATTGGAAGAACACAAGGTGCTAGATAGAGATAGTCTTTCAAGAGACACAACCAGACAGACAGTTATTGATATGGGTACACACACACACACACACAATCACACGCACCCATTATATATATATATATATATATATATATATATATATATATATATATATATATACACTGCGTCTACTAATTCGATTTATACCCAATACTATATATATATATATATATATATATATAGATAGATAGATATAAGTGTGTGGAAATGTAGAGATGTAGGGAGACGGGACGGAGAAAAATCGGGAGTAGGATTTACTTCTATTGATAGATAAGACTGCCAGTGGATAGATATACAGGTAAATACGAAAGACACATTGTTATCAGGTATTTTGGCAGAGACGTAGTCATATAGGAAAGTAACTCGTTAGATAAGTGGATATAAAAGATCTCATGATTTGTACAGAACGAAAAACTATATAAAATATGTTATATCATTACGACGCCGAGAGTTCCAGTTGATTCAATCAAGTGAACATGCCGCTCATGAAAATTAACGTGCAAGTAGGTGAGCGTTTCGCATACACTTGCAGTTTTTAACATATTTCTAAGGTAAATGCAACGCGACGTAATATGTGACAATATTTTCTTTTGAAACACGCTTTTACAAACCTTTTTCTGCTTGCTAGTTGGAATGTAGCAACGTGTAATTAATGTCTCTTGCTCAAGGACATAATGCGTCGTTGCGTATCGTACTTGCGACGTTACAATCGTGATTCATACATACTTGTGAGCAATTGTGACACGGTGTATCTGATTAAATACGTTCAGGCTTCACGTTAAATTCTTAAGCAAGCTGTATAGTTCATGGAATCAACGAGAACATTCGTCATCGCAACCGACGAACATCCATTACATCGTCATGATTAGATATTATAGCATTTAGATGTTGAAGGTTTTTCTTTTTAAATAAAATACAACAATCTGCTCAGGTAAATTGATAGCAAGATGAAGAAAAAGATGTTACTACTACTACTACTACTACTACTACTACTACTACTACTACTACTACTACTACTACTACTACTACTACTACTACTACTACAGCTGCTGCTCCACCGCTACCACCACATCTTCCACTCCTTCTATTATTTCTACAACTGTATTAGTAGTTGCAGTAGTAGTAGTAGTAGTAGTTTTAGATTTATTTTGTTCTTGTTTTCTTATTATATGTCCGAGACATTTTCTTTTTTCTACTTCTCGTCATATTCCGCCACATCCTCCTCTATACCGCCGCCCCAAGGCTACAATAGTTAGTCTAGGTTTTATAATTGTGTCTTTTGAAGTTTACTCATTCATTGGACTCTATCTGAGCCCGCGCTTCACCTCCTACCCATCCTCACACTCAACCACGTCACTCCATACCGCTTCCGTCGCCATCATTCAACAACAAACTGCTGCCCGTTCGATCATGATTTCGTTTCTTCGTTCCTTCTATCCCACAATCCTCCTTTCACTCTAACAAAATGTCTCTTGATTTTTTTTTTTATTCATTTCGCTTTATCGCTGACACTGCATGATTCAAAATAAACTCTTGGAAGCATATATAATATTTTAAAGTATAATAAATATACACAAGCTTCAAAATGGTTAGTTTAACCTGCTATCTCATTAACCATGTGAGAACGGCAAATACTAGGTTTCAGAGATCTTTATCTTTAACAAGACGTATGGATGTTTATGTATAACTTATACACAGACTCGCTGTAGGTATTTTTTTGTTGTGATCATATCACGACTACCCCAGTAAGCGTGCGACACAATCAAATATGAGTATTTCGTTATATTTGTCCATCTTCAGGAAGAATTATGTTTCTTTTCTTATACTTAAACTTATTGTATCTGTTTCCACATACTTTCTATACTTGATTTTCTTCGAGTAGTCACCTGAGAAAGATAACTTGCGAAAATGATTTACGTGGCAAGTTCTTCAAACACTCTCCTCTCATCCAACTGATATATGTGTCCGACGGGACACATACATCAGTATTTGCTTTTCTTCTTCGTTTTGGATCAGTTTTTCAAATTTATTCTATTTTATTAGTAATATTTTATCCCACTTCTTCATACACCCCCCCCCCATATATCCCTCTCTCTCACACACACACGCACACATACATAAACACACTGTCACTCACACTCACGCACACACACATGCACACACATTCTCGAACACATACAAACATACATGGACGCACACATGCACACATTGCTCATTACATCCTACTGACTCTTTCTCTCATTCAATATATATATCTTCTACTACCATTCACTATGTCTTTACCTGGGTCCTTCATTTTGTTTCCTTATATTGTTTCCTTTCCTTCCATTTTCTTGAAGGCATGTAGCCCATTGGTTATGACGAAGGAGACTGACGATCATAAGTACGTGGATTCGAACCCTAAACCAGGCAGCGTATTTTTTTCTTGAGCAAAATATTTTATTTTGTCGTTGCACGCTTCGATCGACAGATAGTTTCATCAGTTGAAAGTTCAATGGACACATTGTTTTCTTGGCTTGATGTTTCGTCATCTTTTAAACCTCTCTTTTTTTTCAATTTGCCTTGAAACATTTTTCTATGAAATTGTCTTTCCTTCTTTCTGTCTTTCGTCCCTGTTCTCTGCTTTATATCCTTCATTGTTGCGCCATTTTGTTAAATTTTATATTCAGCCTTCATCTCGTTTATTCTTCTTTCTCTCTTCCTTCACAATCTTTCCATTTCTTTCTATGTTTTCATTCGTCATATGCACCCTCCAGCAATTATATTTAGTGATGTATCATGGGAGAATTGTTAGTAACATGCATACCATATATATTTTGTTTATTTTCTTTCATTATTTTTTTCTTATTCGTATGTTTAAAGCTTTTTTTTTTTATTTATGTTTTACTTTTATCTTCTCTATAATCATCACATTCTGCTGATTTCCAACGCACACACTCACACACAAACACACACACACACACACACACACACACACACACACACACACACACACACACACACATATATATATATATATATATATATATATATATATATATATATATATAGAGAGAGAGAGAGAGAGAGAGAGAGAGAGAGAGTATATATATATATATATTCGTCCTAAAACAAATAACCGTTGGTGTGTTGAGAAACGTAACTGAGCTATAATAGTGAGAGGTTTAACCTATATAATACAAACAGTATTTTGCATATGATTCATAACCAATGGTCTCTCTCATTTCATACCCAGTTCCCATCATCTAGACATTGAAACACACAGTATAAATATACATAAAAAAGGGTTTCTGATGTAGGCTCAAAGCCGACAATTTTTTTCTGGGTAGTCGATTACAACATCCCCACTGCGTTACTGGTGCTTTATTTTATCGACCACGGATGGATGGGAGGCAAAGCTAACCTCGGCGGGATTTGAACTCGGATTGTAAAGGGCCGTAACTATGCAGCAACGCATGAAGGAATAACTACTAAGTTCGAAATGATCGACTAAATGGCCGCCACAAAATGATCGAAATATTAAAGTATTTCAATATGTCGATACTTGCTTAAATAGGTGAACATATACAACTGTAATCAAACACTGAAGCCTTTATAAGACATTCATTTCTGAATAACTTACTATCAACATTACGATTGGCAGTATAGGTTGAGAGTCGGACGCCATACTTTGACACATAGAGTTAGATCCCTTTATGATCTGAGTTCAAATCCCACCAATAGTTAACTTTGCCTTTCATCCTTACGGG
>OZ024743.1:108353364-108358364 GCA_964016885.1 Eledone cirrhosa
ATGGGAGGTAGAGGAGGATAAAAAAGGAGGGAATATGAAGAGTTGAAGGAGAAATCCGACGAGAAAGAAGTGATGGAATGCATTACTAAATAAAATCGATGTGTCCCATTCAACAACCCGATTGAAGATGTATCATCACCATCACCATCACCATCAATATTGTTAACATCATCAACAGCTTCCCCAACATCATCATCATCATTATCAGTGTCATCATCATCATCAGTGTGGTCATTATTATCATCGTCATTATTATCATCATCATCATCCCCGTCGGCGCCATCATCATCATCATCATCATCATCATCAATGTGATCATCATCATTGATATCATTATTGTCATCAAATGTAGCAGAATTATATGTTTCATCATCATCATGATCAACAGCAGCAGCGGAATGGCGACCACCATCACCACCACCACCACCACCACCACCGTCAACATCGAAATCATCATATCCATCACTATCATCAACATCATTACAATCATCATCCATTTCCAATTTAATATAAGTTCTGTATTTAGTCCTTACCATTCATGTTAAATATGTCTAAAAGCCTACCGCCTGCCCCTATCAATCTCATGTGATCTATTTCTCTCCATCTATCTATATCTCCTTGTCTCTCTCTCTCTCTCTCTCTCTCTCTCTCTCTCTCTCTCTCTCTCTCTCTCTCTCTCTCTCTCTCTCTCTATCTATCTATCTATCTATATATATCTATCCATCTCTCTTTCTCTCTCTCTCTCTCTGGTTCCTTCCTCATGAATTTAATATTTTAGTTAACACGCACGCACACGCATACATTTATATCTATATACATATGTGTACACGCACTCATACATATATGTGCGCGTGTGTGCGCGTGTGTGCGTATATATATATATATATATATATATATATATATATATATATGCGTGTGTGTGTGTGTATGTGTGCGTCGATATAACTCTCCATCTTTATTTCCCCGTTCTCTCTCTCTCTCCACCCCTCTCTCTCTCTCAGTATATATACTCGATTATTCTACTATATATATATATATATATATACATATATGAGAGTGTGCGTGTGATTCTGCGATAGTGCGTGTGCGTGTGTGTGAGAATGTGTGTATGCGTGTGTGTGTGTGTGTCTGTGTGCATGCGTGTATGAGAGTGTACCGCTTAGATGTATCCACAGACGCTGCATTCGTGTATTTTTTTATGTGTTACATACCTCAACAACTCAAACAATTTATATTTTAGTGAAATTATAAAGAAGGGAAATATATGAAAAAAAGTGCTTGCGTGTTTTAACAGATAAACGTGGGAAAAATGTGTAGCATGAAATATTGAGAACATAAATTATGACAGAAATAGTAACAAATGGATATATATATATAAATATATATATATATATATAAAGAAACTAAGCAACGAAAGTAGGTATAAATATCAAGAGAGAAGAGGATACATGTATATATATGTATATATGTATATATATACATATATATTTGTGTGTATGTGTGTCTGTGCTTGCGCGTGTGTGAGTATATATGTGTGTGTGTATATGTATAAGCACACATATATATATATATATATATATATATATATATATATATATATATATATATATATATATATATATATATATATGTGCGTGTATGTGTGTGTCTGTGTATTTATGTGTATATTCGTACGACTATACATACATACAAGCATACAGTCTTATATATACACTCTCATACATACAATCATGTAATATGTGTTTGTTGATATGCATATATAGAGAGGAAGTCGTGGTATAGATGTGAGCATATGTGCCTCTCTGTATATGGGTACATGTATCTCTCTTAATCCTTCTCTCCTTCGCAATTCCTCCGCCGTCTCTCAATTTCTCCCTTACTTTCTACATTTGTGTTTGCGTATGTATTAATACGTGTGGATGTGTCTTTATCACATTTTCTCTCTTCCTCAATCACTTATTCGTCTCTCTCACTTTTCCTCTCTATATATGTTTCTGTAGGGGTTTATACATATGTGTATGAATGTATGTGTGCTATTTCACTGTATGTGTCCATACATCTGTATCTTTCAATCAATCTTCTCTCCATATTTTCTCTGCCAATCACTCGATTTCTCTCTCTATCACTCTAGGTACCCCTCCCCCTCACTCTCTCTCTCTCTCTCTCTCTTACTTTCATTGTGTATACATGTGGGTTGATGTATGGATTTATACTTGCGTACATGTCTGTGTATGCGTGTGTTCATATGCGTGTATTTGTATATGTGTTTCTCTGTGTAACTGTGTGTGTGTGTGTGAGTATGCATATATGGCTGTGATGAAAGTTATTAAAAACTGCTTAAGGCCCCCCAACACATCTTAGCAGATTAAAAATACCGAAGAAAGGAACGAGAACTCTATAACTATATAAGGAATACAATGTGTTAGAAACATGGACTGACACGAGCAAAAGGGATGTAAAAAGAGCTACAATAAAACAAAACAAAAAACAAGTATAAAAGAAAAGAAATATATATAAAATAGTACAAAGTGGGCTCCAGGAAAGTAATTTCAATATGGACTTATAGGTAATGGGGATGGGAAAAGAACAGGCAAGTAACTAGCAATAAGACTATAAAGATTGAATACAATAAACAAATAGGAAACCAGTAGGAAATAAAGGAAAAATTGATAATCAAAATGGTGGATAGCAAATGTATATATGTACGAATGTATGTATTATATATACACACATATATATGTGAGTGTGTGTGTGTTTGCGGGTGTGTGTATGTGTCTGTCTGTGTGTATCCGTTTGTGTGTATGTATATATATATATATATATATATATATATATATATATATATATATATATGTATATATACGTATAGATTTGGAGTCACCAGTTTAGATAGTAGGATCAACTAAGTACCCGATAGTTGGGAGAGTAGAGTATTGCAATACACACACACACACACACACACACACACACACACACACACACACACACACACACACACATATATATATATATATATATATATATATACACTGATATACTGATATACACACATACACACACACACACACATATATATATATACAGGATAACAAAATATCGTCATAGGTAATCCAGTTAGAGGTTGTGAATACTTCTTATTATGGATAGTTTTGACTCAACAAGAGGTTTACGTAGATGACGAGTTTATGATTTCACTTGTAATCCTATGTAAGTTTATATTGGAGTAATAAAATAAAAAAAGTGGAGAATAACATGGTCAACAGTACAGAAAAGGGGATTCATTTACAGTCTAACAATTGTTTCACTGATAAAGATGTCTAAAAATTACTGAACACTAGAAGCAGTGCCACTCAATTTTAAATACGATCTTAGCTCGATCAGATCTTCCGAAACTGTTTAGTCTCAGAAGATCTGATCTTGCTAACATTGTATTTAAAATTGAGTGACACTGCTTTCATTGATCACCAATGTTTAGACATCTTTATCAGTGAAACGATTGTTAGACTGTAAATAAATCCCCTGTTTGGTACTGTTGAACATGTTATTCTCAACTTTTTCAATCTTATATATATATATATATATATATATATATACATTGTGTTAGTCAGCCGACACTAGCGTACGCACGATAGAGTATTCGACGAATCATACTTGTAGGTCTATATATATATATATATAGAACAACAAGTAGTGCTATTCGTTTTGTTTTGAGGCAATCACAAAGCATTCAATGGATCGAAAGTTAAACACAAACATTAAGTTCGGAGTAAAACAACGTAGTTATAAAATGCGACACAAAGAGAACCGATTGAAGGAACACACTATACATACAGCAAAATAACGTATCTGTGTATGTGTGTGTGTGGGGGGGGGTATGTGCGGGTATGTGTGTGTGCATGGGTCTGTGTGTGAGCGCGTGTGTGTGTAGTTTTCCGGGGTTGATTAAATTCCATATAAATAAATATATGACATTCATTTTTTCACCAACGACTACACATCAAAAGGCACACGCATATATCATCTCACCTTAGATGAAATCTAAATGGAGATTGGTATTAATGTCAAACCCAAACAGAAATGGAATGGCTGCCTAATTTGCCAGATATGTATTATTTTGATTACATATATAATTATACGTAAATATCTTAAGTGAAATGACACGTGAATAATACATCAAAGTACATACATATTACACACACCATAAACGCATACAACGCATATATATATATATATAAGTGCAAACGCCACATTACGAATATGCACAATGTTAACACACTGACACGGATTTTACTCGATACATATATCATATGTCACTGGGTAAGTAAATGTGAGCAAACGGGATTATTGGTAACCTCCTCAATGTATATATATATATATATATATATATATATATATGTATATATATATATATATACATAAAGATTTACATATACATAAACTCATATATATATATATGTTGAGACGAAATGGTATATATTTTATCTAATAATTCTAAGGACATGATTTATGATATATATATATATATATATATAGAGGAGGTCATATTGTTACCAATAATGCCGTTTCATATATATATATATGAAATAGATACTCATATATGTATGTATATCCATATTCGTGAGAGCAGTATATTATTACAAAATGGGCGTTACTACTTTCGATGGGAATGCAAATTTAATTTCCTATGGTTATATACCATAGCTCTACATACCACTGGATTTTACATGGTATACTGATGATATGAACATTTTCTAGAAGCTTCCCCTTGCTCTGCAATTAAAACTGGATTAAAACTGGATTATAGCCGGACAAAAACTGAATATTTGCATGTTTTATATATAATATGTATATGTAAATATGGGGCGATGTATATATATATATATATATATATATATTTATATATATATATATATATATTCACATACGTTTCATCTTACAAGATTAGGTGTTTACCAACCTCCACCTTAACGCATAAATCACTGCATATATATATAAATATA
>OZ024743.1:108360864-108363364 GCA_964016885.1 Eledone cirrhosa
ACACACGGACACACACGCATACAATCACACATACACATACACACGCACACGCACGCAAACACACACTCACACACACACAAGTATATATATATATATATATATATATATATATATATACACACCACACATACGCCGATGTCAATATGCACTTCATATGTAAATGAATATATGGATGTATATACGTTACTATTATATTAGAAAACGTATTGCATGGGAATAAAAAGGGAAGAAAATGCAAAGAGAGAAATAGATTACGAGAGAGTTAGAGAGAGTGGGAGGTGGTGGAGTAGGTGGAGGAGAGTTATAAAGAGCGTATGTGTCAGTGAGTGAGAAGAATAAAGCAGTGAGTGAGAAGGAATATAGTAGAAAAAATATATAAAAGAATGACTGCGCTATATAGGGAGAAGGAAAAATGTTGTGGGTTGGTTGAAGGAGAGGTGATTTGTGTATAAAGGGCAAGAAAGTGACAAAGAGACAGGCAGTCGGTGAGACAAGGAGACAGACAGGCATATGAAAAGTAAATGGCTTTAACGGTCATTGCTATTACCAACAACTGCAGAACATATGGTTCACTCTTGCTGAATATTTTGCACAGAATCTACTTTCTTCAATTCGATGTCGTCGTCGTCTCGCCAAAGCTTTTACTCATTTATTTATTTATTTATTTATTTATGTATGTGTTGCTCTTTCTCAAACTTGAATCATATTCTCCACACTCAGATTCATCTCACATGTTCTAGCATGTCGCTCACCGAGATTAACTCTCCAAATAATATCTCCCATTCTCTATGCATCTCCCTCACTTATCTCCCTCCATCTCCCCCTCTCTATCTATCTCGCTCCCACACACACATACATGCACACACGCACATATGCCGGCACACGTGAGCACACACATACACGCTTTAGCTTTTCTCTCTCACTATTTTTATTCATAGACGACACTTTGGCAGACTCGTTACAACATCTGGCAATATGATTTGCGATATTCGTTCCGGCTCTTTACGCTTTGAGTTCAAATCTCCCGCTTGGATTAATTTTGTTTTTCGTCATTTTGAGGTCGAAAATAAAGTACCTTTCGACTACTAATGTTGATATTCCTCCACTTTTTCTTCTCATCATCTATCTCTTTATCTGACAGATGGAGAGGATGGACTAAGCCAAGTTTAAATATGTTACGACTGCATCAAGAGCTCAGCGACATAGATATCAACCTCTCTCCCACCCTCTCTCTCTCTCTCTGTCTCTCTGCCTATATATGTATATATATATATATATATATATGGGGGGGGGGGTGTAGGCACAAAGTACATAATAATTAACAGTATCACACCATCACCTAGCATATTCCACAAGTGATTTTCCTCTTAAGCTCAGTCAAACTTAATTCTTCAACTGTTAATTTAACTAAAGAGTTTGAGACTGTTTTGAAGCCGACCGTAGGGATTATACTTAACATTTGAAGGATGAACATTATTAGATACTGTGTCACGCTAATTATTTTTACAGTTAAGGTAAATGTGTCGATCATCTTACCAGATAGAGCAGTTAGTTCAGTTGATCGAACTACTAAATAACCCTTTTCAAAACAGATGGTGATCTCTTTTCTTGCATTACAAATACTAAATTAATATAAGTATGTTACTGTATGTGCATTAAAACTTTATCATATGTGCAACGAACATCAGGATGGCGAAAGGAATTTAGAAAAACATCAGCTAACATTGGAGTAAATTAATCAAAATCTGTATTACTCCAACGACTATTTTCACATTCGACTTTGTTTTCCTCACGTCAGAATTTCTCCTATTCTCACGGTATTCAACCTCGTCAAATACCCAATCGTATCTGACCAGTTTCGTTATATAATATTATTATTAAGTTCAAATCCCGCCAGGTTAACTTTGCCTTTCATCCTTATGCAGTCGATAAAATAAAGTACCAGTAATGCAGTGGATAATTGCTGGCCTTGTGCCAAAAGTAGAAACAATTATTATTAAGAAAAAGTGGTGGATTAGCAGAATTGAAAGAACATCAGAAAAATGTCTTTATACTTTCTCAATTCAAATACAACCGAGGTCAACTTTGATTTTCACCCTCCCGATGGATGTAAATAAAGTACCACTCAAAGACTTGGGTGGATATAAATCTACTTACCTAACCCTAATCCACTCAAAAATGTTGACTAAAACAGAAACCATTATTATTAAGAATTTATTGCTACAATACCATCACCAACAACACCACCATCTTGGAATTTTTCGGTAAATGATGTGAATGATTTAATAACCCACCCCATTTCTCCCGGGGAATTAGGTTTACTATCAACATGTTATATGTACAAGTAGGACAGGGAAGGGGGCTATGAAAAGGCATTTACCTTTGGTAGTCGAAATAAATATTGATATGTAAGGTGTACACACATAGACCGGAGAAAATAGTTCTCCGGAGAAAACAGTTCCGAAAGGGCATTTGCCCTTGGCGCACATAAGAATTATGG
>OZ024743.1:108370864-108390864 GCA_964016885.1 Eledone cirrhosa
ATATATGCAACAATTACTGGTCTTTGAGAAAGCCATGTGCTCCATCCTTGAAATCTAGCCAAAGAGAAAAAAAAATTGGATGTGATTTTAGTGTGATTATATTATCCAATATAACAAGTATGGGTGTTAGGGTGGGTTTGTGTGAGATATACATGCACTATTTAAAACGAAGACGTGATGCTTAGCTGTAGTGTGTTTGATTGACAATCGAATGTTCGGGAATATGAATCTGTTATACTACAGATTGAGTCACGCTAATATATACGTTGTCGTGCATCTGTCCTTGAAATGCCCAATGAGCAGACCGTGCATTTGTTAGCACGAGTAGAATACTCAACAAGGGTACATTTTAGATACTTATGATCTCTAAGTATACAATATTCGGTGTGTGCTTCTCTACATGGTAGACTGAGGCATGGTTCCTATATTTTAGTGATTAAGACAATATTTCATTCGCTTTTTCATATTTTTTTTTATTTTGTTGATGCCAGCGGCATTGGTAAACGTTTGTAATCGTAGGAAAATAAATGGAAAAATAACGATAAACATAGCCTCACCGTCCAACTTCAACTAATATACTGAAACACAAACAACATGAACAAGTAAGATAACATTAAAAACGTAATATCAAAAAACCACATACGTACTTATATATAACTAAAATCCTATACAAACACACACTCATATATATATCTATTTATATATATCTATATATCTATATATATATATATATATATATATATATATATATATATATATATATATGTATATATATATGTATATATGTGTGTGTGCGTGTGTGTGCGTGTGTGTGTGTGTGTGTATGTGCCGGTGTATTTGTGGGTGTGTGTGTGTTTCACTCGATTGTCTTGACGACATTGTAGTTTGATAACACAGTATTACTTGTTAGCGCTTGTTTTTATAATTCTAATTGTCCTTATTGCTGTATTCGTGTATTCGTAAGAGCTCTTGAAAGAACCGCCTAGACACGCCTCCTGCTGGCTTTCTATATAAATGTCATATTTAGTGCACTTAATGGCAAGTATCTCGCTCTTTCTCTCTCCCCCTCTCTCTCTCTCTCTTTCTCTCTCTCTCACACTCTCTCTCTCTAGCTTTCGCTCTCTCTCTCTCACTCTCTCTCTCTCGCTCTACATATATATACATATTCTCTCACACACACACGCATACATATGTATATATATATATATATATATATGTATGCGTGTGTGTGTGTGTATGTGTGTGTGTGTATTATATTTAAAAGAATCGAGGTGTAACACACGAGTTATGATATATTGGTAAAATAAAATAAAATGCTGACAAATTGTTCCCAGTGAAAAATAGTTCAATTAGGAATAAGTAAAAATTAGCAATAGTGCTGGTTAGCACTCAGTGTTGGTTTTAAGTTTTACCGGTTGCCCATTTCTAATGCTTTTCAAAAATAATTTTGAGATAGAGCGCCCGTGATGTTTGCTCTAATCTGTATATATATATATATATATATATATATATATATATATATATAATATATATATAGTTTTATAAGACGTTTAGTATCTTAGTGCATTTGGCCTTACCAAGTACATATCAACAAGTAACAACAGTATGTACATACATACATATATACATACATGGTGGTGGTTGCCAACTCGTTTTCGAGTACGGCCACTACTTTATATCCATGTAGGAGAACCCCTACCGATGCGCTGAACGAGTGTGACTTTTTAGTCCAGCCAGCGACTTGAAAACTCTGGTACAAACACTGCACCTGTGACAATTATTGAGACATCGTGCTGGGCCCATGGTACCATGTGACGACAAGTACAGAGAGATCTCCAGATATAAAGCGTGAAGCTTTTATAGTGAGCAAAGGCACTGCACAAAGCCATCCCACTCTTTTAACCAAGATGATATTTACCAAAAACAGAACAAGTCAACATCATTGGATACCATCAGGGTTGCATACATAATATATACATACATACATACATACATACATACATACATACATGTATACATACATATATACATACATACCCACATCCATAAGTATGTATATTGCTCAAATGGGTTCTTTCGAGAGAGTGTTAGATTTAGCTCTGTTCCACTCCAAAATAATTAACAGTTCTGTTCAGAATGATGTGAAACATTATCCGGTGTTGTATAGCTGATGAGGGGAGCTCCGTGTCCTGTTTTCCTTGTTTTTGTTATTTTTCCTGTTCAGTCAATTCCCCCCACTCCATTTTTCTCGTTTGTCCCCGTGTCTCAGTTCCTTTTAATGTCGATATGCCGTCGTGTGACTTCTGTCTGTTTTCCCATTTCGCATATATATATATATATATATATATATATATATATATATATATATATATATAATATATATATATATATATGTATATATATTTATATATTTCGCATATATATATAGCGTATGTGCGCCTGCATGCTTTTGCGTGTGTAATTATGTATTTATGTATGCATGTATGTATGCATACGGTATACAATGTGATAGTTTCTTCAAAGCCAAGACACTGAACGAGGGAGAATTTTAAAAAATAGGTCAAACGCATTGTTTCTGGCACCAGCATTCCCATACGACTTAATATCTGGGAAGGAGAAGATTAAATTTGCATCGCAACAATAAATCATCATTCACGCACGTTCACAATCTGACAAACACACACACACACACACACACATGTTAGATAGCGTACCGGTTGAACTTGAATCATTCAAGACTGTATAAATTCTTTAGTGAATTCGTTTGGTTGTAAATATCATGACTAAAGCCATACTAATGCACCTCCTTCTATACTTACATATGTGTTTTAGAGATTCGTCATTTTAGTTGTTTAGGTGAGTTGGTATGATAACATCCATCTGTCTTACACAGCCTAACTCTCACACTCGCCTATCTCTATTATCTCTCAATCACTCTCTATCTCACTCGCTTTCACCTTATTAACCTTCTCCCCCGTCTCTCCCAGTTTCACGGTCATCCCCTCCTTTACATTTTATTTTATTTACTTTTTTCCTGCATTCGTAGACGTTCCTTTTCTTCTCTCTCTCTCTCTCTCTCTCTCTCTCTATCTCTATCTCTCTCTCTCTCTCTCTCTCTCTCTCTCCCTCTCTATCTATCTCCCATCTCTCTCTATCCCTCTCTCTTGCTCTCTCTCTCTCTCTTTTCTTCTTTCTATCACTTTCTCTCTAGTACTCATCTCTTTCCTTCATCTATGTTTCTCTCACTTCTTTCTATCACCTCTTACACTTCAACTTCCTCTATCTCTGTATAACTATACTATAATTTGCCTCCTCAACCCATCCTCCACCACCTCTTCCATTTCCTCCTCATCCACCTCCTCATCAACATTTTCTCTCCTAAAATTATTTCCCTCAAGAATCAATGAAGCATAAACATTTTCATGTACGATATTCGATGTCAGCATCAGGAGACTGTCCAGACGTGCTGCGTGTGACCGCTTAAACGTCATTACCATTTTAGATGGATTAGCAGTATCGCTAGAGGGTCGGACGCCATGCTTTGCAGCATTGAGTTATGGCTCTTTGTGCTATGAGTTCAAATTCTGCCGCGGTTAGCTTTGCCTTTCGTACTTACGGGGTCGATAAAATAAAGTACCAGTAATGCACTGGTAAATTGCTGGCCTTGTGCCAAATGTAGAAACAATTATTGTTAGTAGTACCAGGAGGGTGGATTTACAGTATCGTTAGAGCGTCAGCTTTACAACATAGAGTTATGGACCTTTACGGTCTAAGTTGAAATCCCGTCAAGATTAGCTTTATCTTTCATCGTTACGGGGTCGATCAAATAATATACCACTCACGCGCTGGTGTCGATTTGGTAGAATTTCCCCGCCAACAAATTTGCTGACCTTGTGCTTATATCAGAAACAATTATTATTATGATCATTATGATTATTATTATTCATAAAGCTTTTGTTCTGGCAGATGTTATACCTATGCCATACAAAAAAATGAGCCATAGCCGATGGTCAAATGTCTAAAGGAAATTGTTTCTCCTTCAGTTTTCGAACACCCATCTTAGAATTTAATGCATAGACCTCTGCTTTTAGCAACATACTTTAAAAGTGATTGTTTAATAGAGGCCTAATACGAGTCTAAGGATCTGCATTCTTTAGCCACGCAATCCATCACACTTACAAGTCTTAGACCTTCTACGTTTCATAGTGTACAGAGCCTTAGGACATTTGCCTTTGGGTGTACACTATTGTCAACTATTTTCTTACGCGTTCGCCTCTCTAACTTAATTTCTTCTTTGGTCCAATTCAAAATAACCACACTATATATAATAACTGGCACAGCCCAAGCATTGATGTCGGTAATTAATTTCGTTTTAAGTAATAGTTTTAAACTTTTTGGATATACTTCCTTCACATTTCCTTTCATCCTCTCATTTAGAATGTTGTCAACCTACAAAATGCTAAGATATTTCTACCCATTATCTTCAGTGTCACTAATCGACTTTCCATCAAGTAACTAAACCCCACAAATATGGGCTTGCCTGCTTTTCTTCATAGTTAGTTTGCGATACACAATTCCAACCAAATGGCTCCTCAACATCAGTGGGCAGCTTTGACCAATGAATCAACCTGCCAAAGAAATTCAGATCGTCGATGTAAATTGATTATTGATATTAGATCCTCTTCTTTTCAAACTGATAGCCAATATATGTATCCCGTAAGAGAATTGATAATGGAATCCTGGCAATCAGAAAGAGCAGCTGTGAGAATGAATCTCCTTAAAATATTCCTCTTCTTTTATTGACCCTATCTAGGGCTCTATTTCCTGTATACAGATTTGTCTTCTAAATTCCATTACATTAATGACACTGTATGTTATCCTAACCAGTCTCTAGCATTTCAGTACCGATAAATGCGGGACCATGTCGAAGGCTTTTTTGAAGTCTATTTAAGCCAGGCATACATTCTGTAGATACCTTTGCAGTTATTCATGATCTCCTTGTCAATAGCAAGATTGTCTTTGGCTTCCTTGGAATTGTTCCTACACCTCTCCTGCTTGACAAGTAACATCCCATTCTGAAGCAAGTGATTATACAAGTTTTCCGCAATGACAACAGTCAGCAGCTTCCAAAACATATTCATGCAAGCAATTGGCCTGACATTTCCAATTAATGGACCTTTCCTTTCATCCTTCATTGTCAAAGTTTTCTTTCCTTCGACCATCCGACTTGAAACCTCTCCTTGTACTACAAAATCACTTAGGTGCTTCCCTAGCTTTGAATGAACACATTTAAATCTTTTCAACCAGAATCCTTGTATACAATCAAGTCTAGGAGAATTTCGGTTTGGCATTTTCTTAATTTGCTCTTCAATGTCTTCCTTTGAAATTATATCCCATCTTTATTTTGGTTCGTTAGATAACTTATGCTCAAATTCATATACCCAGCTCGAATCTTTATTATGCTCTTTTGTAATTCCCCACAAATTTCACCAGGATTGTGTGAATTTGTCAGCACCAGGTGCATATTCTGCTCCAATTTCCCATGACAGAACATTTTCTGATTTGTAAATAACAATCTATTCTGTTCGTAGGTTTTTGTCATTTTGTATAGCTCCTAACCCAATTAGATTTTGCCTTAATTCGCTGATTCGCCTCTTCCATCACTACATTCAAAATATTTAATTTTATACCTCATGTCCATGCGTCGTTTCCTTCCTACGTTGGCCTTCTTCCATATTCCTCTATGCCATGCATCCATTTTATCTAGATCTTTTCTTAAATGAGTTATATTATCTTCCAATCTTATATTACACCAGGGTTCCTTATAGTTCTCCTAATCAGTGTGTTTAATATCTAATCGTTTACTCACCAGAAACACCACAACGCTAATTTACTTTCTTTAATTCTGTTTTACCATTTGTTTCTATGTACATGGTTTACTTTGGTTGTTTTAGTTTCTAAAAGACGTCTCTCTATATTTCGAAGATTCAGCGGCGTCTTACTGAATCCAGGATCATTAAATAGATATTTCAATCTTTCGATGATCAATCTTCTTTCTTTCCTTTTATTTTCATTCACCCTTCTCTGACCACATCATTAGTCTTCGATTTTACACTCTCTCCGCATTTAGTAGTTCATCATTTTTGCTCTTATCAGCATTTTAGTAAGCTAATTCTTCCATAGTTGATTAATTTTCATTATGATCTCTATGTTTTCCACTTTCCAAATTCACATCATCAAAGTTAACTTCAGCATTAACATTCGTACTTTGAACTTCAATTTCCTAGGCCCCCAATTCGACCTTCGTGAGCTAATTACTCCACCTAATTTCCCGTATGTGTCCCACTACATTGTTCACTCAGATTTTAAACATTCCAAATCTTTTCCAATGCTGAAGCCTCTGTTCACCCACACCCCATAATAGTAGTAGTAGTAGTAGTAGTAGTAGTAGTAGTAGTAGTAGTAGTAGTAGTAGTAGTAGTAGTAGTAGGAGTAGTAGTAGTAGTAGCAGCAGCAGTGGTAGTAGTAATAGTAGTAGTAGTAGTAGTAGTAGTAGTAGTAGTAGTAGTAGTAGTACTAAGAGTAGCAGTAACAGTGGTGAATTGGCAGTATCGGGAGAGAATCGGATAACGTGCTGTGTGGCATAGTATTACGGTTTTTTACGTTCTGATTTGAAATCCCGCCGAAGTTAACTTTGCCTTTTATCCTTCCGGGGTCGATGAAATAAGCACCAGTGATGCACTGGGGTTGATTTAATTGATGTTTACCCGCATCCAAAATTGTTGGCTTTGTGCCCATAGTTGAAATAATTTGTGGATTGACAGTATCAGTAGAACGTCGAACAACATGCCTTGAAGCATAGAGTTACATCCCTTTACAGTTTGAGTTCAAATCCACCGTGGTTAACTTTGCCTTTCATCCTTACGGGGTCGATAAAATAAAGTAGCAGTAATGCACTGGGATAATTGCAGACCTTGTTTCAAAAGTAGAAACAATTATTATTATTCCGACACTTCATGTATGCTTACTTTCATTTCTCTTCTCCTCTCGTCTTCTCTCGTCCTCTCTCGTTTCGTCATTTTTTTCATTTTGTGTTTGTTGTTATTGCTTTCCTTTTTGTCTTTTTTCCATGTTGTTATTTTCGCTTTTATTTATTGTTGTTTATGTTTTTGTTCAGTTTATCCCTGCAAGTCAAATGAAATTAGAATTCCACAGTCGTACGTTCATGCACATTGGTAATATGTTCTGTGGAATAAATGGTGGCTATATTATCAATGAATGAATGTAGTAGAGTTATAGGGTGGGGAGGGGGACTGCATATGTAGGAGTCTGAGGGTGAGACGATGTCAGAGCTTGTGCGTGAGCGAAAAATAGAGTAGCAGAATAAGAACAGCAGTAACGGCAAATGTGATGAAGATGAATTTTGTTGCCATAAAACTAGAAAAAAGGGAGACCACACTAAACTAGAAATAGCCACAATCATGTCTATAAGACAATAATCATCTAACAAATATGTGTGCCTGCATGTGTACACGACACATGCACTCACACACACACGCACGCACATATGTGTATATATATATAGATATACATATATATATGTGTATATGTATGTATGTATATATTGTAAAATGCGTGAGAGTGTTGGTACAGTAAAGTATATTTGAAAAAAAATGAAAAACAATGACTTCACTTCTATGTACCCGCATATATACGTATATGTATAGATGTGTAGACGTGTGTATGTGTGCGCATGCATGTTATGTGTACATTAATAAATGCATGTGTGCGTGAATGAATGATATATACGAATATGTATGAATGTGTGTGGGCAAATTCTTTATATATACACCAATAAAATATGACTATGTTTTGTATCTGTACCCTTGTCCATGCAGTCATTACAGGCAGAATTTTTGGAATGTTTTACATATTTTTAATGTTCCATTAATTGATTGTAATTGTAATTTCCTAACAAGTGTTGTTTCAGGTTCTGTGAAGCCAAGTTTCTCAGGATTTCTACTGAGACAGTTACTAACTTATCCCACAGTTACTCACCTATCCCCCAACATTTTTATTTTATAAGCTCTGATTATGTCATACATATATCTGTAGCGGTTAGAATGAAATGTTGCTATTTGAGGTTTATTCTTCATCATTGGCACTTTTCTCACTCGTTACTGAGACAAACAGGTTACCTAATGCACGTCGTTTAAGATAGATGTGTGATGATGAAAGCTTGATGATGATAATGATAACAGCTCGATGATGATGCTGCTGATGATGATGATGAGATGAATGAGAAAGAGGAATAGAATGACGATGATGACGACGAAGGGGTTGATTCTTGACCGCGTTAATAATTGTTTCTACTTTTGGTACAAAGCCAGCAATTACACCAGTTCATTACTGGTACTTTATTTTATCGACCCCGTAAGGATGAAAGACAAAGTTAACTTCAGCGGGATTTGAACTGAAACCGTAAAGAGCTGTAACACTGTGCTGAAAAGCATGTTGCTCGATGCCCTTCCGATACTGCCAATCCATCGCCCTCGATACGAATTGTTTCTACTGTTGGCACAAGGCCAGCAATTAACCAGTGTATTACTGGTACTTTATTTTATCGACCCCGTAAGGATGAAAGGCAAAGTTAACCTCGGCGGGATTTGAACTCAGAATGACAAGGGCCGTAACTCAATGCGTCAAAGCATGTCGTCCGACCCTCTACCGATACTGCCAATCCACCGCCTTGACCGACCTCGATAATAATGATAATGGTTATGATAATATTCGCGTATTTATGATCATGACATTGATAATACCGCAGTGATCACAATGTGTGTTCATTTTTTCGACTTAAAATACGCTCGCAGAAACAATGCAGTCCTTCTTCACACACTAGGGCCACGGTTTTGTATTAAAGAAGTTTAATATGCTTCAAAATGCCCGGTTAATGTCTCCAGCCATAATTACATAACTACTGCTACCTGCCATTTGAGAGATCCTCAAGTTATGCAAAGATATATACACACATATATTTATATATGATTGCAACAAACACACCCACACACACAATATATATGTATATATATTTATATATGTATACATATTATACACACACACACATATATATATGTGTGTGTGTGTGTGTGCGTGTGTGTGTGTGTGTGTGTGTGTGCAATCACGTATGACGCCATGTATTCATGTATGATGCCATGTATACGCAAAAATATAGACACACACTCATACATACACATATATGTATATAGAGACATTTCTCAGATTTAATGTCCACGACGTCCACTATCACCACCACTATTAACGATCCACCAAAGCCATTATGTTGTAAGATTTTAAATTGCACATTAACCACATTAACCTTGGCCATTTATCCATATATACGGCAATCTGTCGAGAGGTTTTACAAAAGAAACAGCTACGAGCTACTTTATTCTTTTCTTCATCACATCCTCATTCCTCACTCACATTAGCGTATCAACGACGGTATAGACTGATAAATGCATACATACATACATACATATATATATATATATATATATATATATATATATATATATATATATATATATATATATATATATATATATATATATATATATATATATATATATATATATATATATATATATATACATATATATATACATATATATACATATATATACATATATATACATATATATATATATATAAGTATATATATATATATATATGCATGTATGTAATTCAATTTTTTTAGCTTGACACGCTTCGTTGACTATAACGAGCTGCAATCAAATTATATATCCACATCGAAATATGTCTACCATGATTCTAACTCGAATTGCTGTATGTTGTGACTACTACTACTACCACTACTACTACTACTACTACTACTACTACTACTACTACTACTACTACTACTACTACTACTACTACTACTACTATTACTACTACTACTACTACTACTGCTACTACTATTATTATTGATGATGATGATGATGATGGTGATGATGATGATGGTGGTGGTGATGATGATGATGATTTCATTTTGTTTTTACTTAATTTGAAGGGTTTTTAAAAAAAGTTTCCAATGTTTTTATCAATCATGTTAATATTCCTGGGTATTATATTTTATGATTTATTTTATTGTATTATTAACACACACAGACAGAGACAAACACACACACATGCATACATACATACATACATACATATATATATGCATATATATATATATATGTATATATATATATATATATATGTATAATTTTGGATGGGACACTTAATCAAATCACTTAAATGTATCGTTGTTGCGCATGAATTCTGCAAAACAGCCAAAGTTTAATTAATTTAACAAACAAAATGATCAAGCACAAACACATGCACATACAGAGATACACACACACGCACATATACACATACCCTACCTCACGCCAGAACGCCACACATAAAGATGTGCATGTGAACAGATTTTTACTTATTAGGGTACATCTAATTAGCAGCTCTTCTGCTGTGTCTAGAAACAAGATCACAATGTTTCATCAAATCTTCACAAAATTTGATGCACAGACCCAGATCTCTCATAGAATAATCCATTACAGTAAAAACATCATAACTACCAACCGAAAATGGTATAAATATGGTAGAACAATTCATTGAGATGATGAAAGACTGAACATTTTAATATAGTAGCTGTTATACGTACGTCTGAGAATGTGTAAAATATCATGGCAAAATGGTGCTTTTTAAAATATTAATCTCTTGACTCTGTGTGACTGTGTGACTGTGCATATATATATATATATATATATATTTCATACTCAATATGTTCGCTAGGCACATATTGATTCTTGTTTCAAACAAAAAGGTTCTAAAAACCTTCTCTAAGTACAAACCACTATCTCCCTACGGACAACTGAGGCTGCACACCAAGTGCGAACAGGGAAGAACCAAACTCCCTCTGCCATCACCTCCATCTCTCTCGCTTTCCCCATCTCTCTGTAATATGAGCAAATGGGTTCCCACGTGCTGGCCACCCCACGGACCCGGCGGACCCTTTTTCTTCTATCTCCTTCAAAATCTCCTTACCTGCTATTTTCTGTTTTGCTTCCTCTAGTCCTCCTCTCTCTTCTCTGTATCCCATTAACGCTCGTTTTTTTTTAAATTCCTGTCTTCCTATATTTCTCAGTTACGCTTTTTCTGGCGTATACATACACGTATATTAAAATGATGTATATCTATGTGAACGTGTATGTTTGTATGTAGGTGTTTAGGCTTATAATTTTGTGTATTTAAAGATACTTGCATTTAGAAGACTAGAAATTTAAAATCTCCCCTGTCATGTGTATACATACACCCTCACACACATACACACACGCACACAAATAGACACACACCTATATATATATATATATATATATATATATATATATATATATATATATATATATATATATTAAACAAGGACCCACACCCCACCCGCCCGCACCAAAATTAGACTTATTGTCCCCTGCTTTTGCTCTTTACTCTTTTTACTCTTTGTTCGTGAATGTTTGGTTGGTAGAGGCCATAACACCAATCAAACCGCTTTTATAGTCCTGAAGAACCCTACGATTACGTAAGGAAGAAACATTGTAAGCCAATAAAAATGTTTCTATGTTTTAGACGCTCTTGTGTTCTTTATCATATATATATATATATATATATATATATATATATATATATACATATATGTATATATATATATATATATATATATATATATATATATATATATATATATATGATAAAGAACACATGACCCTCCCATAGTATAACAATATATATATATATATATATATATATACAGAGAGAGAGAGATAGAGAGAACTGAAAGATGTACACACACACACACACACACACACACACACACACACACACACATACACACTTCCATATATATGTTTGCTTGTGTGTGTGTGTATATGTGTGTTGTGTGTATGAGTTTACTATTAATATTAGTAATACCATTATCGTTGCTATTGTCTTACTTTCTGACAATCAAACAGTAAACACCTGTTTAGTTTTGATTCGGACGTGTTGTAATAGACAAGGTGTAGGCGAAAACATTATTATCTCCCTTAGAGCTCTCTTGATATAGTCCTGCTTTGTATAATATTGGTCTTATAATTGAATCTGTCAAATTATCTTGAAAGAAACCCGTACTCATTGCAAACTTCTTTTTGTCGACCTTTCGCCCTGTTCTCCATACATTTTATCTACATTTATTTTTCGGATTTTAATTAAATTCTGTGTTTCCTTCTTCTTTCATACGTTTCTATCTACCTTTCTCATGCTCTACTAGTCACTCACCCTCTCTTGATATATTTCCTCTCTCTCACCTCTACGAGACTATCTCATTTCTCTCTCTTTCTCTTCATTTCCCTCCTTCATGCACATATATAACTCATTCAATTTTCCTCTCTCGTCCATGCACTTTTGCCACTCTTCCCAGTGTATCCCATTTAACGTAATGTAATATTGTTAATCTGCTGGGAGTAAAAATCAATATTCCCAAATACTGTTCGCACGATATTGAACAGTACTCAAGCGATAGCCATAAACTTTTGTGTCGCCTTTTCTCCATAACATGAAACCGACATACTGATATATTTATTTATCAACCGACTATCGAACTATCATACTAAATATCTAAATTACAATCTTACTATCATACCATATAGCTGCAGTTTATTCTTACTACCATACTAAATATCTACCTTATTGTCTTGCTATCATACTATATACCTAGATTATAGTCTTACTACCATGTATATACCTATATTATAGTCTTACTATAATACCGTATACCAATCTAGTAGTCTTACTATTATACCACATACCAATCTAATAGTATTGGTATCATACCATGTACATGTCTAATTGTCTTACTACCATAACATATATGTATGTAATAGTCTTACTATCACCCTAAACACCTTTTAGTGTTATTATAATACCATATACCTCCCATATAATATTACTATTAAACATATAGTCATACTATCTACCATACCGTATACTTACCATATATATTAATAACACAGCAGCTATCTATTTCATAGCGATATTATTATAAAATATACCTAATCTATACTAAATATCATATCATATACTTGGCCTATAATCTTATTACCATACCACATAACTATGTCATAGTCTTACTATCATAAAATATATCCGGCTAGTATCTTCATTTAGTTGTCCATTCGTACTTAAGTATTTGCTATTCAACCATTTTTCTTGAAGAACTAGTAACGGTCAAACTGATAGATTATGACGGAATGAATGTAGCTCCACCAGGTTCAACAATGTTGTTCAAGTCGGTCAATCAACGGAAGAGCTTACTCATGACATTATCGTAATAGCATTATCGTAATGGCATTGCATATAGACGTGTAGTGTGAATATTATTCTCAGGGACATTCAGAGTGACAGGGTACAAAAAAGGCGGTCCTTTGAATTATAGGCGCAGCCCTTCTAACGGGCTTTTCTTTTTCCAGATTCTTTCACAAGGCATGAGTCAAGCCGAGGCTATGGTAAATGTCACTTGCCTAACATGCCATATAGTGGGATCGAACCTGGTACTTAATAATTGCGAAGCCAACTTCATAGCATGTCAGCCTTATGGCTTATCTAATCTGAGCTGACCTGGGTTTAACCATATCTACCTATCAAATTGTCTGTGACCCCAGGATTAAAGACAAAGAACAAAAGAGGGGGCTGATTCACTGATATTATCGGTCAAATTGTTCAATTTGTCTTTCTTACTAGTCTTTCAGTGTTGTGTTCATTCCCTTTCTCAAATGGAAAAGATACCTGTGATACATTGGCAATAATTACTGACAGATATTTATCCATTGCCTGTTAAACTACTCAGAGACCGGATTTCCTTTAGAATTCGCACATAGATGCAAGAGTCTAAATAAGCTAATTAGAGTGTGGGCGTCCATGTCTTACTGAAAAAAGAAAAAAAAAAGAATAATTGTGACGCAATAGATTTATAACGGGCAATGTAGGTTTTAATATAGAACAACAATCTGTGTGGGAAGTATGTTTCGACAAAATACTGTTGATGATGAACGCAGTTTTAGTTGATGTTTCACCATCCCACCGCTTTTGGTTTATCTCCGCTGCCATTAAATCAAGTAAAAAAAGATTTCATGAAGAAAACCTATAATTATGAAGTGAGATCAAACCGAACGCAATCTAGTGTGAATGTAATACGTATAAAAAAAGCAGACAACCACTTCTATCTCTATAGATGATGCTTGGTAATAGTTCATAAAATGTTATGGAATATGTTTCTTAGTTAATAAGAGAGCGTAACAAATTGTATATTTAAACTAAGGAACAAATAATCGATCAAGTTGGGCGTTCGACTATTTAATAGTCAATCATGGGTTGTAGCATCTTAAAATGAAATAAAACACACCAAAAATTCAAATTGTATATATCCTTATATTATTTGAGAGTCGTTACAGTGTTTTGAAAACAACAATGAATCCGCAGTGAGGGGGTGAGGGAAGGACTGAGGGAGAAATACAAAGAGTAATGAGAGAGGGAGAAAGAGAGAAACATGTCAAAGCAAACATATAAATATGGATGTAATAATGTAAGATTGCATAATGGAAACACGCAAATATTATATATATCTTTCTATTTCTCCAACTCTCTCTATGTCTCTCTCTCTCTCTCTCTCTCTCTCTCCCTCTCTCTCACTCTCTATATCCCTCTCTCTCTCTCTCTCTCTCTCTCTCTCTCTCTCTCTCTCTCTCTCTCTCTCCCTCTCTCTTTCTCTATCTCTCTCTCTTCTCTCTCTCTCTCTATATATATATATATATATATAAACTATATATATGTATACATATATACTATATATATATATATATACATACATATATATGTATATATATATATATGCAATCCTACACGCATGTATATATGTATCCTCTCTCGATATATATACATATACATGTGTGCGGGGGAGGGGGGTATATTTGTATGTTAGAAAGTAAAACGGATGTAGGTAGATGGGTGCGAAGATATGAGAGCATGTGAAAGAGAAGTGAGCGGGGGAGTATTTGAGAGCAACAATTAGTATCTGAATAATGTAAAAATGTAGTACTGCAATTACTAACTGAAAAAACTTCCATCAACTCCATCCATGCGTTTGTGCAAATGATCCAGATTTATCGATCCGACTAAGAAATTATTATAAGATGCCTATAGACAATTGATGTTTCACTAATGCAAATTAGCTGGGATATTTTATAGAATTCCAATGTGATTGGGCGATATAAAAGTAGGTCTTCCATGAATAACTGCTTCCGAAAGCATGTGTTGCATGTTTGTATTGTATGTAATTGCTTGTGAATGTTCTAATACGTTCATGGTAATGTGCAAATGTATTATATATCTGCATAATATATAATATATATGCATATATATAATATATATGCATACATATATATTATATATGTATATGCATACATAATACATTATATATATATATAAATATACGCACACTCACACACACAGACACACATACACACATAAATACATGTGTGTATGTGAGTGTGTGTGTGTGTGTGTGTGTGTATGTGTACGTGGAGGGATATGGGTTTGATTGTTTTGGATTGGTAGTATATATTTACACATTTAAAAAAAATATAAGTTGATTTCTGTAGAAGCATTTTTATATTCGAACAAATAATTCTTATTATTTTCTTCAAAAATACTCATACATGCGTGTGCTTTCTACGTGTGCGTGTTTGTGTGTTTAGGTATTCATGCATGTTGTTCGCGATTTTTCTTTTAAAATTTCTCACCAATTATAAAGTAATTGGTTTTTAACATAGAAAAAAGTTTATTTCATTGGAACACAACATCAACTAGGCTGTATTATATATATGTGGTGGATTGGCTGTATCGGTAGAGAGTTGGGCGCCATGCTCTGCAGCATATAGTTACGTCCCTTTTCGGCATGAGTTCAAATCCCGCCGAGGTTAACTTTGCCTTTCATCCATACGGGGTCGATAAAATAAAGCACAAGTAATACACTGGGATAATGCTTTGTGCTGCCAAACGTTTAAATCAGTATATTCAGGTGGGTTGTGTGTTCGGCTCACAGTCAGATGAGTGTATGTTCGATTCCTGTTGGCCTAGTTTAGCCATGATCAGCAAAAACTGTGTTGTAACTGTAATTCAAAGTGTCAACCATGTCATAACGCTGTGTTACACAGAATCTCCCCGACAATCTATGTAGAAGGTACACGTGTCTGTAGAATGCTCAGACACTTGTGCGCTAATGTCACGATCAATTGTTCCATTGATCGAACAGCTGGAACACGTCATGGAAAACGATGGTGGTTCAATACAACACAATTATGCATGCATGAATGAATGTATGTTATGCAAGGTATATGTCATCCTAGATTTAGAAAGTGACGCTATGGCAGGATTGTTAGCGTTGGATATTTGTTCTTTGCTTCTGATTCATGCTTTCCATTAATTCGGATTCGGTAAACATATACCAACCCAATGCTGATGCAGGATTCTCGTTTTCCACCCGTCACATACGGTTGCGAAATTATGATTAATACTAGCAAAACATTAACGATTGTGAGTTAGGTTTGTAGTTTACTAGCATACTGTCACCAAAGCAAATAATACAATTCAGCCACACCATATAGACCATTCAATGTACCATATTGACTGTCATACATTCAAAGTCTTCCCCAATCGTCATAGGAGCACTACGTACAATATCGAAGATATAGTACAGCATATTTTCCGGTTAAATAGCATCAATAACTGAGATATCAAAGTAATAATAATAATAATTGATTCTACATTAGGCACAAGGCCAGCAATGTGGGGACAGGTGAAATTCGATGAAATCGACTCCAGTGGTACCTTATTTTTTTCGACCCCGTAAGGATAAAAAGAAAAACTAACCTTGGTGAGATTTGAACTCAGAACATAAAGCACCGCAACTCTATGCCACGAAGCATCGGATCCGATACATTACCGATACAGCTAATCTAATATTAATAAAAATAAAGGTGTCTAACATAGGCACACAAATAGAGGTGTATATTATGTCGATCCTACTACTTGAGAGAAATGTTGTCGATAGCATGATTTGAATGAAAAAATATAAATGTAATCGCTTAAATATTGAGTGCGAATTATTTTGATCAGTCAATATTCACTACTACTGTTGTCGTTGCTGCTGCTGCTGATGCTGATGCTTATACTACTACTACTACTACTACTACTACTACTACTACTACTACTACTACTACTACAGATACCATCAACAAGCTGAGCCAGAGTAAATAGGAACAATAACAAAAGAAAACGTGACGAAATTGATGATGATGATGATAATCATGATGGTGGTAATGGCGATGATGGCGATGATGGCGATGACGATCAGGATCATGATGATGTTGCCCATGAGGATGGTGATGATGTTGATGATGATCGTGATGTTCTACTGCACTTAATGGACTACGATTTCTTTGGTCTCCGTACTTTAAATATTCAGAAGGCTTGGAAGTGAATGTGTCATCGTATTCTTCATTTATTCTTGAAAAAAAATGAAAAAGAAATTCCAGAAAAGCATCCACATCTACACATTTACACATACAATTATACATATAATCATACACCCACATGTATATATGCAAACAGAGTTATTTACACTTAATATCAATCAAAAATTCACACTTATTATCAATCATACATTCACACTTATAAAAAGCACACTCGTATGCACATACACATATACACAGACACTCACATACGCATGTAGAAACCATCCATTCATATGCACACGCTTACAAACAACCACAAATGGTTTGATCATGCAAGTAATGATACACAACATAGCCGTACAGCATAAATACACATCTATGAACTGTTTAAGGAAAGATCCACGATAAATAAACAAGAATATTGAATATGATACAAATAATCAAACCAACAAAAAGCAAACAAGCAAGCAAGCAAGACAAACAATAACAAACAAGTAATAAACAATAAAAACGCCTAATGTGTATGTCAATGAAATTAGTCTTTTAAAGAACATCTCTGTTTAATAAGTGATCTCTTATTGAAATATAAAACGAAAGAAGTGTACAATGGGATTGTACTGCAAGGCAATGTTTTTACTCTTGTCATATTCTTATAATATCTTGTGTGGACATGTTTCATTGTCTTTCTTTAATTCCCGTGACCATTTGTGTATCACTTATTATAATTCTGTTTGTAATTTAATATTTGATTATTGTATTACATATTTAAATCCCTGTGTGTATATATATAAATATATATATATATATATATATATATATATATATATATATATATATATATATATATATATATATATATATATATATATATATATAATTCATAATAATCAAAGCTGTGTTCAAAACATTTATTCACTTACAATTGTTTCATCCAAACTTAGGCTTGGGATCTTCGGAGCATTTGTTAATGATTGTACATATAATTGACCTCATATCCAACGCAAGAGACATACATATATATATATATATATATATTGATGTACAGTGAAGTGACATATATTATACTATACTATATTTGTCTAACAATTCAAATTTAAAATCAAAATTAAAATACATGCGCCAGATAACACAGATAATGCAAGAGGATAGTCCGGTAATCAGATCTAGTAGATAGTGTATGCGTTAGTCATACATAGAGCATGCAAGTGTGTCTCATTTATATGCGAGTAATGTGTGGCAATGTGTTACATGTAATACAAGCACTTTAATCGGGTAAGCAAGAGTATTATGGTAGTGGGAGTGTATTTTTTGCAGAGATCAAAAAAGTATGTGTGCAGAAAAAGGAAGTTATAGTTTTCGCATCCACCACCATTTTCGCATTCAGAAAAAGGAAGTTATAGTTTTCACATCCATCACATATGTTACAATGAATTCGTATTGACTGTTTGATGTATTAAATGATTGTAACGTATTGAGGCTCAGTGTTATTTAATCCATATTTATAGAATAGGTTCTTTCTGCTGCGAGAATTTACAGCGGTTTATTATTCGGAAGTAGGTATATAATTAAAGGGAGTTAATGCGTAAGGGGAGGTAACTAGCTGATTCTCATAACTAAATTCATTGTTCTAACATACATTATATGGTGCCTCAATTGAGTCCCTTATATAAAAGGTTATATATTTATATTTAATTTTAAATACAGTCTACTCTATCATAATGTATTATATGTATCTATAGGAAGTTGATTACTCCTTATTATATAGCGCTATAATTGAATTTCCCACACAAAGTGCTATATCTTTATATCAAAATTCACTCGAAATACAGTCTACTCTCAAAACATATCAAAGGACCAATTAGAATTTTGTCTACATAACCTTTGGTAAGCTATGGAGCAGCGTACGGCTGTTTGCATGATACAATTAAATACATCTCTTGGATAAACAAATACATCCCTAATTTACAATGCCATTAATCTATCCATTAAGTTATACATGCATATATAATTCATATAAAATTCATTGCACCACACTACATATAAGTTAGACAGATCCCTTATGTTAATAAATTAATCCTATATATATATCTAATGTTATCATTCTATACATTTAATTACAAATGCATATATAATTAATTGTTGTATCTAGTATTTAAAGTTTATATAAACTGTATTATATTTCCATCCCTATATAAGTAATTATATTAAAATTTGGTGTTTATGGGGATATTTCTAGGGTATAAAGTTATAGATAGATATAATAATTTGTGTCGATGAAAGGGTGGATCAGAGAGTGTGGTGTAGTGGTGGAAGGCAAGCACTTGAGGTGCGGTGTTAGAAGCGGTGAGGTCAATTATATGTACAAGCATTAAGAAATGCTCTGAAGAATCAAGCCTAGGTTTGGATGAAACAATT
>OZ024743.1:108398364-108400864 GCA_964016885.1 Eledone cirrhosa
CTTAATAGTGTTGTTTCTTAGATAACTAACACGTGTTCTTGCAACCTAAAACACAGAACTAAAACAGCAATGAGGATCAATGACGCCGTATATAAGTGGCGTCTTTCATTGCTAGAAATAGAAAAATATTGTCCTTAAATTACGAAAAGAAAAAAAAAAACATAAAATATCTTTAAAATGCATGACCATATTAGATAATATGATCCTATAAGCATATGGGATGATTTTCGATTGGAATACTTATGTGCATATATCTAACCTACCATAAGTTAAGTTAAGTTTTAACAGTACCGGCAACTATAAAAACAACAGCAAAACCCACCCCAAGACGTGAGGGTGATGTGTCTTCATAATTGCAGCGAACTACACGAACTTCCTGCTTACTGTCTCTCGAATTATTCTCTACCGTCTTAAAGAAGAAACTCTATTTCTAGACATATTATTAAATATACGCGACAGTCACGCCTGAAATGCCTTCGGTCATATTTGGTGCTGAACAAAAACAGTAGCAAAACAACTACAAGAGCAACAACAAAATGGCAACAATAACATCATAAGCAATTTCAACAACAGCAACAGTAACAATAAAATTTAAAAAAACACATTAATAATTAGAACCCACGAGAGAGCAACGAGGTGGTTGATCGATATACACGGAATAACAATTCCATATCCCATGGATAACTGTCATTTGTCTTAAACAAAATAAGAGAAGTATTAGATAGTGCGGTTCCAGACGTGAATTAAACAATGAGATTGTCACTGCTGTCCCAGATTAGAACAAAACAGAATCATCAACAACAAAAACAATATAGCTAGCAGTGGGCTAGCAAATTCCGCCGGGACACACATCATCTCCGGAACCCCGAATCAGAAAACTTGTAAATAAATAAATAACAGTAACCAAAAAAAGACCAAAACATTAACAGCCAAGAATTTGTTATTTATGTATTCACAGAAATATATCTTTCAGTGTTAGATCAATGTTAGTCATGTTAATCATGATAATGAGTGTTCTCCGTCTTCGAACAGCAGGAATAATTCGTCATGTAATCAACGTGCAAGTGGCGGAAAACATATACTCTTAATATGCCTCCAAGAAAGATCCAACGTGACATGCTGACCTTAGAATTACAGAGACAACTACATTTTGCCAGCTGAATGTACTTGGGATGCATGAAATGTTGTGTCTTGCCGAAGAATATTAAGAATATTGCGTGCAGCTCTATGAACTAACGACGATATGATCGGGGAACAACACCCTATCCACTAAGTCATTCGCTTTTTCAATACGTTGAGTATAGGCTTACTAAAGCATACTTATGGTTACTTAAACACATGTGTAATAAAAATGGGTTTCGAGAAAATGTGTTAATATTTCTTTAAATAAATATAAAAATAAAAATGTAAAAATGAATTCAAAGAGCGCTCGTGACATTAGAAATATTCCTTTAATGTTTCTTTCTCCACTCAAGAGTGCTCTTCGTCTCTATCATCCTATCTCGCTCTCACTTTAGTAATGGATATACATATTTTTCAACACATCAAACAAACGTCTTTGTCTACATATGGGTACAAATGTAACTTTAAAGAAAGCAACTCGTTTATATGTACATATGTTTGTATGTACAAACACTCAAGCAATCACACACACACACCCACCCACATGCACACACACACACATACACATACACACACACACACCCACCCACATGCACACACACACACATACACATACACACACACTAACACACGCACACACACACACACACTAACACACAAATACACACACACGTACATATATCTATATAGATTCTTTTTAGAATATGTAGAAATCTAAAATGGAGAAACAACTGGAATAACAGACGTTTACCATAAGAGCTTTGATAATTAGGTGAAATACTTATATGGGTGAAAGAAAAGTGTCGACTTCATACCACTTGCTACCGGTTTGCACCTGCATTGGTGTTGTAATGTTCAAGACCATGCCACAAGATAATCGATTTTGGTCCAAGTAAGGTCAGTTAGTATGGTCAGTTAGTATGCAAATAATCTCAAAATCTCTTCAGTATAGCTCAGAAACTACCCTCCAATCAGTCTGCGAACCACCATTTACAAGGCGTTTATATACATCGCACTCAACAGGATGTTCGGTACATTAAAACTACACCAACCAATAGAGCAGGATGTATTCAAGTCAGAATTCTCAACTATAAACCACATCCAGGAATTTAGTCAACTAGAAGAAAAGGCAAGCGAATATAATTTCCCTCACTCTTACGTTTTCATCGACTATGAAAAGGCATTTGACTGCATCGGGTTCACACTAGTAAACCCAGCATTGCAGAACCAAGAAGTGGACCCTGCGTACATCACACTACTAAAGAATATATATATATATATATATATATATATATATATATATATATATATATATATATATATATATATATGTATATATATATATATTTATAAACATATATATTTATATATATATATA
>OZ024743.1:108403364-108405864 GCA_964016885.1 Eledone cirrhosa
ATCAACAAAACATTGTTATATATATATGTGTGTGTGTGTTTATATATATATATATATATATATACTCATTAGTTAAGAAAAACAAGACCACAAATTTCACAAGGAAGACATTATTAAAAGAGTGTCAACATATTTTAGTTTGATGTAAGGAATGTAGTGAATAATAATAATAATATTAATAATAATAATGATTGGTTATTCTTGAACTGTGTATATATATATATATATATACATGTTTGTGTGGGTGTACATGTATATATATATATATATATTTGTGTGTGTGCATAAATGTGTACGTTTACGTGTGCAAATGTATGTTTCTTTTCCTTGTGAAATTTCTCCTTCTTTAGGTGTGTGTAACAGTTCCTTCAGAAATATTAACAATTTTTTTTTTTACATGCAGCTTCAAGTCAAATATATATTTAAACATGTGCGAAAAGACCGTATGTGCATTCTTTACACCAAATATTCCTATATAAATCAATAATATATATTTACGCTGCTTTTCGTACATGGCTGAACCAAACGAAATGATATTTTTTTTCAATCGTAGTTGCATTTTAATAAAGACTCGTGTATTTATTAACGCAGTTCATTGTAGCTGTGTTAAGAACAAAGTTAACCATCACATACTAACCATAACAAACCTAACAATCAACTAATTAATCTAGTATTATGTGAGTCGCCAACCTAAATCTATATCTTAAGTTGTCATCCTTATTATATATATATATATATATATATATATAAACATACATACACACAGACACACGCACACATGCACACATACAACCACACACACACACACACACATACTTGTATATATATATATATGTATGTATATATAATTTATGTTATGGTGTTTATCAATGGGTAGAACTAGTAATTATGATTAGTAAACTTTGATGCAATAAATTAAAGCACAACAAAGAACAGGCCGGTCTCCGATTTATATATATATATATATATATATATATATATATATATATATATGTGTGTGTGTGTGTATATATATATACATATATGTATATTAAAATGCAACTGTATGTGAATTTCGTATATCTAATGATATACGGTATGTTTAATAAATAAATACTTTGAAATCCGAGGTGTGGGAATTAAAATGATAACAGCCAGCGCTTTCTAGCGGATTCCAGCAAAAGCAGCACGTGTGTGATTGTTTGTGTAAGTTTGAGTATATAAATCCAATTTCGCGGTATCCGAGAGTGTCCTGTTATTTACATGATTCTCAAGAGCAGATCGCATGTGGCCGTCAACATGTAATCACACATATTGATATCTGTATATCATCTGCTTCCTATTTGGAGCAGTTATGTAGGAAATGCGGTTGATCCATAGAGTATGTATCAATTGTACCAATAGTTTACTTATGTCCGATTCTTCTCTCATCAGTCAAATATTCCTTTAAGCACAACATCTGTGCTCTATGTCCAAACACCTTGAAAAAGTTTTCATTTGTTTTGCCTTAATGCTCTATGTCGGAATCCAATATATGTGTCTTCTCTGCAACTGTTAGAGATTTATTGTACGATATTAAAAAGAAAGAAATATAACCACGCACACATTGAATCATATAGTAGTTAATAGAATGTAACTAATATATTGCCTATATTATACACACACACAAATACACATAATCTGCATATATATATATATATATATATATATATATATATATATATATATATATATATATATATATATATATATATATATACTGATATGTGTATGTATGCGTGTGTGCATGAATACATAAGCACACATACATGCATTCATTCATTTATACATACATACATACATATATACATTATACATACATACATATATATACATACATAGATATACATACATATATATACATACACAGAATGCATACATACATGCATACATACATATATATATATATATATATATATATATATATATATATATATATATATATATATATATATATATATATATATATAAAAATATATATATTAAAATGTAACTTTTGCATAGCTGTATATATACAGCATACATAGATACATGCATACATACATGCATACATACATACATACATGCATACATACATACATGCATACATACATACATACATACATGCATACATACATACATGCATACATATATACTTACTACAAGCACGAATTCGTATATATGTATATAAACATATGCAGTTTTGAAAGAAGAAAAAATAGTTTCATATAAACTGATCAATATAAACCAATTGTAGAAGGAAACTTTTTCTTTATTATTTCTGCGATCGCTAAAATATGAAACAATAAAAATGTCCATTAATATATTTGTTGTTATTACATATTTTTTTTAATTTCTTGAGAGGAAATTTTTTCAGATTGAATATGTTGTTCATGGTAGAATATGTATTTATTTTCGGCTGTTTAAGCTATTGCATCAAAACCTGCCGAGGCTCAGTCAATCTTGTAGTAATTCTTCTTCGTTTTTGTTAGAAATAAACAGA
>OZ024743.1:108410864-108413364 GCA_964016885.1 Eledone cirrhosa
AATCCCTCAGAAAAAAAACCGTCCATTGTCTCCTCCCTCCCTGTCAAATACTTCCACAAACACCTGCACAAACACTCCACCACACAACATACCCCTCCCATCTACCCCTGATTCAGAAGTCTCAGACACTTGAACCTGTACATCTCCAAGTGAGAATGAAGAGGAACCCCCAAAATCCAATAAAATAAAGAAGAGACAAAAAAAAAACGAAAAAAAAAAACATCTACAGAAAAGACGCCCCCCCATAAATACATCGACACAAACGACAAACACACACACCAGCAACACAATCACCACCAAACACAACCAAACACTTCACCCCAACCACAAAAAGAAAATTACAAACAGAAACAGCACACATAAAAAACAAAACACATTACACATACATAAAACAACAAATAAAGAACTGGTAGATACTGTCCGAAAGGACCCTACTATCCAAACGGAAGGGAAAACCTTCCCCACCAACGACCCACCCCCAAACCTCAAACTGATCAGGGTAACAACCCTACAACATGAAACGTTGAAAGGGCCCTTCCCACATGATGTGGGCCCACCTTGCCAAAAACCCCTTAACCGTTTCCTACTAAAAGGATTCCCTCCCTCCCCAAACACCCCCGATCTGGACATTGAGATCGAACAACGCGACCTCCAGGAAACGAAAAGGTAAGTGTTCCTGCCTTTTCTCTCCCAAACTCTTCTTCACCAACATGGCAACTATACAAGTTGAATGTTTGAATGTACGTGGCCTGGGTATGCCCTGGAAACAGGGCCAGCTTTTAAATTATCTCAGGTCACATTGTATAGATGTGATAGCCATCACTGAGTCCAGGATTCACGACAAGCAGCAGCTAACCTCCATGTTCGACGACTTTGAGATCTACGCATCTTTCTGTCAGCCAGGAGGTGGAGGGGGAGTTGCTGTTCTGTTTCGAAAAAAACTTGGATCTCAAAGCACAAACGATTCACTTGGACCTGGAGGGCAGCTTGGTGGTCCTGGACATGAATGGTAGTGAAGGTGGAGCTTTCAGACTGGTGCCCGTATATGCCCCGACTGGGATATCGCGACCAGAGTTCTTCAAGCGTCTGGAGCACTTCCTGGGAGCGTCTCGCTCCTTAGTATTAGCGGAGGACTGAAATGCCATCTTAGATGCACGTTGGGATTATGTAGGAGCTTGTGATAATAGAGGAGGGTACAACAGCCTCAAAAATCTCATCAGCCAATTCTAACTGGCTGATAGATATCGACTAGACTTCCCAAATGTACCACTGTGGATGTGGATTAACCGCACTGGGTCTTCTAGATCCTATTTACATAGATTTTTTAAATAGACAGAAAGATAAGGAAATATTAAGCTGTCCCCAAATGCACATGGTTCTCTATTCAGACCACAAATTAGTTGCCTGCGTTGTCAACCTTGATAGAACACATAGACTGGGACCCGGATACTGGAAGCTAAACATGTCGCTTCCGGCGCATAAGGCCTACAGTAAACGGACTAGCACCTTAGTTAAGTGCAGTTGACGGGGACGATCGTCAACAACAGGTGGTGGAGATCTCTCAAGAGAGCAAGTAGAATAGAATCGATAGCATTTAGCATGGAAGTAGCTTTAGGAACTGGTAGCTAAAGTAGAAGAGGCTCTTAGGAATTGCAGTACAGCTGATGTGCTAGCGGCGAGAACAGCACTAGACCAGTTCTTCAACGTGACACACGAAGGTTGTATTGTCAGAAGTAGACCACGTGCTCTAAGAAACGAGGGAGCCAAAGCTGTTAACTGGGCCCGAGTGGCAGAGGCGAAAAGTGGGAACAAATCCACAATTCGGTCCTTGCAAGACAATGATGGACGCATTCTACTTGAATCCAAGCAGATGTGCATGGCCTTTCAGCAGCATTGTGCACAACTGTTCGGGAAAAGCGGTACGTCAAGGGAGGTGATCGATTTCAGCTCCTACCACGACGGCGTACCACGACTCTCGAACACGGATGCGGAGTGCTGCGAAAGGCCGATCACATCGGGCGAAATAGAAGATGCCCTACGCCGCTGTGGGAAACGCAAACCACCCTGTTTAGATGGTCTAGCCTATGAGTTTTACATAGGCATGCCATACTTGTTCTCTGGCATCCTCGAAACGGTCTACTGCAACTGGCAACAGTACGGGAGGATCCCAGTTCTGTAGGCAGAGGCGTAGTAACGCTGATCAGGAAAGATGAGATAAGCAATATCAGGCCCATAACTCTGCTCAACACATAGTTAAAGATGTTGGCCAAGGTGTTAGAAGCGAGGCTGGCGCTTGTCGTCGAGAATCTGATAGGGGAAGCGCAAACGTGTGCAATCCCGACCATGTCCATACACGACAACCTCCACCTCATGCGATACATCATAGAGAGGGTAGGGTGTAAACCTGGTTTCGGTGGAGCCCTGATCAATTTAGATCAGTCTAAGGCATTTGATAGGGTCGACCATCAATACTTGGAAGCGGTTCTCAAAGCGACCGGCT
>OZ024743.1:108423364-108430864 GCA_964016885.1 Eledone cirrhosa
ATGATGATGTTTATAAAATATACTAAAGAAAAATGCTGAGACAAATACGCCAGGGCCAATGTAATATAGGAATCTGCAGAGAGGGTAGAAGCCAGAATAAAAGCGAATATTTCCTCAAAATCACACGAATATCATCTGAACCACAAAATCTGATTTCGGCCGGGGATTACCAATGACGAACAATTCCCCTTCAAACATTAGTGAGAAAAGATCATAACATTGGGAGAAGTACAGTGAGACAATTGTATATATGTCTGACTGCTCAATCTTAGTCAAGTGTCTGAATACGTTGAAAAGCAGGATCATATTGGTGGCTCTGTCCACTGAGGAATATGTCGACACTTCAATATGAAAACGGAAAAATATGTTATAAACATGTGCTAAATATGGTACATGAACACGGCATCATATGTGTCACTTCACAAGTGTATGTGTTTTGGGCGATATTTTGAATGTTTCAGCGTGAATAATTGTAAATAAATCTATGTCACCACTTGTCCTAAACAAAAATAAAATACGAAGTTAATAATAGAAGTCAACGCTGTGAACAATTTTTTTAATGACTTTGTAAATACCCCCCCCCCCCCCCCCCCCCCAAAAAAAAAATTAATACATAAAAAACCTCAATCAGTCATATGTTTATATGCAACATTAAGTTTCTTCCTATCCTTAAATTTACATAACAAACACTTCAATACATATGTCACTCGACTAGCAATCTCTTTACGAGCTTCATTTCTCCAGATAGTTGCCAGTTTTACAGTCATGTTAACACTGGCATTTATCATCACATTCGTTTCAACATATTTGGTGTTGTTTTCAGTAGCGAAATATCAACTGAATATTACTACGAACCTGTTCGCTTTTATTTTTATTTATTTATTTTTTTAAATAATTGCACGTGAAACCTTAATTGCAGAAAACCTAAACCACACATTCAGCATCTGCTAAATACTGATATAATTAATATTGTGTATCAACATGCCTAGGTTAGCCCTCTCTCTCTCTTCTCTCTCTCTTCTCTCTCTCTCTCTCTCTCTCTCTCTCTCTCTCTCTCTATCTATCTATATATATATATATATACACACAGATGGGGGGAGAGAGAGAGAGAGAGAGAGAGAGAGAGAGGGAGGGAGAGAGAGAGAGAGAGAAATATCCATACATACAAAACCAAATATTTAGGAATATGTTGCGACTGATGACTCAAAGGAATGCTGGTGGAACCTAACAATAACAATTAAAGCAAATTAAAGCACAACCGATCTGATATTGCTGTTTGAGACTACACATTAAAACATGTTCTATTGTAAAAGCCAGCTGCCCACTCGAAGATATTGTCATATGAAAAATGCAAGAGATGTAGGATATCTATGGGCCATTAACGAGAAGTTTCTTATTCCAGTATCCAACATACACGTTCAGCATCATAACCTTCAATATTAGAGCAAAATGTTATATACCCAATCGCCTGAACCAAAGTATAACTGAGCTTATGAAGAAAGAACGTCTCTCCGTAATGCATAATATACAGATGAACTTGATATCTGGAACTTTCAAAATTTGTGAAACATATTTACGATTCAAACGACGAACGCTTATGCAAGAGGCGGCGACAATTTCCTTTTTATACAAACTTACCTCCGGATAAGTTGCCGCTCAAAATCTCAAAATTAAGTGAAAGAAAGTACATACACTCATACATACATGTATACATATATACATACATAGATACATACATACATAATTGCTGCAACTCAATTTCGAGTAATGCCATCGCTTGATACCTAAAAATGAGTATCACGGATGTGGCATGTTAGTCCTAATATGGACTTGCCCATGACCAGCAATAAGATGAATCGCAAACAATGTCACATATACAGCGATGCCGGTGCTTGGAGTTTCTTGAAGTGAGGGAAGGTTTTGCACGGGGCCAATCCCACTCTATGAACATCAAATGCATGTGCCCCCAAAGAATAATTGGTCTACATCATTTGATACAAACGAAGCTGCAGGTTTTATATCAGAGTGGCCGCCTCCTAGAGAGAATTCTTAAGGAAGACTAGGAGTCCATCGCTCCACGAAAAAAAACAAACATTTTTTTATTTATTTATTGGATGGTGGTTGAAACTCCTGAGTTCCTCCGCGCCACATACATTCATACATACATACCACAGCATCTGAGATTCGTATCCACAAGCCATGTTTCCTTATATCCTTGCAGCTAAGTGGTTTCACGAAAAATAAATTGCACAATAGCTTTGTTTTATTGGAATCAATTCATCTTGTATCTCATCAGCATTCTTATTCAAGCACGTATCTTTCATATAAGGGTTCCAACACCTTACACGCGATTTCATATCCTTGAGGTCCGTCAGCAACTAATTCTTAATCCGAAAAGAAGAAAAAAACATCATCGGTAACTACTCAGCCTTTTACGCCGGAGTTATCCTACTTCCCTAGATCACCATCTAGATTCTAGAAGGAGGTACTAACAAACCCTTGGGGTCCTTTCCTTCCATTGGGTTCAACACACGATCGGACACCCTGCATATATATGCACACACTCACACACACTCACACATAAAGCTATATACAATATAAAGACATATACATTAATATGCATAGCCGTTGACTCTCCTGAGTTCATCCACGTTTTGCCTGCACAGTATCCATAAATCACCCTTCTCACGAAGCATGCTTTGTGGCTTTACCTTTCGTCGAGTCCCTGACGACCCGATCATGCAACAGATTGTAAGGTGTTACATGTTACGAGTAGCGATAATGCATAGATCCATACATACATACATACATACATACATACATACATACATACATACATACATACATACATACATACATACATACATACATACATACATACATACATACATACATACCACAGCATTTGAGATTCGTATCCTCAAGCCGTATTTCTTATTACAAAGCAAACCATTATAAATTTACCAACAGAAATATATGTACACATAGTAAGTAGGCTTAATATTATTTCTAGCATTGACGTCAACGTCCCTTGGCAGTTGAAAACGTCTGTTAAGATGATTAACACAGACGATGTTTATATTAAAATAGTCTTTTATTCTACGAAATGTCAATGAAAATCATAAGAAAATATTATGTAGACAGAAAGCTTTGATAAATGAAATCTATGGGCGTTTGAACGGGAAACGATACAGAAGAGAAAAAAAAGACAATGGCGTTATTATAACATTTAACATAATAATAGAGACACACAGAGAGTAAGAGATAGAGATAGAGAGATAGAGAATAAGAGAGAGAGAGAGAAGACAAGCAAGAAACAGAGTGCCAGACATATACATACGGTCGGATTGCTGTACATACAGATATATGCGAATATATTACATTAGTTTCAGCGTATATATTAAGATATATAAATTAGACATATGCTTGTGTGCACACATGTGAACACAGAGACATTATAGATACATGCATGTATATATATATATATGTATATATGCATACAAATATGTGTGGCTATATATATATATATATATATATATATATGACTGAGAGGGATAGAGAGAATTAGTAGATGTATAGAGGGATTGCAACATGGTTATTTATATGTTCATTCGTGAATTTAGCTGTAGAAACACAGCTCTGAATTTTACTTTCATATACGTTTTTTCCCTTCTTATTACTAAAGAAATTGTATAAGGGAGAATATATCTTTATGCACATCTTGACAGTTGTTAAAGTATATCTCTAACTCAATAAAGAAAATTGATCTATATAGAATTACCTTGCATTCTTTGATTTATCTCTTCTCCAAACCAGTTGTTCTAGCTTTGTAACAAAGGCTAAGTTAACTGCCCTTATCTGCTGCAGCTCCACCAAACTGAAATTATTCTCAGCCCTTATACACATACACACACACACACACATATATATATATATGTGTGTGTGTATATATATATATATATATATATATACATACATATATATATATATATATATATATATATATATATATATATATATATATATATATATATATATATATATATATATATATATATATATATATGCATGTATATATATTTAGTCATTTATCGATTCGGTTTAAAATCATTCTATCTTTACTATCTTCTATTTCTTTCACTTTTCTTCTGACACTTGCGCTTTCTTAGATTGTACTTTCACGTTCCTCTTCTTCCTTCGATTTTTCTCTTTCCGAATCATTCTCTCAGTCCTTCTCCCTTTCTATTACCCCCCCCCCCCCCTCCTTGTATCTATCTCTCTCATTTTTCTCTTCCTCACTCTCTGTCGTTTTCTCTCTATCTCTTTCTGACTCTCTCACTCTCTCTATTTCCAGTATCTTAATGACCTTTCCACTCATTCTAGCACTTTCCTATTTGCTCTCACATAATATCGCTTTCAGTTTATTTCTAACTGTCTCCGCTACCGATCTCTAATTCCATAGATTTACTGGAATTCAGAGAATTATTATGAATAGGCAAAGATTACTGTTTGATATGAAAATGGCTAATCCGAAAGACATTTTCTAGATCGATAGTGCCCATACATGTATTTGAATGTACATATACCCAAACACATGCATATATATATATATATATATATATATATATATATATATATATATATATATATATATATATATATATATATATATATATATATATATATATATATATATATATATATATATGTATGTATATATATTTAGATATCTATATCTATGCATGTATGTGTATATATATATGCGTATGTGTGTAAGTTTGTGTGAATATATGTGTGTATGTTTGTTTGTGTGTGATGTAGAGCCATGTGTAAAAATACTTAAGCGTATACGGATGTGGTCGAATGTAAAATAGATATTAACGTGTAGTAACCTAAAAGCCTATATATTTGCAATCCTTCATTATCTCAATCTATGAAGTAGCCATACATGTATGCATATATTTGTCTCGAAACCTTTGCTAATAGTGTAGGAGGCCAAATGTGAATTCGACTGCCTGCAATGTTCTTCTTGCTTAACCCTGTAATAGGCCTACTATCAACTCAAATTCAATTTAGTCTCCAAGTTAATGTTCTACTTCTATTTCTAGTCATAGTATATATATGACTATGTTATATATATTATCGTGTCTTTTTTCCTGTCTATTCTGTTGCTAACTAAATCAGTTCGTTCTAGTTGTTTTCCTCTTCACACTGAGCTGTCCAATACACCTGCACCCTCTCTCTCTCTCTCTCTCTCCCTTTATTAATCTCTCTCTCTATATATATATATCTGACTCTCTCACTTTCTATATATATTTATATATATATATATATATATATATATATATATATATATATATATATATATATATATATCCGTCCACCCTCCCATCCATGTATTATTAGCAACCATGGTATTGCAGATGTTAAAGCCTATATACCATTGATCCCATCAGTTTAAAAAGGGCTTGCAAAGGTCACACGTACATTCTCTAAACCTAATGAATACATACAAAAAAGAAATAGGCTTCTTTCTGTTTTAATGCGGTATGGTCAGACCTTTTGTGTTTTCCTATTGCTGTTTTGCAACAGACGAGATGTTTGCAATGCGACTCATTATGAAGGGTATTCCAGACGTTACCATTCCATTTTTTGGTATAGGTATAGTGTGTATAGGCCTGCATTATTGCAATATCCTATGGCTCCTAAATACAGTAAAATTGATGCTGCTATGTCTAACAGCACAATGTGTTTATTCTGGTGTATACTCCCCAATCAATTCTAGCTGATCAGACATGTTAAAAAGAAATTTCCAGTTGTGAACTATCCCTCTTATGTAAGGATTTATATTAAATGTGATACATTGTAATTTGATAAATATATGACTGCACTTTCTAGTTTTATTTTAATACGAAACTATACGTTGGAGTCCAAAACTGAGCAACTACCACCCTCAAAGAATTGCGTGTATTTGTTGTAGTTTATTTTTGAAACATGGCGTGGCTACTGATCTAAACCATGATACAGAAAGCTTCATAAATATGATCCATATCCGCATCACCATATTGAGACATTGGCAATTTCAAGGAAGATTAAAGCAACAGGATTTATTGCTGCTATTTATTTTTTACTTTTTATCTGAAAAAAAAAAGAACTATTGATTTTTGCATATATACATGGTGCGAGAAAGGGGAAAGAAAGAGAGAAACAGGCAGAATGAGAGAAAGAAAAAATAGAGATAAAAATGTCTTTGTTTCATAACTGAAAAAATATTTCTTCCTTAAAGGAATAATGAAAATAATAACTCCACCCCAAGGACATTCTGCCTGTTGCCATCGATGCACAAACTAATGATAATAATAACAATACCAATATCAACATCAACAATAACGATTTATTTCATTACTACTAGGGTAGTGGTGGTTGTGAAGATAGACCTGATAGGGTTAGATCGTTGAAATTGCAGTTATGTCAGTAATAATAGCATTGGAAATGAGCAGGGGGGGGGGGTAGTGTTGGTGGTGGTCGAAATCGTGATGTTGTTGATGCTGTCACTAGCAAAAATGATAAAGATGGTGGTGGCGCATGATTTTTATAAATCATTATATTAGCAACAAGAGGAAGAATATAATTAACTACAACAGCAACAATAATAATTATATAATCAACAACAACAAAAAATAATGATTATCATTGTTGTTGTTGTTATTATTATTATTATTATTATTATTATTATTATTATTATTATTATTATTATTATTAGCATCCATAAAATTGTTGCCCCTTACCACACACACTAACTAACCCTTTCTTTCTTTATTTTATACAAGATCTTCACTAACTACGTTTGATCTGTTTGTGCATAGGATGTTGGGGCTGGACAGGTCAGACTTAATCCACCACCACCTACAACACCACTACCAGAGAGAGGGGGATAGAGAGAGAGAGAGAGAAAGTAAAGAGAGTGAGATAGATTGAAAAAGAGAGAGAATGTGGGCGAGGGAATGATAGAAAGAGAGAGTGAGCGGGAGGGAGAGAGAGAGAAAGAGAGAAAGAGAGAAAGAGAGAGAAGAGAGAGAGAGAGATAGATAGATAGATAGATAGAGAGAGAGAAAGATAGAGAGAGAGAGAGAGAGAGAGAGAGAGAGAGAGAGAGAGAGAGAGAGAGAGAGACAGAGAGCGCGGTGCTGGGGAATGGTGGTAGAGTATATATGACTCACAGTAAAAGATGGATGGTGTGAATTGACTAAGCGATATAAAGGTCTTCCTTTTCAGGTTCTTTGTGTATATTTTCATTTTATTTAATACTTGATTCGTATTAGATTTCTTCTTTATTCTCGGCTATTTGTTTTTGTTGTTTTTCTTTCTATATTCTGCACATCGCTTTGTTTTTGTATAGCTATTATTTTTACTTTTACTTTTATATTTATTATACTATTTCTCAATACGAAACGTGACCGAAGAATTTAGGCTAATTCGGAAAAGAAACGGCCCAACTTC
>OZ024743.1:108433364-108443364 GCA_964016885.1 Eledone cirrhosa
GGTGCTTATCCCGGTTTCATGGCGTGAAGTGACTGGGAGTAAAAGACTTAGCCCTGGACCTGACGCCAGTCCATCACAGGTGTATACTCCTAGCTATTGTTGGTACTAATTTTCAACTGAATATACTGGTGTCACGGAAAATTAACCGTTTTGCTCAAGAAGGAACACGCAACACAGGAATCGAACCCACAGCATAATGATCGTAAGTCCAACACCCTTACCACTAGGCCACTTGCTCCGCATAGATATCACTACTACATGACAAAAACTGTTTCATACTTTCTGATGATTTGTAACGAATGAAAGAGGTCTAGACCTGTAGAATAAGTAAGAGAGAGGGAGGCGGAAAACGAGTTAGTTGGACAAAAAGAGTATGTGAGAGAGATTTAGAGAGACAGTGGGTGGGGGAGAAATAAAGAAAGAAATAGAGAGAAGAAATAGATAGGAAATACAAGCTGCTACTACTTTCTTAGATACACAAGAATAGTTTACCTTTTGAAGCATTTTTCTTTTTTATTAAAGCCCCTCTAAGCGCTTCAAGAGCTGTTCGCTAGAATCAGTTTTGACAATACACTTCTCTAAAGCCTGCTAGCATTTACCTATAAGTTCCGGTGAGCATATTCGTCTTCTAAAGTAACAACTAAGAAATAGTGAGTATTATGAGAGGAGGTGAAAGCATAAGAGAATCTAGAGGAGAGAGGGGGCAAAGTGGAAAAGATAAATACAATATATAATAAATATTAAAAGGAAATAAAATATGCAATATAAGAGAACCGATAAGAAACTGTTAAAAAAGGGAAAACATTATCCATAAAGGAAAGATAATGAAAATTACTTCTTGTAGAGGTCAAATAATCATCTAATATGTGTCTTTGTCTGTCTGCAATATTGAATGAAATTCTTCGGAAATATTATCATCATTTACTTTACTGATGAAAGAGTAAACGGAAAAAAAGTAAACGGAAAAAAAATCTATTTCTTCTTTCCCACATCTGTATATTATATCTAATTGTCTGTCTCCCTCTCTTCCTTTCTCATATTCTGTTATTATATCTGTCTCTCCTTCTCGGTTGTCCTACTTTTCCTCTCCTGTTACTCCCCCTCTCTCAACACACACAATCGCACACACTGACAAGATCACATACACACACACAAAGTAATATCTATATATGCGCGCGCGTTTTGGTATGTATATTTCTGCTCTCTACGCCGGCCTATAATATGTCTAGAACAATTTCCAATAAAAATCAAGTGTAATTATAAAGGAATTTCTATTGTATATATAACCACCTTCATCTCTCGTCTATAAAAATAAAGAAACATAGACACATACAATGAAGATATTAATGAAAATAACACTAACAAAAACAGCAACAACAATAATAATAGTTTCTGATTTATATACAAGGCCACCAATTTTAGGGAAAGGGAATCGATCACAGTGTGTTACTGGTACTTTATATTATCGACTCCGTAATGATGAAAGGCAAAGCTAAACTCGACGGCATTTGAACTCACAAGAAGACAAATAGTAAAGTGTCTGTTTTAGAAGTTTATTGACCAATTTGTTCCATATTTGAATCGATTTTAAGCGCTTTCTTATCGAACATTAATTGCACAGCACAAAATATTGTAAAGTGGGAAAAAGTCTTTGTGCTTCAATTCATGGAAGCTACTTCAAGAAAACAAAGGGAATTAGATGTTTAGCATAGGTTTCGACGCATCGACATTCCCGCATACGTACAGATACTCTCGGCTCGGACGTTTTGTGTGCTAGTTTTTCGATCAACAAATCAGTCTGCTCGTGAAATTGACTGAGCATTCCAAAAAAAAAAAAAAAATTAATTTCCAGTGGTATTCAGCTTGACATAGTTTGTCACTCTGCAGGCACTTGTAATAACAAGTCGAAATCATGGTTATCCAGCAGAGAAGAGTTGAGCAGCGTGAAATGAAATATCTTTTTGGGGAATCGAACTTATGGTATATAGATGTTTAGCCGAAAACCTTATCAATAAAGTCAGGTGCATTTATGCAGCTCTACACATACATAGGCACATACACATTCACACACACACTCATACACACACACTCATACACACACACACACGTGCGCGCGCGGACCCACACACAGATATATATATATATATATACGCATGCATGCAGCCATAGAGTCAAATAGACACCCACGCTAAATCAAGCAACAGATTTTAAATATTGCTTTGCATTTTCGGGTTTGTATTATATTTCCTCGAATGTTTCGTTTTTTTCTAGTTATTACCAATAATTCACAATAACGATTTGGTATTTAGTATTCGATTGTATGAAAATATGTATATAACAGCGCTCTGTAAATTTAAAATAAGTTTTCTGATATTCATGTAGCAAGAATGTCGTTCTTACTTATTGAATTGAATTCTTCAATGAAATCTACGTTTACATGATATCTCTCTCTCTCTCTCTCTCTCTCTCTCTCTCTCTCTCTCTCTCTCTCTCTCTCTCTCTCTCTCTCTCTCTCTCTCTCTCTCTCTCTCTCTCTCTCTCGCTCTCTCTCTCTCTCTTTCTCTCTCTCTCTCTCATTATATATATATATAAAGTAAACAGAAATAATAACACAATCTGTACAGTGTATGGAAGGGATATATTAGGTTAACGCTTGATATAGCAGGAAGAGGGCCTTAACGTTTCGGACGCTAGTCCTTCATCAGAAGAAAGAATGAGAAATAAGGTAGATTGAGGTAACGTGCGGGATGGAATTGGAAAAAAATGTCTTTAGATAAAAATAACAGGTCGATTCATGTTGACATCTCTTGCTTATCCCCCTCTCTTATTCTATACACACACTCATTTATAGCCGCAATTATATATATATTTATGGATATATATACATACATATCTAATAGATAGATAGATATACTTGTGTATCTATCCCATAAACAATGTTTTAGGATAATAACTAAATCTTACGCTAGGTAAACGAAATGGTTCTGGCCGTGTTCTCCACTAATCGACTTAAATAGAGTTCTGTCTACCTAGCTGTAGTTGCTATGTGCAAATCAGAGAGAATCTCTATGCCTATTGTGTGACTCATAATTCAGAATCATCATGTGATAGCTTTATATCAGCCTTTGTGAAGGTGCGTGGCTCTATGGTTAAGGGGTTTAGCTAAGGATCGTAAGATTGTGATTTCGATTTCACCTGGCGCTCTCTGATCTTGTATAAAACAATTTATTTTAAGTTGCAAGCGCTCTATATAGACTACCTGTACAAACGAAAAGGTAGGATAATCACACTTGGAAAATCTTTGCTCTTTCGCATACATCATCAAGACTTACGTTGCATTAATTAGCAACAACAGGAACATATATAATAATGTCGTATTTAACTGATACATACTAATTAAAATAATATACACTCGCGCGGGTATCTCCTATCACTTAGCTCGACTGTAGTATTTAAAATTCATTCAAATGCCAGACAATGACAGGCCTAACTTGTACATACTAAGCTTACCCACTGTTGATATTGCTGATGATTTGACATCTAATATATACCTTGTTAGACGGCTTACAAACCAAATAATTTGTTTTGTTAATGTCATAGAATAAGAGCAAAATTTACATGAAACATTACATCAAATTTTACATCAAATCTTACCACAAATTTTACATGAAAATTTACAGCAATCTTTTAAATGGTAGGACAGGGAAATGAGTGACAAATGTCGTCAGGAGTAAACCCGGATTTTTAGTGTTCTCAAAGGAAGGGTAGACTAAAATGTTGGTGCGTTTTATAAGCTGGTGGTTTTTGTAAGCTGTCAAATACGGTAACATTGCTTGCAGCAAGTGTACAGAAACATATGTTTGAATATCTAATATGATAAAATGTGAACACTTTACTTTCTAACTAATACGGTAAGAAATATTTAAAACAAATGTACATGTTTGTATATGTAAATCCATGTAAAATATCAGTATTACATTACGTTTTAAGGCTGGTGTATTTTAATAACATTATTGGAGACTTTTGTCGTCATTGCCTACAAAACCTGCACCACCTGCCGCAACTCTACATACGTTTAACATCTAATAACGTAAATGTGAATGGGGATTACAATTATATTTCTCTTATATAGATATAACAACAAACAGTGCGAGATCCTGGACGTACTAATGACCCAGTGACGCAAATTATTATGTTAAATGTGTTTTGGTGCCTAAATAAATGAACATTTACGTAACTATTTTCTAAGGATCAGTAGTAGCTGACTTTAAAATCGTATATTCATAATTAATATCAAGAAAACAATTTGATGAATCAAAATAGAATGATTTAGAAATAACTTTACATGCACACATTCACACACACATATGCGTAGGCGTACAGAGACACAGGCATGCATACAGGTATTCGTTATTGCTAATAGTGAACAAAATGAAAAAAAACATGTACACTCTATCGATCAAACAGAAAGAAAAATACCAAGAGATTAAAGAAGAAAATGGTGAAAACCTTTCCAATAAATTACATGACAATACTTTACTAATGCATTCTGCCGTTGGAAAGAAAGTTCTTTATAAATCTACATCAGTATTGTATCTATGACGAGGAAATATTGTACAATCAACACAAATGTTTCGTTTCATGTCTTTACTGCTGACAGGGAACTTTTTCCGCGGTCATAACATTTCTAATTGTAATTAGGAAACGGTAAAGTCAAATAGATTAACTCACCTCTAGCAATAGCAGTGATATACTGATGTAAATGTATGGGCGATGGTGACCATACCTCTAAATTACATTGGAGTTCTGCTGAGATTTAACTATGATAGACTTGTCACTAATAACGGATCTCTCACATTAATTCTATCTCTCTTCTGAACATGAAAGAAGAACGAAGTATCAGAGTTCACAGTAATTTTTTTTTTTCTTGTAAATCAATTGAAAATATTCATTCTATTGTGACAGAAGAGGCTATAAACACGGGTTACCTACATTTCAAATATAACTGTAACATAATCTGTTGAATAAAATACACTTCGTATATCAATCTCTGACCTCTTATTCGTCACTGTTTCTACAGCAGAGCTGTTTTAATTATTTTATTCCGTTCTATGATTTGTACTAAATGTACATGTTATTGAACCCCATCGGCTTAGTCTATGAGTATTCTAGATATTTATTCAAAGGAATGATATGATTCTGAAATTAATGTCTATGTAGATGAGCATTCTACAGACTCTGCACCCTTAACGTATTTCTCAGTCACATTCAGCATGACAGAGTGTGTGACAATGCCAGCTCTTCGAATCATAGACACATGTTTTCGATAATATGAACAGCAGCAACATAAAAATTCTTCCTCGAAGACACAACGCGATGCTGGGAGACGAGATTACGATCCTCAGCCAAGCAAACCTAACAGATCCTCGGCTCGTAATGGACGTCCATCACGAGCCGGAGATCCGCTAAGTTGAAACAATTGTTCTCACTATAGTGAACTAACTGTAGTGTAACCTCTTCCACCTAACTCGTCCCATGGACTGAGTGCTCTACCACTACGGATGTTACCTTCCAGTGTTACCCACTATATACATACATACATGTATATATATATATATATATATATTTTAGGAACGATCGACTTTCGTCAAATCGGACCGAGGAAACAATGTTCCCGTTGGTCTTTCCAATTGCTAATACTATCTATCGGTCGCAACCACAGGTAGAAGGAGCAACGTGAAATAAATACAATAACAGAGATAGTTTAAAGCTAATCTCTGACTGGTAAACATCTCACTCAACAAACATTAGGTTATATTTTAATATAAACCCAATTTAAGTGTTTGGGGTGCTAACAATATGTATTATGTGGAAAAGCCAGTTGTATTATTTTATGAGATATAATTAAAGTTAAAATATATCTCTCTTTCCAAACAATTGTTTCATTATAAGTTTTCTACAAATTCGGAGAATAATTCCAGTTTATGTAGAAGCCTAATATACATTCATGTAAGAATATATTTAGGTGGGCGTTTATAAATCATCAGTGGAAGCCCAATAAACTTTGATATAAGAAAAACATTTCTTACCACAGTTAAAAATCGTGTCCGTTAAGTTGCTCCTTCCCGCATCGAATGACCGGCAAATTTGAAATTCCAGCAGTTTTTGACTGAGGAAGTAATATAGCGTCACTATATATATATATATATATATATATATATATATATATATATATATATATATATATATATATATATAAAGAATGAATAATAACAGGTAGACATCATAAAAAGGTAATTCATTCCGTGTGCTTACAAATGTTTCCACGGTGGTAATACAGCCTAGTTATGCTATGTGCAAATTTACAACTATTTGCAGGAAGAGAGAAAATTAGGGGAGAGGGAGAGAGAGAGAGAGAAAGATATGCAGGGGTTGGAGAAATAGGAGAGAGTGGTTTGTAGATATCTTAATCAAAATGTTATGGTAGGGGTTTTATTATACTGGTTACTTTTGGAGAGATGCGTTGATAGTTAAGGTCGGGATTATTTATTGCCCCAGAGGGCAGGTACATAGATGTGGAGAGGGAGGTAGGCCAAAGGCGAGAGAGAGAGAGAGTGTAATGGATGTAGAGAGAGAGGTAGAGAGGGGACAAACGAAGTCTATGTGGTGAGTGAACTTTGGGTTCGTAGTAGTAATCAGCGAATTGCACTGAGTTACCATTTATAGTGATAAGCAGTGTATTGTCTTGTAGTGTGGGGGAAGAGAAGGTGGTTAGCTAGAAAGCGATGTTATAGTTACGGGTTCGAATGTTAAGTTATTTTATAGTGAGAAAATTTAGCTTATAGTTTGTGGTTGCAGTATAATGATCGTTCAATTCTATCGTAATGTAGTTTGTTTGGGATTTTAATATGTAAAAGAGTTCGAGGTTACATAACCTGCAGTACTTCAATCCACTCCGATATGCACTTATGCTGGAAAGTATATCCCATTTTAAGGTGAACTGTTGGTTGCGTTCACGGAGTTGCCAGGTCTTGTTGGCGAGCGTGGTCACAAAACGGTGATTAGGATGTTTGATTGAGAATCGATGACGGTACCAGCGAGATTTAAACGAGGTGGTGGTAGATCCGATATAATACCATTTCTGGTCGTTCGATTCAACCGTGCATTGGTAAACAATGTTGGACTTTAGGCATTCATTCTTCAATGGACATCTTTCAGGTAGATGGCAGTTACATTCTTTGTTGTGGGTAGCGGTTATACCATGGATAGGTTATGATAGCAGTACAGGTGGATTGTGTAATACCCGTCCCCCATTTAGTGGTTGGGATGCAGATATTACGTTCTGCCCATCTGTTACTAAAATATTTTGTTTTGTAGAGTTGTTTAATTGCTTTAAGTTAAGTTTGTTTTATGTATGCTTCAAGGTTTGGTGCCGTGGAGTATGATAGTCTAATAGTTTTAGAGTTCAGAATGTTGCTGTATTTATGGGAACTAGGGAAATGTTTGTTGATTAACTTAAAGAATGAAAGAGATAGTTTTGCACTAATCGAGGCATTAAAAATAGGATTGTACCAGATATACTTTCTACAACGTGATTTATTTGGTGGTGATTTTCTATCATTAGTATGTCTGGTGGAACTGTGTGTGCGCGCTTGTATTTTAGTCCCCCGGTTACGTATTCCTTGATTTCGTGTAGAGCTATGTGTGTTATGGAGATTCCTATCAATGTATTCTATTGTATCTTCTCTTCCTTTTCTACTCTATCTTCTCTAACAACCCCACTTAAGGGTATTTACATTGTACATTTTAACCATTCTGCTCTGAGGATACAGTGGTCACAGCATTGGATATTTGAATTCTGCAAATAGTTGTAAATTTGTACATAGCATAACTAGGCTGTAGTACCACCGTGGAAACATTTGTAAGCACACGGAATGAATTACCTTTTTATGATGTCTACCTGTTATTATTCATTCTTTATATACAGTCCGGAATACAGAAGGATCAGGAACTAAGTTTCTTCAACAATTCTTCCATAACTCGTAGAGTAACCTTTCACCGTACGTCAACCATATCCAGTGTAGTAATTAACAATTACTACATCTAGGATAATCCTATACCTAATATATATATATATATATATATATATATATATATATATATATATATATATATATATATATATATATATATATACTTGTTAACCATACGTATTTATTTAGAGCTAGCTAGTATATTCCTTTGTGAAGACTACTTTTCACAACCGAACTATGTATATTACTAGCAGTAGAGGCCTATATTTTAAATCAGAACTGGGACAATTTCCACTTTTTCTACATAGCTGTCAAATAAATATTATATATGATTCACATTGTTCTAATGTGTGCAACCTATATTAATTATTTTAAAGTCTTCGTTCACTATTTTTCTGTAGTAAGTAAAATCATGTGAACAATTCAACTGAGGATTTATAACAAATAAGTGACGTATAGAATCATTTCCAATAGTGGGATTTCAGCTTATGATATGCGTGCAGAAAAGTATATATAGAGAGAGTTGAATGATTAAGAAATATTGTAACATCAAAGTGAGTTATTTCTAGAATTCTCAGTTGAAGTGTAGATACATTTAGCTTTCTAGGTATGGAACTTAAAGGAACAGAAAATTGTGTAAACGAGAAGGAGAATGTAAGAAAGGTACAGAGAATGAAAGGGTGAGATGAGGCAAGAGAGATCCAGAGAAATTGATGGGTCAAAATATGCATATGCACACACAATCTACATATATATATATTGATGAGGACGTACTGTTGTACATCCGAAACATGTAGAATAAAATGTAATTGATCAAAAGAACATCTATATTATTAATACTTATATTTATATATATATATATATATTGTATATATATATATATATATATATATATATATATATATATATATATATATACGTATGTAGTATGTATGAAAGTATCTATATATACATATATGTAGATGTAGTAACACAAGAGTTAGTCCACCATACCGAGATGTATATATATATATATATATATATGTGTATGAATATATATATATATATATATATATATATATATATGTGTGTGTGTGTGTATTTGTATATATGTATATATATATATATATATATATATATATATATATATATATATATATATATATATATATATATATGTGTATAAACATGTATGTATATGTATGTATATGTGTATGAGATCATACATGCACAGACACAGACACACACACACACATATATATATATATATATATATATATATATATATATATGCGCCTCGTGGTGTGTGTATGTATAAGCATTTGTAAATGTGTGTACATTACAATGTGTGTCATATCCTTTAGGCTGTATATCCTCATACTTAAAATATCATGTGACTTATATTTATTCAGACATTTTGAAAGCATGGTACTTTAAATCTTCATTTTACACAACTACACTTAGCACGCAACAATTTATTGGTATTTCTTGTTTGATTCCTACTTTTTTTTAACTATTTGTATTTTTTTTTTGTCATTTTTAGTTAGTATTTTAAACGTATGCACACCAAATACCACATTCCCAATATATATATATACAAACACTTACCCACACAGTGAACTGAAGTGAAACAAACGTATAAACAAAAGGAAATACAGACTACACTTTGAATAAATAATCGTACAGATGTGTGTTTGATGAATTATACGAATATACAAAACTAGGTTTAATCGCCCAGGTTTACATTTTGTATAATTAAAGACACAGACGCACGGACACATACATACACAAACACACAGGCTCACACACACACACACACACACACACACACACATACACACACACACACACACACACACACACACACACACACACACACACACACACACACACACATATATATATATATATATATCTGTGTCTTTAATTATACAAAATGTAATATGTATATATATATATATATAGAGAGAGATATATATATATATGTG
>OZ024743.1:108448364-108460864 GCA_964016885.1 Eledone cirrhosa
ACTGCAACTGCTGTTACCCCAATGCATGCCCATTAAATTGACACTGGCTGACACCCAACATAGTCTATAGATGAACGGTTAAGACTGCTTCGAATACCAGCTCTTATATCGGGTCTAACTCTAACCCTTTTAAGGTACGCTATAAAGCGCACGCTTTTTCCTTCCGAGGCCCTAGCAACAGATGTTCGACATCGCTAGCTAGGCTCATTCAAAACCTTAAATTAAACAACGTTCAACACTCACTAAAATGGGATATCGTGGCTAGGGCCCAACCGTTCAATGGACGAAAAAATCTTGTGATCTCTGTATTACGGAAGCATATTACATAACTCTATCACGACCTCTACCGATTAACGATAGAACGGAGGTAACTATTAGCTGTCAACATCGAAGGAATAATTCCTTCGCCAATAGAATTTTTGACCCAACTTAGTCATGTAGCCCATTTTTACTTGTAGCTAATAAGTTAAATTGCTATGACCAACTCGATAATTATAAGTTACCTCCCCTACATTGTCTTTCAATTAAAACAAATTTAAATTAGAACTTAACTATAAACACCCACAATTTCTAATCTCTCGAGAAGTTACTTCCCCTGAAACCACCCTCTAAGTAGTAAGGTAAATATGCCCTTTGGCAGCCATCTTGTTACCCATAGGCAGATCTCACACAATGCATTCTCGACAAATAAATTACGCTTGATTATGGCTAACAACTGATGCAACCAAGACACCATAGTAAAAACCAATATTTGGAACATCATATTACGTAACATTATATAATTATTTTAATTTATATTCCTTTGAAGTTCCGATGAGCCGCTCTGTCTTTTAAATATGTTAATTATTTTCAATTGAACCAGATCAATTATGATATATAGTCATCTGATCCAGAAATATTATATGGAGTAGCGAAACAATTGTAAAGGGACATTATTTGAGTTCAAATCCCGCCGGGGTTAAATTTGCCTTTCATCCTTATGGGGTTGATAAATAAAGTACCAGTAATACACTGGTAAATTTCTGGCCGTGTGCCCAAACTTGAAACAATTATTATTAATATTATTATTATTATTCTCAACATTATTTACATCAAACAAATATGTTGACGATCTATTAATAACGTCTTCCTTGTGAAATGTGTGGTCTTGTTTTGGTTAACTAATGAATATTTCCAGCTCTGCGCACCTAACCTCTGCATGAACCCAGCCACATAGCTGCTTTCTACTGCATATTGTACATTGAGCACATGCCTTTACGCTTTGGCTTCTAACTAATTCATCAATCGCTTCTCGCCTATCTCCTCACCTATCTCCATCTCTCTCTCTTTAAGATTGGTTACTCTTGAACTGTGTATATATATATATATATATATATATATATATATATATATATATATATGTGTGTGTGTGTGTGTATGTATATATATATATATATATATATATATATATATATATATATACATATATATATGTTAATACAGAAGTGACTCCTCAATACTAGAATTCTTTCAATCAAAAGAAATCATCGGGACAATGATTTCTTATGAAGTGATGAGGAGGATGTGGATGTGATGATGGTGGTGATGAGTATGAAAACAAATGTAGCCACATTGAACAATATATTTCCATCATTGTGCACATGTCGGGATAGACAAGAGTGGGTATATTTAATCTCAGATTAAATAAATATCATTAACTGTAAAACATACGTGAACACTATCCTAACATTTTCACCGTGGTCTTCAACTTCTACAACATCTTCAGTATTATCATCGCCAATACTACCATTCTTACCATCCGGGTCCTAGACATATTCAGCCTTATCCTCCTTCTCATCATCATCAACAACATTATCATCCCCCAGCATATTTTTAGTATCTTCATCAGCTTCAACAACATCAACATTGACACCTTCATCATCACCGTCGACCACATGTTCATCATTATCGTCCTCACCGTCCCCCTATCATCATCAAAATCTTCATCATCATCATCATCATCATCATCATCATCATCATCATTATCATCCTTACCGTCTCCGTCATCATCATCATTATCATCATGATCGGCTTCATCGCCATCGTCATCATCATCACCATCATCATCATCATCAGCAGCAGCAGCACCGTCGTCATCATCATGAACCATCATCATCACCACCATCTTCATCATCGGTATCTTCATCATCACCAGCATCAGCATTATCAAAATCATTATCATCATCATCATCCTCGTCGTCGTCATCATAATCATCATCAATGTTAAGATTGCTGTTACTTGTTTTCACGTAATAATCAAAACCTGATATATGTATGTCCTCTAATATTCTTCAATACATTTTACATTATTTTAAAAGTCTTATTTTGTTTACTTCCTCGTTTTTTTTCCATTTCTTCCCCTATATTCTTTTAATTATGTCTTCATACTTTTTTCTACTTTTCTATTAATAACCTTATCACTTTCGTTTCGTTCACTTTATATTTCTAGCCGTGTCAATTTGAATTCAATAACGAATAATCCAAAATCAAACCCACCGTACAATATACACCTCCAACACCCCGCTAATATACTCTCACACCACTCCAACTACATTCTGTTGCTTCTTTTACTCTTTCCTAACATTTCAATTTTAATTAATCTCGCGATGCTTACTTCCTTCATCGCTCTTTTTCACTCCTCATCATTTCGTTTATTTCATATCTTTAAAATTTTATGCGGGGACACATGCAGCGAATATAATTTACCAAAAATATATTTGTCTTTCTCTTTTTTTTTTTTTTTTCCTTTAAATAATTTCCAAGTCTTTCAATTTTCCGAATGATTTCAAACATGATATTTATTCTGATATCACTCCGATAGTAACGCTGTGAATATTGGCCTTGACACATAATTCTCAAATTCTTAGCCTCTGTTATCAACATTATTTATGATATTATCTGTCTTATTACATTTTAGATTAAGCTCTATGGAAGTGACTGTAATGTACATAACAGGCTACTGCAAATGACAATAGCAGAATTAATGTTATGTATAGAAGCGCTATAACCAATTTTCTCTATAGTTAGGAGAAGCTTTAAGTAATGAATCTTAGATTTTTCTCTTTATGGTGGGTACACGGAATTTTATTATAGAAACTTTGCCGTTTTCGATGATGAGCATTCAGTGTTTACTCAAATGAATATCTCGTCTTACATGAAAATTGTTGGGTATTTTACAGAATGGTTTTCTAATAAAGTAATGCTCCGGCTGAATCAACGTGACATAAGTACACATTCACCGAACATGCTTCCACACACTTTCTGTCTAACCAGTTTTACTCACTAAACTCTGGTCAAACCAAGCAATGTTAAAACAACATGAAGTGGTATCGCTGTCGGTATCTTATGATTACGAAGTGATCGTTTTAAACAATAGTCTGTCTATATCCATAGAAATTGATACAATTGTTATATATATCATTGTATATTAATGCTTTCTAGTATAGGCACAAGGCCTAAATTTTTTTTTTTTTGGGGGGGGGGGAAAGTCGATTAAATCGACCATAGTACGTTACTGGTGCTTTATTTTATCGATCCTGTAAGGATGAAAGGCAAAGTTAACTTGGGTGGGATTTGAATTAAGACCATAAAGGGCCATAACTCTATGCGGCAAAGCATGGTGTCCGACTCTCTACCGATACTGCCAATCCACCACCCTATAATTGTATATTAATAACCAGAGATAGGTGTCGGTACCTCAAGAATTTTACAACAACTCAGACGCAAATACCGAAATAGATTTTTTACACCTAGTTATGTCATCAAGACAATAAACAAATCGACAATACTCTCCATCTGATTGCCGGATTAATCAACCAATAAAGAAACTGGTGTCCTGTTATGAAACAAAAATGAATGCTAACACATGTAGACAGATATTTGCTTGTGTTCTCGTCTAAAATATAAATACATTTAATGTGACGACTCCTAATATAATAAATTAAACTGATAGTAGGATATAACTTGATGTATGGAAATAACAGGCATGACAAAATATTGATTATGATCACTGATCATTTCTGACAGTAAGGTGAAATAGCCAGACTAATGTCAGGAGTAGGCTTGAACTCGCGTCGGTAGTTCAATATAATATATTATAATATAATATATATATATATATATGTATATTTCAATTCAAATAGGTTGACAGTAACGTGGGCGGATTAAAATCACAACCGAGACCTGGCAAATATTTAAATTGATAAATAGGAATATTTTGGAAGACATTTGTAAATTTGAATAAATGCGATTTTCAACAAATTATTAATGTATATATATAAACACACATATATATATATATATAAACATATATATATACATATATATACATATATATATATATATATATATATATATATATATATATATATATATATATATATATATATATATATATATATATGCGTGTATGTATAATATATATATACATCTTTTATTAATGCATTTATAATCAAAGTAAATATTAGTTATATATTATGCATATTGCTGACGAGCATCAGGTTGTTGAGCACTGTCTTGAGGGAGTTAATAATTAATTATATGGTCTAGTACACCCAGCAAATATTTAGGGCTGCTAAATAGTCCAACAAACCTGTGGACGAACCTGTAAGCTTTTCCCTATTTCCATCGCGTGTTACAAAAGCTGAAGTCTTTATGTAAACATCAACTGAAGTGAATGGGTACACTTTTTGTTTTTTATATATAAACGCTTCACTGCCTTTATTTATTATCTCGCTATAGTGTTGCATGTATGCACAAAACCATTCATTGTATGCACACAGGATGCACCAGCCTGTGTAAAGATCAATAATTGGTACTTAACTAGATTCATGTGTTGTCTCTAGGCTGAAACTATGATGCATGTGAATACACGTGTAGTTGATTTCAATGCTAGGATCGAGATGGTTTTGTGTTCGATATTGATTCAGTTATTGTGCATTTATTTTCGTTTATATATTATTTTTTTCATTTTTAATAATAGATCCGTATGAGTCACACTTCATTATTTCCTATATATTGTGGGGCACTAGCATTGACGTAATCGGTTGAGACTCATTGAATTCATTACCCTAGAAAGAATTCTCTGCTTTCCTGTTTACAGGCCTGAAATCATTTTTATGCCAAATCCTTCAATTGTAAATTTCCTCAACACACCAACTTCTGCCGAAATAGCTAGAAATAGCTACTGTCAATTTTGTATTATTAATCCTAATTTGTAATAAAAATTCACAATTTGTAATTTCTTATGTTATGTTCATCTCACAGTTCTTGATTATGTGAACAACCGTTTTTGATTTAAGTAAAATACCAGCAAATTACGGAGAGGAGCAAAGTTGACATCAATAGGATATAAATGCAGTATGTAAAGAACCAGAAAAAATAAGGCAATATCATTTTATATGAGACTCTACGGTTTATGGCAAATCACTTCACGTGATTATATAAATATTGTTATCAGAAGCTAAATATGCATTATGGTAGTTTATTAAATAATGCGGTGTTACTTCACAGAAATGATGCTGAATAACATTTCCGATGAATATCTTCTTTCAATTAGTCGAAAAAAAAAGACATACCCTACACTTGTATTGTCTCGTTCTTACAGAACTATTTCTCCCTCTCAATATTTCTCACTCTCTTTGTTTCATTCTTTCTCTCATATATATATAGAGAGAGAGGGGGAGAAGGAACGAGAGAGATGGAGAGAGAGCACATTTTCAGCCGCGACCATGTTTTATGTATGTCTGTATATATATATATATATATATATATATATATATATATATATATATATATATATATATATATATATGTATACACACACACACATATATATATATATATATATATATATATATATATATATGTGTGTGTGTGTGTGTGTGTGTATGTGTGTGTGTGTATATATATGTGAGTGTGTGTGTGTGTATACATGAATGACCTCAGCAATTGCACCTAGAAAGTTCTCCTCCGATGCACACGTCCGGGCAAGTTTGTTTGTGGATAGTCCATACATACCAGTCGCCCATACATACCAGTCTCTTTTTTTCATGCCACAGATGTTTTCCAAAGGAAAGGCAATGTCCGTTACAGCTTGGCCAAAGTGACGTCGCCACTAATTTCTACATCTGAGTGAACTGGAACAATGTGAAATAAAGTGTCTTGCTCAAGAAAAGGCGACACATCCCTGTCCGGGAATCGTACTCACAACCTCACGATTGTAGGCCCGATGATCTATCCACTAAGCCATGCGTCTTCCACACACACACACACACACACACAAGCTTTCCTCTATGCAGTTTCAGATATACAAACGTATAAGATGGTCATAAAAGAAATGTATGTGATCATAGGTCGGATTTGGGGCAAATCAACATTAACTCGAGAGAGTCTTTACATGGTCACTCAACTTGCCAGCAATAGTAGCTGCCGCCTTTAAAACTTACTTTAGTGTCTCAAACATGTTAATACCAAAAACGCCCGAAACTGCCCATGTTGCTTCGATAAAAGATGCTTATTTTAAAATATTTATATTTATCTAAATATTGTTTATCACAATCTTTTAAAGAAACCTTGTTAATTTATACTCCAAACGTCATCTTAGAAAAAAAAGTTAGTTAAATTACTTGCAAACACTTGGTTACTCTTTAAATGATTTAAAAATTACAGCCATTGTCTTTCATTAACATATGGGAACAGGGCACGCTGACTAAAGATGACCAGGAAGCCATTTATGAGTGTATACAACACAGACTAAAATGTTCAAAATGTACAAGATGTACAAAACACGAACTAAAATATAAGATAACATACAACAGTGATTCACAATTCATGCTAAAATGTTAAAAAGAATGAAGAACAAACAAGAAAAAAAACAGTTATCTCTCCCTCATTCAAAGCCCTGCAGTGAATTATATATATATATATATATATATATATATATATATATATATATATATATATATATATATATATATATATATATATATATATATACGTTAGCGTGCCTGTATATGTGTGTGCAGTTTGTTACGCACAGTAAACATTCACATCAACCTTAACAAATGTACTCTTGACAAGTTTCTTTCTCCCGTTTGTTTAAAATATATCTCAAGAGTATTAAAGTGAGATGTACTGATTCGCTCTACATTTAATTCTCAAGGGAAGGAAGTTATTTTCTTTTGTTGCCTACGGTTCTTCTGTTTTTTTTCATTTTGTTTTTGTTATTGTTGTATACAATTAGCAAGTTTTTACAACTATCAGTTTGCAAACTCACAAACTCAGCTCTTATCCATTGCAAAATCTTGTCTATTTTAAAATCTGCGCTTGAAGTTCAAATGCTGGCAAGGCCAAATTTATCTTTCTCTTTCCAGATCGATAAGTAAATTATTAGTTCAGTACTTGGATTGCTTCTTCCTCTGTCTTTCTTTATTATTGTCTCTCTCACTCTTACTCTTCTTTGGAATAAATCGGCTGTATTCCAACTTAAAGAGGAATGGACACCCCAACCCCCCAGTGTGCAAAATCCCCAATACCCGTCGATACCAGTATGTCACCCTTATGAATCCATCAAGTTTTAAGTTCCCATCAATTAGTCGACAATGTCCATATTCTTTCTGCTTCTCGAATCTCACTTATCTAAAATATGTTTCCTTTCTATTTTTTGCAGAACACGAAATTGTTATATGTGTATCGTATTCACCAACCGGACCAGCAATCTTATTGAATATAAAACTGGTAAGTGTTACATTATATTTTTCTACAAAATCTTTCAAACTTCACTATAAAATGGTAATTTCAATTTATAAAACAATCAAGAGACAGGAAAAAAGTTTAATTCGTAACAGAAAAACGGGTTGTAGGTAAGAAAGAAAAATTAAATACTGAAAAAAAAAAGACTGAAAAAATGGCACTCTACACCTTTTAATATGCGATATATAACAACTGTACCCCGCGGCCAAGTCACAGACATTCGCAATGAATGTGATTGTAATTCGGTCAAATATATCTTCCTTCACCCACCTTTACTTTCGTAAATATTGCGATATTTGACTACTCTCTATTTTTATCTAAAACAAGTCACACTCACGTTGTTTCACTAATGCAACACAAACCCATACTTGCTTTGATTTTAAAACAACACACACACACACACACTCCCACTCAAACACTCAAACACTAACACATGCACACCCGCACACTCACACTCAAACCCTCAAACATACATGCACATTCATGTATATATATAAACACACGCACACACACATACGCATACTCTCTCTCTCTCTCTCTCTCTCTCTCTCTCTCTCTCTCTCTCTCTCTCTTCATCTGGCTGTTTTTCTCTTTTCATCTTTTGTTTTCTACCTTGTATTATTTCCCTTCTAACATGGCGGTTAGAGATATTTACTAACACGTTCAGTTAATGAACATAGAATTTACGCATACAGACACATAATTTACACATTCACGCCCAGGTGCAAACACACACATAATTTACACATTCACGAACACGTACAAGCTCACACTCAAGCACACACACATATTCATTTATATATAAAAGCAAACAAACAAAAAAAGTCACATACGCATGCATACATATAAAAAAAAAATTAGACACATATATATAAAAACACCCCGCCATTTTTCCATATCACTTGTCTCACTCTTACTGAGTAACACAAACCTCTCTATCTCTTTCTTTCTCTCTATTTCCATCTCTCCCTTTTTAAATCTCTCTTTCTGTATTTCATTTTCTATTTCTTCCTCTTTATGGCTCCTTTTCTATCTCTCTTATACTATATGTTTCTATCTATGTCTTTTTCTCCCTCTCTCCCTTTCTCCCTTGTTTCTTTCTATCTATCTTTTTGACTCCCTCTCTCTATCCCTTTGTCTCTGCCTATCTTTCTCTTTCTAAAATTCCATCTTTTTATATGTATCTGTTTGTCGTGCTTTCTATTTATCACCCCTGTGTACGACTTGATCATTAGGTTCAGTTCAGAACCTTGATCAAAGGCTTTACAGACATCGCATTCACATCTTATTCTTATTCATCAATAACTAAATTGTCCAGCGTGTCCTTCATATTTTTTTCAGTTAGTAGTGACTTCCATTTCTAGCTGGTAGATAGCGCGACGTTGGGGATCCTCGTCATTACGTTTTTTTTTTGTTTTTTTTTTTATTAGACAATGTTTAATTCACTTATTCAAAATTTTTTTCCAATTCCTATGTGTGTTCTTCATTTCTCTCTTGATCCATTATCCCCCCCCCCCCCCCACATCACATTTATTTCTTCTGAGACAATGTTTCGCTTTAGACATACAAAAATGGCTCACAATAACAATATCATGAATAAATTAAAACTGATACATGATAATCGCCATTAATATATATATATATATATATATATATATATATATATATATGTGTGTGTATGTATGTATGTATGTATGTATGTATGTATGTATGTATGTATGTATGTATGTATATATTTGTGTGTGTGTGCATGCGTGTGCATATAAGTCTACGCAAATATATATATATATATATATATATCGTGCGTACATAGGTGTATATATGGAATGCCATTAACACATTCCTTTCATAACACACTAAATATTCATATCCATAGTTATTCCGTTATTCTCCATAAAACAAAACGTCACGATATACATTCCTTCTCTCTCTTTCTCGCTCCCTCCCTCTCTCTCACTCCACTTTCTCACCCACCCTTGCTCTTTTTACTCTCTTACACTTATTTTTTCTCACATCCCCCTGTCTGATTCCCTATCTTCCTCTCTATCTTTCTATCTCACTCTTTCTTTCCCGGTCTCTCTCCCTCACCCTTCAAATACGTAATTACTTCGGAGGTTTTTTTCTACTTTATTTCATTGCTATTAATCCATTATGTAGTTCCTCCTGTTGAAAAAACTCATATGTCAGGCAATATACTACAACAAGTAATACCATTACAGCTGCTGTTGCTGCTGCTCCTGCTACTACTACTACTACTACTACTACTACTACTACTACTACTACTACTACTACTACTACTATTGCTGCTGATGCTGCTGCTGCTGCTCGTACTACTACTACTGCTCCTCCTCCTCCTCCTCCTACTACTACTACTACTACTACTACTACTACTACTACTACTACTACTACTGCTACCACCACCACTACTACTCCTACTACTCCTACTGCTACTGCTGCTGCTACTACTGCTGCTGCTGCGACTGCTACTACTACTACTACTACTACTACTACTACTACTACTACTACTATTACTGCTACCACCAACACTACTACTCCTACTACTCCTACTCCTACTCCTACTGCTGCTGCTACTACTGCTGCTGCTGCGACTGCTACTACTACTACTACTACTACTACTACTACTACTACTACTACTACTACTTCTACTACTACTACCACTACTACTACTACTACTACTACTACTACTACTACTACTACTACTACTACTACTTCTACTACTACTACCACTACTACTACTACTACTGCTACTACTGCTACTACTACCACTACTACTACTACTACTACTACTACTACTACTACTACTACTACTACTACTACTACTACTACTACTACTACTACTACTACTACTACTAATACTACTACTACTACTACTACTACTACAATAATAATTCTACTACCTACAGATTCTACTGGTATGGAGCTCCGTGTGTTTCTACAAAGTATGTTGCAATTGTTCGATCAATGGATCATCATACTCATGAAATTAGCGCGTGAGTTGCTGAGCATTCCACACTCTCATGTGTCCTTATCTTAATTCTCAGAGGTATACAGCGCTGCACATTGTATGGCAAAGTTGGCCATTTGCACAAAAGATACAGTTTATTTGAGGAATTTCCAAAGAGTTCCATCCACTCAATTTCACACAGAAGGCATAGGTACACCCGGAACTAGGATAAATGTAACATCCTACGATATCGCCTTTCTCTATCAAATGAGAAAACCGTTTTCTCAAATACTGTCAAAATGATAAATGCTCAATCATTCGGCAGAAAATCAGTACCAGTGACTGCAGAATGTGGTGACTGCTCTTCGATATTCTCCCTTGTCACAGCAGACAAAATATAGACAGCGTTATCGCGAGGATAGAGAGGCAAACAGTTTTGGATGACTGTACCGAGATTGAGTAGGAAGCTGGTCCCTGTACCCAGAATGACACTGCTTTAACATATAACAATATGCACAATTATTAGTGTTGTTGAACCTCCCTCGCTTCCGATACCGAGTATTCTAGTTGGGCAAGTTGCTGAAGTTTTCACAGTCATGTGAACGTGTATATTCCACGAACAATAGGCGTTTGAAAGATTTGTGGACTGCAATAATGTTAAATAAATGTTTTGCTCAAGAATAAGACACGGTGACAGAAATCCAACTCAAAATCGTGAGCCAAACAGCCATAAACCATAAAGCAACTGTCTCCACAAGTATAAGATAGATTTAATACACGCTCATCCGATCTACTGTCATCTATCATACAACATTAACCAAATGTACTACTGTTATTGCTATTAATCTCATTAATTATATTATTATAATTATATAAACAAAAATGTTAACTCTATATTTCATTTAGCATATTGTGTAAGCATTTCATATATATATATATATATATATATATATATATATATATATATATATATATATATATATATATAGACACGCATACATACATGCATTCAACGCAATCATGCACACACACACACACACACACGCACATGTGTATATATGTGTGTGATATACAGAAGATTATAAAATATTGTTTTATTTATACCAGCTGTCAGATAAATTTGTCGGTGTTTCGTCGACACATTAAGTTTAAGTTCTATTTTTCGCGTGTATGTATACGTAACTTTTTTAACCCCGTAATTTTCCTGTAATATAACCTCCTTTGTTAAGGGTAGCGTGTATGTATATATGCATATATATATATAAATATATATATATATATATTTACATATCTATATGTATACACACACATATATATATATATATATATATATATATATATATATATATATATATATATATATATATAAATATATATACATACATACACACACATACACATATATATATATATATATATATATATATATATACACATATATATATATACATATATATATACATACATATATATTCATATATATATATATATATATATATATATATATATATATATATATATATATATATATATATATATATATATATATATATATACATATATATATATATATATAACCACGTGATATAGTGATATCTTTGTATGATGCATATAAAATATTAAACAAATAAACGTTAAGATGTCAGCTTTCAGATGAATAATGAGTTTTCCTGAAACACCAGCCAAACATCTTACAACCGTGGAAGATGGAAGAATATTTTAACTGTCATGTTTTTTTCGTCGT
>OZ024743.1:108473297-108485797 GCA_964016885.1 Eledone cirrhosa
CACTTCTATAAGCAATTATGAAGAATATATGTTCTCTCAGATACACACACATAATCACGCGTCTTTATATATATATATATATATATATATATATATATATATATGTACACATGTATATATATGATTGAGTGTGCGTTTTTGCGTGAACGTATCACGTTTTTTGTCAATCTATCAATCGAACAGTGCTAAATAGAATCAATTATGCACTTGTGAATTCATATATGTGTGTATATGCATATATATATACTATACATATATATATATATATACATATATATGTATATATATATATATATATATATATATATATATATATATATATATATATATATATATATATATATATATATATATATATATATATATATATATATATTTATATTTTTATATATATGTATATCTATCTATATATCTATACTTTTTTTTGTTCGTTATCACACGTATAACGTTTTTCGCTATGACCTGCTGAGACTTGATCAGTCACAACCAGCTTGGCTCTAGGATCCTTTCCCTCATCAGGCACTATGAAGTTTACAACTATAATATGTATATACATATTTTCTAAATCTCTGAACTTGTCAATTGCAAAGGACATATTTCGAACAAAATATTTAAAACCTCAAACTTCAGTTATCTGTTAATGTATAAGTATTTCATATAAAGTCAATAACAATCAGATGCCGGTGTTAATCCACACATATTAACACTGACTATCAATATCATGGTAAAAGTATTGAGTGCCGAAACAAGAACCCCTGTAGTAAATAGTATTACTCACCAACTCTCTCTCTTACACACACTCTCTCTCTCTCTCTCTCTCTCTCTCTCTCTCTCTCTCTCTCTCTCTCTCTTGCGTTCTCTATCTGTGTATATCTAACCATCATTTTCAGTAGCACAACTCCACACAAATTCCTCAATTTAAGAATGACCTGTAGTATCTATTTCATACTATTAACCTTAATTGAATATATATCTGACCAGGAATGCTTTTTGTGAAAATCAGTGATATGGAACTATTGTCATCTTGCCTGACGGTTTGAACTTTACAACACCACCTGCCCCTTTGAGGTCAAATACCAACCCTACTAGCATCTACAAACTGACCAATGAGAATTAAGACTATTCCTGCTGACAACATTAAATTATTCCTAACAAGCTCATATGTCCCAAGGCTCTGATACAATCAACACTATAAAGACAGAGCTGGCATATCTAAGAACTGACTACCTGCCTGATGAGGTCATAGCCATCCAATGGCTATCATCGAAATATATATAGCAGTAAATAAAGGATTATGAGTTCATGCAATTGACTTATGTTTCGTCACTATATATATATATATATATATATATAGTAGAATAATCGAGTATCGAAAAATCGGCGCACGAGTTCACGATAAACAAAATTCGACATGAGTGGCAGAGGGCTCAATAATTCAGATAAATCAGAGCTATAACTATCGTTAAAATACCAACACACAAAGATTATGTCTAAAATCACCCATACGACCGAAAAAATTACGATCAGGAAGATTCGGGTCACTCAGATAAAATATCAATAAATCAATAAATCATATGAATGTATATACATATATATACATATACCCACATACATACTACATACTTATATATTCCAATCCCTATTTCAGCCATCATGTTCCTCGTCCTGTAGAAAGTAGCAGACTAAGGCTCCGTTGAATGTAGAACGAAGTTAGCGTCAACATTTTCAACATTTACAGTGCATTGGTTGTATCGATAGAGAGTCGCACGCCATGCTTTCCAGCATAGAGTTACATCCCTTTACGGACTGAGTTCAAATCGGGGCGAGGTTAACTTTCCTTTCATCTTTACGGGGTCTATAAAATAAAGTGCCAGTAATGCCCTAGGTAATTGCTTGCCTTGTGCCAAAAATAGAAACAATTATTACCGATACATACAGCAGTTGGCTGTATTAATCTCCAAATCTCTATCCTTTACACGCTAAGGCAGCTCACTGCCTATGATATTTCGCCAGATTGCGAAAGACTATATCACTTCGACCAAATTTAATAGTGATAAGATCTCTAGTAAAATGATACCGAGCCTCGATGTGAAAGAGGCAAACTACCGTGGTACGGATTGACATAATTGTTGTTATTGATAGAGACGTTTTAATAAGTGCAGGAGTATCACAAACCTGTTGTACGTGATAGTTCTCCGTTTACTTACAATATAAAATATCCTTACTGTTGAAACTTTAATCTTTGTTAGTTTTATATCAGTTTTGCTGTTAATACCCATAACAATAAAAAGAAATGTTATATAAATAATTGTTAAATGAATAATTACTTATATATTTTGTATTATATTATTATGGACGTTGTTTATCACATTAATGTGATAAAAGAGCGAGTGTGAAAAACCTTTCGACTTTCTATTTATTATGACATTTAAAGCTGTTCAGCATAATGTCACGATAATATCACACGTACAGTCATATTTCTGCTTCATCAGCCATCTTGAAAGCCTTCAACCATTTCCGCTTCGTATAAGTTATTCAGAGGTACTATCTATTTCCTTTTTGTGCCAAGTAGAATGCCTAACGGCCATTTCTCTTTGTATTTATATATATATAGAGAGAGAGATAGAGAGAGAAAGTGAGTGGGAGAGGGTGAGGGAGAGAGAGATATGCATATATATATATATATATATATATATATATATATATATATACATGTATATATATGTATATATATATATATATATATATATATATATATATATATATATATATATATATATATATATATATATATATATATATATATAAACACATATACACGCCTCACACATATGTACCTGTGTTCACAAAATGATATATGAGAGATCTATAAGTACAAACATATAAAATCAAGAATCGAACCACTCCTCCATCCTTTGCCATTCGATCTACCTGGTGCGTAATTTTAGTTCCATCTGTAAATTTTAACGACACACATAATGCATGTAACATTAATTTTATTGGATGAACTAACATATTAATCTTCTCTCTTAAAAACTAACATTCTCACACACTCACTGATATGTGTGTCGGGAGGAAACAGCAGATAAAAAATGTCTTCAATACATAGGTATAATATAGGCATCTTTAATATAGATGTTCTAGGTTCTAGTCCTGTTGAACTCGATAATGTATATATATAGGTGGTGGAACACTGGAAGGTAATATCCGTAGTGGTAGAGCACACAGTCCAAGGGAAGAGTTAGTTAGAAGTTGTTACACAACAGTTAGTTCACCATACCGAGAACAATTGTTGCTGAAGATCCGCGAATGTGAAACAATTGTTCTCGGTATGGTGAACTAACTGTTGTGTAATAACTTCTATATAAATATATATATATATATATATATATATATATATATATATATATATATATATATATATATATATATATATATAATTGGATTATTAGTAAAATTGAATCTCTGGCGGTTTGCAAGCAAATTCGGCCTACTTATGAAGTTAGCAAAGTATTCGATAAGTTAGGTCCTTAGAATAATAACATATGTTTAAATAGCTTGACAAATCTAACATTGTGGTTGGCAAAATCTAACCCACAATAACATACCAAAGTAACGATAGAACTAACAGGTTGAGAAAAATACACCTGGACAAATGAAAAGATTATACGCTTAAAGTGTCTCTATGAATGCGGAATCAAAAATCAGTATTACATGACTGGCAAGCTACAGGTATTTTTGATCGAACAGAGGATTCATTTTGTCAACAGGTTTTCGTTCTACCAAGGACTAGGTGATAGGCTAAATGTTGCTGCTGTGTCGCGGCGTATCGTATCTATAGCTGTCACGTGTTAATTCCATCAAGGGAAATAATCCCCGAGATATAAGTATGTATACATACATATATTTTCCCATTTATATATATATATATATGTATATATATATATATATATATATATATGTATGTATACGTACATACATATATGTTTACCATATATATATATATATATATATATATATATATATATATATATATATATATATATATATATATATATATATATTATATATATATATATATAATAACATATATATCATAATTATATTATATATATATATATATATATATATATATACATAGAGAGAGAGAGAGATCATATATATATATATATATATATGTGTGTGTGTGTGTGTGTGCCTGTGTGTGTGTATGTGTGTGTACATGTGTGTGTCTGTATGTAGGTATGTGTGTGCTCGTATATATTCATGTATATATGTACTCACACACCCATACAAATATATACATATGTACATATAGATGTAGAATAAGAATTAGTCCATGGAAGTATATATATGCAGACGTTTATATTCACCTTCACATACCAGGTATCGCTATGTTATTTATTTTTATTTATTTGTATTGAAACTTATTGTATCTTTTCTTTGTGGATAAGAAATCTCGTATATGTTCTTTCTGCGGGGATTCGTCATATGCGCCACGAAGACATTTTCTTTTCTAATCTTGAAAGCGGTAACAATGTATGTCGGCTTTTTTCATAGAGTTTGAAGTATGACTCTAGAATACGGATGTTGCTTGTCTAGCAGAAGGCTTCAATCCAATATACCACTATATCGGAACACTTCAAATCAATCATTCATCTTTTTTTTTGTTTCTCCGTAGCATTCTATCCATATATTCATACGTCTATGTATCCCAATAATCAAGGCACATATATATATATATATATACACACACTCATATATATGCCATGATTATTGTGATACACATACACACACACACATATATATATATATATATATATATATATATGATGGCAGCAAACTCTGCTAAGTATTGCAATCGCTTGTAAGATTATAGAGTTTCGTGCACATTTAGGCTACGGCTAGCCACACGAATGTGTAACATATACTGAAGAAGCAATGCCTTTGCTTTGAAGGATTTTTTTAAAGTGGGCCTTGCATTCGACCAATCCCACTGTCTGAGCATTGACAACACTATATATTCATCTTAACGACTTATGGGGCCTGTGTTTTTGTAGTATAATAGTTTTTAATACAATAATGTAAATAAGTATAATTTTATATGTACTAAATATGTCCTCATTTTACATGTACTATAAACACGCATATTTAACACGTCTAACTTAAACCGGAAATGCGACTTGAAATGTGGATCCATTTTCCAGTTGAAAAACAGTTTTCTGCTCTTGGCATTGCATCATTTATTCATGAATAATTGTAGATTGGAGATGATTTAGAAAAAGTAAGTGAAGCTTTAGAAACTCCGTATGTTTCGTATTACGATGAGGACCATGACCAGTTCTGTTCCTTTGTCAATTCTCTTACAAAACGCTAAATATCAATAGCACTGAAATTTGTAATTCTTGTATAGGAACTAGTAAAGAGAATATCTGTACCGTTCCTCCGCGTACTAGATATACCATCTAAATATCATTTAAATCACATAGAGCATTTTTAAAAATTCGTGTATAAAATTATGAATTAATTTTGATTATTTGATTAAGAAAATCGTTAAATCATCGGATAAAGTGACTGCAGTATTATTTACAACTGTATAACGTCTGAGTTAGAAGTCCCTCTATATTGTATGATTCTCTTCATATAAGGAGTCATCATTAATAATTTATCTCATTCCTTAGACATTCATTCAAATATCAACGAAACCATTAATTGTGAGGAACTGAAGCTGGTTCAGCCAATCACATGAACATTATAAAATGGCTATCTGTGACCGTAATCAAGAATATACTATAATGTTAGCAACACTTTCTGGCATAGTGGTAGATGTATGTTCGAATCACACAGATGATCATCCACTCTTTTCCGTCTCACGGTGAAATTCATGCTCGTGGTTACACGATAGCAAACATATATATTGAATGTATCATTAATATTTGAATTGGCAGACAAATCAAAAAGTCGAAAAGTTTACCTGTCACTATTTAGTTATCACCCCTGTTCTGTGTATCACCCCTGTTCTATGTATTGCAGTTTGTATTGCCTTTCCCAGTTGCACTAAGTCGGGGATTGGGCAACTGTTATATTGTAGCGTTAAAAAAGTGATCCATAATTTGCCACCAATAAAATATATCATTCTATACAGTTAAAATACATCAACCTCAAATATCAGCTTGCATATATTCGAGCGTATGTGTCTATCACAGACACACGCAAGTACACACATACACACAAATATAGACACACACACACACACACACACACACACACACACACACACACACACACACATATATATATATATATATATATATACACATATAAATATATATATATATATATATATATATATATATATATATATAGGAAAAAGTATGACCCCGACGGCAGAGCTCAAGCCGTTTCGACGGGTATTTCTGGACTAAGTATTGAGTACTCTGGCGCGTTATGGTCCATCTGGTTACTTACCACAATTCCTTCGTTATATATAATATATATATATATATATATATATATATATATATATATATATATATATATATATATATATACGATATTAACAAATGGAAACTATATTTATAAAACCATATTTATTTCATTATACATATTTCAAGGATACCAAGTTAAATTATGGTATGCCTTCATCAGACAAAATACAATACATACCAGTTTTATAAATAAACATTGACGTACCATTTCAAAATGCGACCGTTACTTTTGGAAGACATCAGGATAGTATATATATATATATATATATATATATATATATATATATATATATATATATATATATATATATATATATATATATATATATATATATATATATATATATATATATGTATGTAAGTATGTGTATTTATATACATATATCGAGAGAGGGAGAGTGAGACAGAAATCAAATAAAAGAGAGAAATAGAAGGTAAATATAGAACATACACCGTTAGAGAGAGCTAAGGAGAGAGTTGTTTATTCGTGATAAACACACATCAAGTTTAATAAATATACATTTAGTATTATTGGATCATGCATCAGGAATATCATTAGTTCTCTCTGGAACATTCCCTGGGTGACGTGACACGCAAACATACAACGGACAATTTAACACTTTTTTTGTGTCTCAAGACTCAGTGTTAAAACAACGTATTACTTCCGCGAGAAACACATGCTGTTATATTTGAGAGCATCAACATAATATGTACTTACATGTAGAATCAATTATAGATCACTGACGGTGCTAGCTACTATTAGAGCAGCAGCAACAACAGCGGCACAAATTCAGAAGCAGCAGCAGAAGAAAAAGCAGTAGTGATGAAACGGATCTCCGTCGGATTTAACGAAGAATATTCCATATGTTCGATCATCAGAACAAGATTTTGCGCGTGGACGGCAACGCGTTCGAAGAAATGATTGTCAATGTGAATCGGCCGTTGCCTTTTTACTGTGTCTAGTGATGTTTATTTCGGAGCGTTGAACCGAGTTCAATTCCAACTGAAGCCAATTTACCTTTCGTTATCTTGCGATTGGTAACTATGTACTAGTATTATCCTGAGACAAATTTCATCGATTCTTGTGTTTTACACCTTAACATTTCAGCCGCTGTGTTTATTTTATTATTTGCTGCAAGAGAAGCAGCAGCAGCAATAGCAGTAGCAGCAGCAGCAGCAGCAGCAGCAGCAGTAGTAGTAGTAGTAGTAGTAGTAGTAGTAGTAGTAGTTGTAGTAGTAGTAGTAGCAACATCATTATTATTATTAGTAGTAGTAGTAGTAGAAGTAGTAGTAGTAGTAGTAGTAGTAGTAGTAGTAGTAGTAGTAGTAGTAGTAGTAGTAGTATGTAACTCAATTTGAACATGTGTAAATTTGGACTTACAAATTCTCAATAAAAAAAATAACTCACAGAAACGTATAACACGCATACATGCACAGTCTCAAACACATACACACATACAAAGACAGAAACACGTGTAGAAATACATGCATAGAAGCAAATATACATTTTTTTCCGTGCATACACGTCTATACAAGATCAGTCTGAATTGCCAGCACGTCATATCGTGACAATTTGCAAAAGAGGCAAAATAACTGATTACCTTCACAACAGAAAACAACAATCAAATATCCACGCACACACACACACACACACACACAATGCACACACCCGTATATATATATATATATATATATATATATATATATAAATAAAACGAAAGATGAGCTTCATTGCAAAAGGATGCCTTTTTCAATGAAATCGTTCAATATACATTAATAAAGCACAATATGCTCTAATAAACTAGCGCAGGTACATACCCCCCCCCCACATACACATAAACGAACACACACACACAAACAAACACACACACAAACAAACAAACACATACACAAAAATAATATAACCCACAAACACAGACACATCATAGAACAAATATCAATGTTATTAGTTTACCACCACTCTTATTTCATTAAACGTCAGCATCGCCTAGGTCACTAGACCTGCTAAAAATAACAGCCAAATAGCGCCCAATGTATTATATTGTACTGTTTTTGAAATAGAAGGATATATTGAAACGTATTGTCCGACAGAAATATGGAACCGTCATGGCTGGTAGATATTTGCTATGTCTAGTCAGTCAGAATTTAGCTGTGGCTAAACAATAAAAACAGCAACACTAGAATAAGTTAATCTCACAGATTCATACACTAATATAACAATGGAATTCATTGGTGTTGCAAGTAATCAAATGTGATTTTATGTTTGAGGATAACATCTTCCCTTCTTATCTCCCTTCTGCTTAAAGGAGCAAAAGGTCACTGGCATACGCAGTAATATGACTCCGTTACACTCATGCGCACACTACAATAACACTGTCACTATCCTGTTTGCACGCTAATAAAATATTGTCACATGTATGTACAAATGAATGTAACATAGTCACACTCATCTGCCTACTTATACAATAAAACAGTCACATACATCTAGACACTAATAACACAGCCATTCTCATATACACACAAATATATCGTCACACACATAGGCACACATATACAATAACATAGTGGTACTCTGATATACAATAATGTTATACCACAGTCCCATACATGTGAACACTAAGAAGTACATTCATGTACACATCAATATAATATCGTACCATACATGTGCACTCGTATGAGTATACAAAAACAACCCAACTGGTCTAAACAGCTATAAAACAAACCAATAAATTAATATATTAACTCAACACATTTCCATTTTTGTGATAACATTTCCTTGGAATTTGTTGTAAAATCCAAAGCTAGCTAGATTTGGTGTAACTGTAGGCGGGCGTATCTGTATGTATATGCGAGTTTCTGTGTGTGTGTAAGGGAGACTGTGTATGTGCGTGTATGGGGTATGGAAAGGTATGTTTTTCTAGTTAGTTGTCGCCATTACAATAGTAGTAGTAGTTGTTGTAGTTGTCGTTTTGTTGTTATTGTTGTCTTCTCTGTTGTTAGGATGGAGTTATAGGACCATGAGAGATGCAAATTGGTGAAAATGAGAGTTCATGTTAAGCAGTATGCCGCATTAATCTCAAGGGAAATCACAAGGCAATAGAGACATAACACTCCGCACCTTCTCGGCCCCTTCCCTCTCATATATCTCTCATTCTCTTTCTCTTTCTCTCTCTCTCACCCATTCTCCCTGCCACCACCACTAAACATAATACAACATAATACCATACAGATACAACAGGAACGAAGAATCAAGTGAATGAAATAATGAAATAGGAAAAAATGAGAAATACGTATATACAAACATATATATATATACATATATATGTGTGCGTGTGTGTGTGTGTATGTATATGTATGTGTGTGTGTGTGTGTGTGTATGCATATATGTATATATACAGAGAGAGAGAGAGTGACAAAGAGAGTGTTAGTATCTGCGTACATACATGTATATATATATTTATATGTGTGTTTGCCTGTGTGTGCGTGAGAGAGAGCTAGGGAAAAAGATTTTCCCTCCTTCACGGAGTGTACTGTCCACGCTTTAATACTTAAAGAGGAGAGACAAATATAGAAATAAAACAAGATAACTAAAACATAAATATATAATATAGAAACATAAATAGTCACTTCTTTGTCAAATGTCTCACCTTTTTGTGTTGACGCGATGATCTCCCTTGGTTTCCTTTTCTCTTAGTACTACATTTTTATACAATTTTTAATGTCTATTCATTGTTTCTTCGTTTTTTTTCTTCCTATTTTTAAAGTGGGAGGACTCCACTTATTTTTACAACCGTTAATAATGCTACAGATGGATATAATTCCCAAGATGATAAAGATTTGTTGCTGCCTTGCTGCCTATAACAATGCAATCTGTCCACACACCATACGAATTTTATATGGATATTTTTTTTGCTAAAATCATTTTTGCAGTTACTTTAACTTTCGTTATTTTTTGTCTTATTTCACGAAGTTATTTATAGATAGGAAGATAAATTAGGATAATTTGTTATGTTAATATATATATATATATATATATATATGTATGTGTGTTTGTATGTGTGTGTGTGTGCGTGTGTGTGTGTGTGTGTGTGTGTGTGTGTGTGTGTGTGTGTGTGTGTGTGTGTGTGTGTGCGTGTGTGTGTTTCTGTGTGTATGTGTGTGTATTCGTTTTCTTCTTACAATAACAAAAATCCTTATTCTTTTATTCTTTTATGAAATCTGGATATTTATATGAATACTCCTAGCCAGATATATTCTAATGGATATAATATACGTTACTTGAGCATTGTTTTACATTATTCTATTTTAACTTTTAAAAATACTACTCGTATTCATACAGTTTGAGATTCTATATATAACTATATGCCACATTACCATTCTTCTATATGATTCTCATTACTCTTCAAAAATATTATTTTACAGTGAGAAATTCTCTCTCCCATTCAACCTTATGGTTCATTATTATTATGGTTTGGTAGAATTGATAGAGTGTCGGACAACATGCTTTGTAGCATTGAGTTACGGCCCTTTATGTTTTGATTTCAAATCCCGCCGAGGTTAGCTTTGTACCAGTAATGCATTGGCGTCGATTTGACCAACTTTTCTCTACCCTAAAATTGCTGGCCTTGTGCCTAATGTAGAAACAATTATTACTATCATCATCATAATGAGACAAAATTGCAAATCTAAAGACTAGGACTTTGTATACAACAATACTTAATACTGCAGACAGGGCAGTATCATGAAGAACTTCGCTTTTCTATGATATGGCCACCTTGTTCGATGACATTTTTCAGCTATAGGTCAAGTGTATTACTACACGGGTGCTCCAAATTTCGTGAGTAATATATATAATATAGGGATTTATTATCGTATAATTTGTCCCAACCAATCCCGAAAAAAAGGAGTTTGGCCTGGAATGGCCAAAGCAAAATTCAATAACAACCGGGAAGAAATCGGTTTTCTCAAATGAAATGAAATTTGGAAAGTGTTTATACACAAACAAAATGCAGGGAAAATATGTATGTGTTAATTCGTATACGACATGCTTATGCGCAATATGCGGCTGCTACATCCCATTTAGAAGGTAAGCGATGATTCAAGACTGCATCAGCAGACACCATCTCAACGTGACAAGACTGTTATTGAATCCGGAAACACCTTTTCACGAAGCATGTCAGATAATGTCTGCAACACCATGTTTCTAGATATAAATATTATGATTCAGTATATCAGTCACTCAATACACCTATTCTGATAAAATGGGCTTTTATCAGAAATTGATTGAAATATCTCATCACAGAATTAAAAAATAGATTATTCTAGATAGCCAAGTACGAATGAAATTTAAGAATTGAATGTACATCCGCACATAAGTATATAGAGAGTAATCTACATATATATATATCCACATCCACATACGTCTCCTTCTTTTTCTCCCTCTGTCTTTCCTCATATATATATATATATATATATATATATATATATATATATATATATATATATATATATATATATATATATATATATATATATATATATATATATTAATATAAAGAAAGAATATGGTCTCTGTATATATAGAACAATACATCATTAATATAATAATTTAACACGTAATAGGAGCAAATGAGGCTTAACGTTTCGTCTACAGTTCTATCATCGGAAGATGAAATGAGTAGGAAAAAACAGAAAGCGGAAATAACATTGAATAGGAGGGAAATCACATGATGTTGCAAGTCGGCAATCATATATTCATATGATCTCTGTATATATATATATATATATATATATATATATATATACAGACTTGCAACATCATGTGATTTCCCTCATATTCAATTTTATTTCTGCTCTCTGTTTTTTCCTACTCATTTCATCTTCCGATGAGGGAACAGTAGACGAAACGTTAAGCCTCATTTGCTCCTATTACGTGTTATATTAGTATATTAATGATGTATTGTTCTTTTGTGTTATGTTTCTGTGTGTATGTTCGATGTATCTAGTGGTATA
>OZ024743.1:108490797-108495797 GCA_964016885.1 Eledone cirrhosa
CGAATAACCACATATATGTTTCTCTATCAGCACTAACTCGCTCATCTTTCTTTATTTCTTTCTTTCGTTCAATCTCTCTCTCTCTCTCTCTCTCTCTCTCTCTCTCTCTCTCTCTCTCTCTCTCTCTCTCTCCTTCTCTCTCTTCCTTTTTCTCTCTCTCTCTCTACCTCCATCCTTCTCTTTCGCTCTCTCTTCTTGTCACACTCATTTTGTCCTCATATCTTTCTCTATCTATTCTACTTCTACCTCCCTCTATTTGTTTCTCTCATTCTTCCGTATCTCTTTCTTTACATAAATCCACCTCCTTCCTTTGGACACACTAATATATCTGACATTTCAACTTTATAAATATTAACCACTCAAAAGGACAATAATATAGTCGTGAGTCAACTAGAAAGCACCTATTTAGAGAATCGCCTTATGTGAAATTACACCTAACTCCACCTCACCTGAGTCTGTAACACACTGTTTGAAACAAAGAGACATTGGGTAATGTAGTCATAGATTTTGTCAGAAAGAAACAAAAGATGGGATGATCATTGTTAAAAAGTACTTTCTTAAATCCGCCCCCTGTATGATGAGTGACACAGGTAAAAAAAAACTGTTATTCACTCATAGTTCATCATATACTAGTCTGGTATTTTCTGACTATATAACATATCCACTACCGGCAATATTAGTACCAATACCACTACAACAACAACAACGGCACTAGTTCTTCATTGCCACAAAATCAGACACGCCATGCAAAAGCAGTTACATATTTCATATTATTTTCAGGTATAATTATATGTTGCTCATTATGTCTGGTAGGTAGGTCAGAAATGTATTATTAACGATAATATTATAGTTTTGAATTAGATTGGCATATATGCCGATTCAATCAACAAAGCAATCATGACGGCAATGCGTCACACGTCACTCCAATTTACTCCACATAAATCCCGTCTGTTCCACGTCATTCTGGGAACGTCCCTTCCAGGTTTTTCATCGACAGCGACTGAAACATTTGAAACACTTCTTGTTTTAGAGCGCGTAGGAAAATATTTCGTCTAAGAACATCATTCTCCAAACAGGAAGTTTTCTCCATCACTTATTTCGATATGTAGAGTAGTAATGTGCTGCAATGGGAACAACATGGTTAAATGTGCTCACGTGCCATATAAGAAATGCCAGCTTCAAATCTTGCAGATATATCCATCCATCTCTTTTTCGCAATCCAATTATTATATAGAGTTTGTTAGTTATCGATTTGAATTGGCACTATCGGTAGATGGTTGGACGTCATGCTTTCCAGCATAGTTACGTCCCTTTACGGCCTGAGATCAAATCCCGTCGAGGTTAACTTTGCCTTTCATCCTTACGGCGTCGATAAAATAAAGTACCAGTAATGTACTGGGTAATTGCTGGCCTTGTGTCAAAAGTAGAAACAATTATTATAGTTGAATGATAATATTTCCAACTTCCCAATTTCTTAATGCTTCGTAAAAAAGTCAACACTTAATACATATATATATATATCTACACACACACACACGATTGTCCTTTGGACTAGGTGGTCTACCAACTTTGGATATCAACTCCCGGTCTTTTACCACTATATATATATATATATATATATATATGTGTGTGTGTGTGTGTAACTGAATATATATACGATTGAAGTATGAATTCCTTGCGTGCTTTTATTTATATCCTTTTAATATATATTTTACCGTTGGATTGGCACTATCGGTACAGGGGTTGGACCCAATGGTTTGAAGCATAGAGTTACCTCTTTTTATGATCTGAGTTCAAATCCCGCCGAGGTTAACTTGCAGGGTCGATAAAATAGTGTACCAGTAATACACTGGATAATTGCTGGCCTTGTGCCAAAAGTAGAAACAATTATAATCTCTCAGATTTTTCAAAGCTCACATCTATCGGCACCTTGCGATAGTGAGTGAGGAGTCTAGTTGGTAGGGGAAGGCATACGTATTTCTAATAGCACTAATACTTGTTGAGAGAGAGGAGAGCGGGGAGTAAAAGTTTCTAAAACATTTGTATCCATGCTTATGACTTACTAAATAAATTAACGTTAGTGGAAGTGGCATGGAGTGGAGATTAGGTCTCACTATGTTTTAGAAGAGTGGGAATCATATGGAGTCCGGTCAGGTAGATAGAAACCGACTTGACGCCGCTACTTGTATCGAAAAAATGTAGAAGTTGCTTGTCTTTTTATCTGAATGCTATCAGATGAACTTGCGCCAACGGTTGTATAGTGATCACACTACTTGGGCATCAACGCCAGAGAACTACTGTATGTATAATAGGTAAATAAATGTATGCACAATTTCATTTGACCCTCGCTAATATTTACTGTAATGTATGTATATTCCGGCCTAAACTACCAAAACTAAATCTGATTGGTACATGTCGTCCAGTACATATTTCTATTGATATCACTGTTAAATAATTAGAGTGTACATTGCATAACGCTAGTTGGTTAACACCGCATTAAGATATATGTATTTGTTTATATATATATATATATTATATAAACACATACATATATCTTAATACGGTGTTAACAAATTAGCGTTATGCAATGTATATATATATATATATATATATAAACGCATACATATATCTTAATACGGTGTTAACCAACTAGCATTATGCAGTGTATATACATATATATATATATATATATATATATATATATATATATATATACATATATATATATGTATATATATATATATATATATATATATATATATATATATATATATATATATATATATATATATATATATATATATATATATGAGTCCCGTGTTCAATCTGGGGTAATCACAGTAAGTAAGGCACTCAATACATAGTTGAGTATATAACAAATTTAATATAGAAATAGCTTCAACATAACTAGAGTTGTTTCATTCGAAGGAAATCACCAGGAAACCCATATATATATATATATATATATTTATTTATGAGAGTAATTGTCTGTGTTTGTGTGAGTTCGGAAAAAGGCAATAGATATAGATTAATTGAAATTAATACAGAAATTTCATGAAACTTGTTCGACTCTTACTTCGAATAAGTGAATCAACATATTCAGGTCAGACAGGATGCAAGAAAATGGATTTCGACTAATTTATATACGCACGTTTTATCTCCTCATTTGTTTCTTTAATATGGATTGGTGGTTTCGTTCCTTACTTCTTTATTTGATTTGTTTCTCCTTTAATTAAGTTACATGTCATGATTTCTTTTTTTGTAATTGACTAATTGAAACGTACCGAATGATTTAAAATGCATGTGAACTTACACACGCGCGCGCACACACACACACACACACACACACATATATATATATATATATATATGCATATATACGTATGTGTGTGTGTGTGCGCGCGCGTGTGTGTTACTGAGTGTGCTCAAACCTATCATGTACACATACGCACAAACACATATATAACGTATATGCACACACACACACACACACACACACACACACACACACACACATACACACACATACACACACACACACGCACACACACACACACACATATATATATATATATATATATATATATATATATATATATATATCCAGTGGGTGTAACTAGGAGTTACTGCAGGTTCACCCGGGTGAGCACTCGATGTTTAGGTTCACTTCTGTGATGATGTGTAGAGCTATACATAGTGTAAAATACAGAGTGTAAAAGTCGGGTAGGATCGATATAGATCGAACCTTGAGGTGATCAGTGGCGAAACGCGCGTCACCTATCAATAAATGAAAAGAAGGAATAATCAATCGTCCTTTTTATCCTTTCTATATATATATATATATATATATATATATAAATATATATATATATGTGTGTGTGTGTGTGTGTGTGTGTGTGTGTGTGTGTGTGTGTGTGTGTGTGTGTGTGTCTTCAAATTAGAGACTGTTATTAATTATATACTGGATTTGAGATTTCCTTTGTTGGTAAGAGATATCATGAGAACTAAATCGAAATATGTGAATAACTTCCTATGTTTTTTAACTAATATTATGTGTTATTTCATTAGGTTAGGTAGCAAGGATCAATACAGCTACTCTGGTATTTATTCAAACCCTCTAATGCAGCAGATAATTCACTCCTGTTTTGATGCAAAACCGACCAAATTCATCGCTGGTTTTATGCTATAAAACCTATTCTTTTAAAGTGTATATCTAAAGCCTTCCCATCATGATTGTACGTAAGAGCTTATGTTACGTTACGGTCCAAACAAGAGCTTGACGACGAGAAATGTAGTTATATATTTAGCTCCTTCAAGATTATTGATGTGTGTATGCATGCATGGCTGGATGGAGTGATAGGCTCGTATCAGAGGTATGCAGCATTTCTTGGTCATATAATACGTGCTGAAGCTACTCCCTCTCTATGTTTGAACACAATCGTTTTCTACCAGAGCAGATGAGCGACAGCGACTCGGAGGAAATAATAAAGATATATGGAAGAAGAATCGAACCAAGTATTGAACTGCTAATATTTTTACCGACATTCCAAAATGAAAGGCAAACTTGAACTCACCGAGAGTTGAGCTCAAATTCCTGAGAGTTGGAACGAATAACGCAGCACATTATCTCAGACACTGAAATCACTCCACCAACTCCCCGACTAGATGAAATAGTTTACTGACTCTAATACTTCAGAGAGAAGTATGAAATAACACCACAATATATCCTGTTATTGATCAATTCTGATATACATCACTTTGAGGATTAATACCTATTATGTTTTTGTACACACCCCATAATCATATGTACCATGTAAAATAAATCGTTATTGGAACTCTAACATTTAGCGATATCTCAGAGTATTTCTAGCAATATCCCGCACAAGCATGACTGGAAGTGGGTCAACTATCTGAATACACATACACACACACACACATATATATATATATATATATATATATATATATATATATATATATATTGCTTTAAGGAGAAAATG
>OZ024743.1:108500797-108510797 GCA_964016885.1 Eledone cirrhosa
TATTATACTATATAAAACTCTCAACTGCATTTCCCTATCTGCCATGTTGCAGCGAAAACAAATTTTGTTAATATTAAGCATATATATATATATATATATGTATAAATATATATATATATATATATATATATATATAGAGAGAGAGAGAGGGGGAGGAAACTGTGGCAGCATGCTACTACGTCCGCCTATGGGTCAAAAATATGGCACACACTTATTCCACTCTGTCTTTGCTTGTTTTCTCAAAGCTTACATTCATTCCTTTGGTATACATCCATTACGCAATTTACACTTGATGTGGTCACCGGATTCTTACGCAACTTAGCCACTGAAATGCGCGTGGTGGTTACAGTAATAAAAAAAAAGAAGGAAATTCAGCATATTTGGCATCCTATCATTTTGACGGTGGATTGGCAGTATCGGTAGAGAGTCGGACGCCATGCTTTGACGCATAGAGTTACGGCCCTTGCCATTCTGAGTTCAAATCCCGCCGAGGTTAACTTTGCCTTTCATGATTACGGGATCGATAAAATAAAATACCAGTAATGGTACTGGTTATTGCTGGCCTTGTGCCAAAAGTAGAAGCAGTTATTTCACTTTATAATATATATATATACAACGTCCGTTCTGTTGTCTTCGCGAATAGCTATCTTTTTTTGTCCATCATTGATAGTGATTTGTAATGCCTTTGGAAGCATCCGAATCTATAATTATCACCAGAAGACGGTTCATGAGAAGGCATTTTCCATGTGTGTGTCCCTTCTCAGTTTTCTGTTTCCAGTATTTGGTGCACATGTCTGATAATATATTTATATATATGTGTGTGTGTGCGTGTGTGTGTGTGTGTATGCGCGTGTGGATGGGTGTGTGTGTCACTTGTGTGTATACTTGCCACCTTTATTTCTCTCCCTTTATATCTTTGTCTAATTCATGCTTTTTTTTTGCCAGCATGGAGTACATCGCGTCTTTTTTTTCATTTCATGTTTAAAAGTTACATAATCAATACCTCCCTCTTTCTGTATCACATTCCGTTACCTTGGAAGTCTATTGATTTAGGTAATGTACCGTAAATATATCATGACATCTTCAAACCAATATAGATTGAATGAATGCACACACACACACACACACACACACACATATATATATATATATATATATATATATAATCATATATAAACATATATACATTTACACACATACCTATTCACACATGCAAACAGCTATATATATATATATATATATATATATATATATATATATATATATATATATATATATATATATATATATATATATATATATATATATATATATAATATATATATATATATATATATATATATATATGTGTGTGTGGGGGGAAGGGGTGTATGTGTGTGTATATGTGTGTGTGTGTAACAGAAATTACTAAACAGATCTGTAAAATTAACAAGTTAGTAACAAATGTCAAACAAAAAATGGAAACCCTTATGGAAATCATATACATATGTAAAACATAGGTTCAGACAGGAATGTAAGGCTTCAAAGAGATACAATGAATTAAAAAAATTACAATTTTCTGAAAAAAAAAGGAAAATGAACGCAAAATATGACAAGTCAGTTGACATTGGTTATTATACAAGAAATACCAAAGATATAGAAATTCCTGTCATAAGCATATAGTTTATATCCATATATACATGCATTGCATATGTATACACGTGCACGCGCGCACACATACAGAGACGCAGACAAATATATGTAGATATGATTATTGGATTTTCTAAATGTAGCCTTGATTGAATGCCGCTATATATATATATATATATATATATATATATATATATATATATATATATATATATATTATATATATACACACACACACATATATATATATGCAGAGGTTATATTTCATTTGTTGGGATTCAACAAGCTTAACATTTTTTTATAACTGATATAAAGCATTCAACAAATAGTGGAGTAAATATACAATATATTAACAAATGGAAACTATATTTATAAAACCATATTTATTTTATTATACATATTTCAAGGGCCACCAAGGCAAATTATGGTGCGCTTTCATCAGATGAAATACAATACAGATTTGTTTTATAAATAAATATTGACATGCCTTGAAAAAAGACAACCTTAACGGTTGGAGCTTCCTGGATAGTGGAGATATTACATTGATTGAGGGTGATAGAAAATTATGATTGAGTATGCAAATGAGTGTCCGAAAGGTTGAAAAGATAACGGTTTATTTAAATTAAACTGTTGGAAGAAGGTGATATGTGAGGGACAGAGAAAAAAGAAAGAAAGAAGAAAAGAAGGAAGTTATAAGTGATTTTTTAAGAACTCAGATTAGAAAATTATAGAAAATAATAATAATTGTGAAATAAATAGGATAAGAAAAGAAATTATACAATTTGTTAATTGCCTTAATCTTAACGTAGACGTAGAGAATAATTATAAAATAGTTAATTTTTTAGATGTAACTTTAAACCTTAACACTGGTGTTTATTATCCATTTCATAAAATAAATGAGATTCGAAACTATGTTAACTTTAATTCCAATCACCCCATATCCGTAAATTCTGAGCAGCAAGGTATTTCTAGAATTTCAGCTAATAAAAATATATTTGAAGATAAGGCACAATATTATAACGAAGCGTTAGGTAGAGCAGGCTACAATTAAATACAATTAAATACATTGATAATAAGGATGTGCCAACTAACCATAACTATAAATATTATAATAGAAAACCTTACACTAATTCGAAAACCAAAAGAAGAAATAGAACTAGAAATATATTATGGTTCGCTCCCCCTTTCTCATTAAGTATTAAAACTCCTATTGCGAAATTATTCTTTAAAACTCTAGATAAATGCTTTCCTAGAACACACAGGTATTACTCAATATTTAATAGACATATTATTAAACTATCATATTCCACCACTATGAATTTAGCGCAGAATATTAATAGAATTAATAATAGAAACCTAACCAGAATAGCATTAATACCCCTAGCAATATCCAATATAATGTTACGGCTCCCAGTAATTTAAATTTAGATAAATGTAATTGTAGAAATAAATCTAACTGTCCTCTAAATAATAATTGTTCAGTTAAAAATATAGTATACAATTGTAATGTTAAAACAAATGTAAACTCCTTTAATTATGTAGGCTCTACCTCCACAGACTTCAAGTCCCGTTTTAATAACCACAAATGACCTTTTACGTATATTGCTAAAAAATCTTCAACTTCTCTATCTAACTTACTATGGGACCTGAAATCAAAGAACATTAACTATTCTTTACTTTGGAATATTATCTCCAAAGCTCCTTCATACACTGCTTTATCCAAAAATTGTTCCCTTTGTGTCGAAGAAATATTCTTTATACTAAAAAGTAAGAACTCTATTAATTTGAGGAACAAATTTATATAAAATGTAATATACGACCTATCTCTTTTACATAATGTCTTCTATATCCATATATGATTCATATACTTAATTTATTTTCTATTATCTCTACTTCATATATATTATTACACCTATCGATAGATTATTAAATTCCTTTATATGGCTGCTTGAAACTCCTTTAAGAAAAATGTTTTCTTGAAAAACTTACTGAAGGGTTTAAGAAAATCTTTTGAATATTCCTTTGAAAGATATAGAAAAACTATATTTTTATATTCTTATATTTTCAAAGTTTTTAATATATATATATCCAAATGTTTATATATATGTGGAAAAACATGTTTTTTTTATATATATGTGGAGTAACCTATGGTTTTATGTTTTAAATATATTCTTAAGAAAATTTTTGAAACATTCTAACTTTATAGCAAGTACATTTATGGCTTCGTATAAAATAACATAAGGTTCATGTTCTAATTACATTCATAAGATAGAAAATTTAACTTCTTAACTTTATAGCATTTAATTCTTAGAGTCATCTGAGTTCTTAAAAAATTACTTATAACTTCCTTTACGCTCCTTTACTGTTTTTATAATATAACTAAGTGGTTATTCTTTTGTAAACTCTCGAAAATTTTCCATAAATTTAGAATTATTTGGATATTTTAAATTTTTGACTTACAACTTTTAATAAAATAAACTATACTAGATTTGCTCTAATGTAAAATAATATATATGTTTTAATAATTATAATCATTAACATACACATTTAAACTAATTATTAAATTATTAAATTAAACCTTTAATCTAATTTTGTCAACCTATCATTAAAAATATTATACTCAAAACATAACGAATCCTGAATTATAAATATTATTCCTCCACGCTATTCTCATTTCTTCTTCATTTCTTCTTTTTTACTCTCACGTAAATATACTTACACTGTATTTGTCCTTTGTAACTAATATTTTTTCTCATTTAAAAAATATAATTACGCTCTTCTCTTCACACTATTTTCACTGTCAAATATATATATAATCGCCCTCTATCTTTTCTTCTTTCTTTCTTTTTTTCTCTCTCCCTCACATATCACCTTCTTCCAACAGTTTAATTTAAATAAACCGTTATCGTTTCAACCTTTCGGACACTCATTTGTATACTCAATCATAATTTTATATCACCCTCAATAAATATAATATCTCCACTATCCAGGAAGCTCCAACCGTTAAGGTTGTCTTTTTTCAGGGCATGTCAATATTTATATATATAAAACAAATCTGTATTGTATTTTATCTGATGAAAGCGCACCATAATGTGCCGTGGTGGGCCTTGAAATATATATAATAAAATAAATATGGTTTTATAAATATAGTTTCCATTTGTTAATATATTGCATATATATATATATATATATATTTATATAAATATATATATATAATACATGTATATAAATATATATATATATATATATATATATATATATATATATATGTGTGTGTGTATATGTATATATGTAGAGAGAGAGAGAGAGCGAGAGAGAGAGAGAGAGAGAGAGAGAGACATATATATGCTCACATATCGTCTCAAGATAGAAATTTATTCCGAAGAATTTTAAAGAAAGCACAGAAAAATGAACAAAATTAAATATATAGCATTGATAACATTACGTTTGTGGAATATTTATTATCATTATTATCAGTGGATTGGAAGTATCGGTAGAGCGTCGGACACTATGCTTTGACGCATAGAATTACGCCCCTTGCCATTCTGAGTTCAAATCGCGCTAAGGTTAGCTTTGACTTTCATCCTTACGGGGTCGATAAAATAAAGTATCAGTAATGTACTGGGTAATTGCTGGCCTTGTGCCAAAAGTAGAACCAATCATTATCATTAGTCGTCGTCGTCGTCGTCGTAGTAGTAGTAGCACGAGCAGCAGCAGCATTGTATTCCCTGTCACGAGACCCCCTACCTAACTTGTTATCAAGACAGCAGCATTTTATAATACAAAGGTTATTCCATTTCTGTATACACTTGCCAAATCTTTCCATTGTAAAATTGAATAACAGTACAGCTTAGCAAATATATTACGTTTGCTAAATTCTACCATTTTATTGTTTTTGTTGTTGTTCTTGTTCTTCTTCTTCTTCTTCTTCTTCTTCTTCTTCTTCTTCTTCTTCTTCTTCTTCTTTATCACCATTATCATCGTATATTTCCAGAGTACTGATATGCAATAGGTATCTAATTTTTCGATGTAGCGATTACTACAGCAACTTTCTCTGTTAAATCTATTTCTACATTGTGACGCAAATATAAAACATCCCGGCATGTTTCTGCTGACCAGAGTTATTTGGCAGCAATGTCATTGAAGATAACAATCATGAATTCGAACGATGAAAATGTAATCTTGTTGGGGAAATTACCAAACTCCAAGTATGTTGAGACGCTTATGCTTCCATATCTTCGAAATGGCGTAAATAGTGTTGCTAGTTGTGAGGGTTGCGGTGATTGTGGTCGAGGTGGAAGTAGATATTTTGTGATGTCACATAGCTTCTTGTTTAGCGTCCATGGCAGCCGATCATACGTCACGAGCGGGATTCCCAGCGGAGAGTTATGACGTGGGGCTGTGCACATTATTTCATGTCTCTTCACTCTGTTTATCCTCAAAACAATGAGTCGTACCCACAATCCTAAGGCCAGCTTTTTCACGGAATATGTCACATTTAATCTACGTGTGAACTGCTTTGAAAATACGCGTGTCTATGTAATGCTCAGTTAGTTCTCGTAAACTTCATGAGGGGGCTGTTCTACTTATAAAACAACTTGATTACTCTTCGTCGATACTGGCGGAGGTCCAACACCAACGTTAGTATTAGTAATGATTGTTGTGGCTGTGGAGGTGGTTTGGGTAAAAAGGAAAAGAATTGACTGGATGTTGGCGGTGGGAAGGATTTGTTAAATGCTGAAGGAGTTGACAGCATAATGTATGGAATGTTTAGAGTAGAGAAGACATTATAGAGACTTGACATGTGTAAGGAGATATAGAAATGATGGACATAGAAACATATGCTAGTGGTATCGGTAGTGAGGGTGATATTATAAGGAAAGAATTAACAACTGCAGAGGATAAAACGTTATGTTAACCCTTTCTGACGTCAGTTTCCACACGAGCAAATTGTCATAGACATGGCACGAACCACGACAGATAACTGTTTATTTTTCACCAAAATACCGTGATAAATTTTACAACTAAATATTTCACACAAACTGACATAAATGTTTGAGAAATGTGCGCGCGTATACACATCATGTATACACCACGCATACTTGCATACAAACACCCATATATCTTGGAAATGGCGAAAATATTGTTGCTAATAGTGAACGATCACATATCTCTATGTAGGCAATATTCATATAACCATGTATATATATTTCGTTTCTGAATTTGTTTAGCAAGATTCTTTATCTGAAATCGTGTGTTGAAACCGATATTGTTATACTTTGGGAGGGTCATGTTGCCAATAAGAAACACACGCACCAGTTGCTTTCACTTCAATTTAATTTATTATATATTTATAAATTTACAAATTTATAAATTTCTGGTTGGTTGGTTGGTTCCACAACCAGATAGTTGTTTATATATATATAGTCATAGTTCTTTCGTCACACACTCTGTGACCTCTTCAGTGACTGGGGATTTCTTTCTTCGTTTCTGTGCCTTTCCTTTCTTCTATCATACGCCATTTTGTTTGTGTGTCAAACAAAACAAAATGGCGTAGGATAGAAGAAAGGAAAGGCACAGAAACGAAGAAAGAAAACCCCAGTCACTGAAGAGGTCACAGAGTGTGTGACGAAAAAACTATGACTATATATATATAAACAACTATCTGGTTGTGGAACCAACCAACCAACCAGAAATTTATAAATTTGTAAATTTATAAATATATAATAAATTAAATTGAAGTGAAAGCAACTGGTGCGTGTGTTTCTTATTGGCAACATGACCCTCCCAAAGTATAACAACATGTATATATATATATATATATATATATATATATATATATATATATATATATATATATATATATATATATATATAAAGAAATCCTTCGGTCACACATGATTTTGCTTTTAGAAAGATACGCTCGGAGACATATGACAAGATAAGGTATTTTTTTGTGGAAGACCACCAATATTCCAAGCATATCATTCTACATTCTCTACGGAACTTATGTTGCCCATGGAAAAGGCAAAGGCCGATATAGCGTGAAAGTCAATTCTACAAGTGAGCGAAATGAAACAACGTGGATTATGTGTCTTGTTCAAAGACACAGCGTACCATCCGATATCATTTGAGAAACAGATAGTATTTTGTACATATATATATATATAGAGTACAAATAATTTCCAGGGAAAAATACATACGTAAATGTTTTTCTATCTGAAGTATTTTCCTGAATATTTGTATTATATATGTGTACAAAATACTATGTGTTTCTCAAATGATATATTGCTCTTCCTCTCTCACGCTAAATATATTAATGCTCTGAAATAAGATACATTGGGCTTATTTAAACAGAAACACGGTTATCAAACATATTACATGTTTTATAACCTTAACTTTATATTTATATATATATTTTGAGTATATGTTGGTTGTATACCAACACCTCAGTATGCAAGCTGGACGAAGTTCGCAGGTTGGTTTGGTTACCCCGGAGTAATGTAAAATAAAGTAAAATAAATAAGTCAAATGTTTAAAATTTAGCTCCGTTTATTACTGCTATATATATTTCGGTGACAGCCATCTTTGGCTGTGACCTCTTCAGGCAGTCCGAATTAGTGTGGTATAGACAAGTACATATGTTGTTGAGGTGTATAATTTTTTTCTATAGACTTCTGACCGAGGAATGCTCTCAAAACTGACCAATGGGAAGTTTGACATTTTTTGGCTATTTTGTTCCTTTACCACCTTGTTCCTTCTACCACTTTATCAATTTGTTAAGCTAACTCCAACAATAACAACACTACCAACACAAGAATTGACGTCAGATGTACCTAACAATAACAAGAACAACAACTACAGATTGGCTTGCCTCAGAACGAATTTCTATAGACTTTTGAATGAGGAATGTTCTAACAACTGACCAATGAGAGGAGAAGGGGCCCTTTGACACTGAAATTCGTTTGTTTGAATTCATATGATTCCAGTTCCTCAGTGAAATAACAACCCAACCAGAAACTGGGCATATCAGAGTATTGACAAAATTATACACCTCAACAACATATGTACTTGTCTATACCATACTAATTCGGACTGCCTGAAGAGGTCACAGCCAAAGATAGCTGTCACCGAAATATATATAGCAGTAATAAACGAAGCTAAATTCTAAACATTTGACTTATTTATTTTACTTTATTTTATATATATATAAGTTTCGTGAAATAATCTTTTTAAGACTATATAGGGCATTTGTAGTTTTCCAAATTGAAGGATGAGTATTTAAACTTTATTTTATTCTGAGTTAAGACTCTATTGGTTTTTTCCCTGAATTTCACAAAATCTGTCACATTAATTTCTCTATTTTCATTTATATATATATATATATATATATATATATATATATATATATATATTGTTATACTTGGGGAGGGTCATATTTGTGTAATATTGCCAGAATTAATAACAGAACACACTCACTGTTTGGTTGGTTTTCGCTTTTCGCATCTGTGTCTTTTATATCGGCAATCTAATTTATTCGGTCCTCAATGTTGCCATTGACTGACCGTCGGCAACATTGAGGACTGAATAAATTAGATTGCTGATATAAAAGACACAGAAGCGAAAAGCGAAAACCAACCAAACAGTGAGTGTTTTCTGTTATCAATTCTGGCAATATTACACAAATATGACCCTCCCCAAGTATAACAATATTTGTTTCGACACACGATTTCATATAAAAAACCTCGCAGAACTAATATATATATATATATATATATATATATATATATATATATATATATATATAGAGAGAGAGAGAGAGAGAGAGAGAGAGAGAGAGAGAGAGAAAGAGAGAGAAAGACAAAGTGAGTAAGAAGAGTGGAAAACGGAAAGACTAAATATCGTGTGAAATTCGAATCCAACATTTTCGGACCACCGTGAAAGTCTAGTCTATATTATCATTACCTTTAAATCTAAATGCATAACATAAAAGGTATTACAGTAAATTACATAGATTGATATAATGGTCTACGTGATTAAAAGCTCTACCACATAATTGTCACGATAGAATTATATAAGAAAAATTATATATATGTATATATTTATATATAAACACACATATATATATATATATATATCACACACACACATATATATATATATATATATGAACGAATATATGTATGTATTATTGATTTCTGCGACATGTTATTGATTTCTTAGTTACTGGGTTCTAATTTCATTTTTTCTTTCTTTATCGTTCTACAGGTTATTGTCACACTACACAGGATTTCCGAAAGCTCTGTAGCACAATTACAGGCGATTCACAACTTTACTCTCTTGTACGAGGTAAGTGGATTTTTCATATATT
>OZ024743.1:108520797-108543297 GCA_964016885.1 Eledone cirrhosa
CGTAAATTAATGTAATAATATCATTGCAACGAGAACATAACAAACCCCATCCAGCACATAAAAATAATTGTTTCTACTTTAGGCACAATGCCAGCAATTTCGGGGGAGGAGCAAGTTGATTAACTCGACCCCAGTGCATGAGTGGTACTTTATTTTATCGACTCCTTAAAGATGAAAGGCAATGTTAACTTCGAGCTATACGGTCGTTACAACGATGACTATTCGTGCCCTGTCTCTCTCCCATGAACAGCTCGTCTGCTTTCTCTTCTTCGGCCGGATTTTTTATCTCGCTATCACCTTCACCACCTGCGTCTCCGATTCTTCCGTCCAATTTCTCGACATCCCCCTCTCTCTCTATCGATCGTACTCACCACACCCTATTTACTTACATCTTCTACAGACCCACAGACTACAACTCCTACCTCTACTTCACATCCTCCCACCCCACCCGCACTAAACTCTCTGTAATCTACTCCCAATTCTTCAGACTTCATCGGCTTTACATCCACGACCATGATTTCGAGATCTAGTCGCAACGCATGGCTTCTGGCTTCATTCAGCGTGAATATCCTCGCTCTGTTATTCGAGCTGCCCTTACCTGCGCCCGTGTTACTGACATCACGACTGCCCTCTCATCCACCAACCGCTCCCCCAACACTCCACTTCATTTCCCATTCTGCTACCACCCGTATACCATACCACTACATCGCTGCATCGTTTATTTGTTCCAAGCCCTCTTTTCTGACTCCGCCATTTTTCGTTTCTTTCCCAAACCTCCCATCATTGTCTTTAATTTCTACGACCTTCTTATGCACAAGCCTCACCCCTCCCGCAGGTACAAAGCATTCCTTTCGCATTCGCCGCTCCTTCAGTTGCACCTCCACTAACGTCGTCTATGCCCTCCGGTGTTCCCTTTATGGGTCCATTTACATCCAGATTCAAATATTGAAAGATACATCAAGAACATTTTCTTTTCTTTTTATTCATGTAGAAAATATTCAAATTCAAAGATGGGGCCTAAAATGTTAATTTATATGTTACAACATGTACTCAGTTGAACTGTACCTAAATGTTGATCAAAGTTCAAGAAGCAATATTCTTCCTCAATATGTTGAAACTATTTAAGAAAATTCTATTTCCCACGTTTTGCTTCGTTGAGAATTTGTCAGCCACTTAGCTTTGCACAGAACCAAACTATTTTTTGTAATGTAATAGATATTATCTTCATTCCATGTAGAGATAAGTATACAATCCCAGTGTCTGAATAATGTTATCGGCTCTCAGCTTAGATATAGTTAAATATAAATGAATGCGGCAATGCAATATGGCGATGACCGTAATAACTAAAATAAACTAAAAATTAACTGAATATAAAACATAACACCGGAAAGAATCGGAAATCCGAGATATACAACGATGCGGATTAACTCTGAGTGGAATATAATTGATCATATGCTATGCTCAATAAGAGCTGACCAAAGAGTAAACAACAGAAAACCTGAAGCTTGTGGGGAAACTTTACGTTCTCATTCAATAATCAATCAATGGCAGCCAAATCCCCCCCCCCCCCAAAAAAAAAATCATACACTACGCACTAAAAAATATGAAACAAAAATATATCGAAAAACGTAATCCTGGTTATTTTGTATGAACCTTAGATTATGGACAGTATGATTTGGAGAAACCACTGGTGGAGGAAATGTATTGACCAATATTAAGAAAAAAAATCAACTTTGGAATAAATTAGTTCACCGAGAGGAAGAAAAAATGTATAACTGTTTTTAATGATATTTTGTCAGAGAAAATTATTTTCTAAGGATACTAAATAGATACATGTAAAAGAGTTCTTCTGGCTTTCTATTCTTTCTATGATAATAGTTTCTACATTTCGCACATGTCAGTAATTTGAAGGGAAGGGAAAGTCGCTTAAATCGAATTAGCTCGTTACTGGTGCTTTATTTTATTGATACCACTAGGATGAAAGGCAAAACAAGCTTCGGCGAAATTTGAACTCACAAAGTAAAATGCTATAACCATATGCCACAAAGCATGCGGTCTGTTGCTCTACCAATGCTACCAATCCATCGCTAACGTCTTGACTAAAAACATCAATACTATAAATTAAAGGAATAGAAAACATAATTTGTTAGATTCTGGGTCAGATCTGAAACTACGATCAGTAATTCAAACGGAATAATTTTAGAATATCAACGCCAAATCTATGAACACAGAGTATTATTAAGAATTTCTCTTCGCAATCTTGGGTTCGATGCCTCTACGTGACATCTTATGCAGTACCCTTTAATACATTATTGATCGAACCATGATTTGTAAATGATATTGAGAAGAAAGACATCGAATGATAGTCCATCGGCTCGGCTATTCCTACGCTTAAAATGTCAAGATTTCTCATACATAGTGTCACACCGAATTTCTATGAGAATTCCGTTATGTGCCCAAATGTCTGTGTAATGCTCAGCCTCATACACATTAATTTCAGAAACAGGCTATTCCGTGAATTAAACAAATGGAACATGCGTCGTCGAAATCGACGTAAGTCCACAAGCATATAAAGTACATTTTACAACGTGATCTCGCCTCTCCCATAGAGTGGAAAGCAAAAAAAATGCATTTCCATTAGAAGTTTCCTAGAACCTAACAAAATTAAGTACAAATCAATGCATTCTAAACAAATTTTAAACATTTTTTTTTTTAATTACGAATTAGAAATAACCATAAATGTAATAAAACCTATCCTAAATGTAATCAAAATACTCCAACAGAAATAAATATATAATGAAAATAGTATTTAACAGGAAAAACATAAAAAAGTATGCACAGCTGTAAACCACACACAGATATATATATGTATATATATATATATATATATATACACACATATATATATATATAATTATATATATATGCTATTCTATATAATTATAAATATATTTATATATATATGTGTCTGTATATACACAAGCAAACACAGACACACACACACACGTATATATATATATATATATATATATATATATATATATATATATACATATACATATATATACATATATATATATATATATATATATATATATACATATATATACATATATATATACATATATATATATATATATATATATACATATATATATATATATATATATATATATATATATACGTGTATCAGAGAATATTAATGATATCTATCCACTTTCTGATGGTAGTCTGATGTAAAACTGTGTCAGGAAATTGTGTCACCAGCTAATGTATTGACAGTAGTATCTACTCAACGTGAACACACTTATATAAAGGCTGAAAACATTAGCAACGATGACAGGACTGCGACTACCACTACTACTACTACTACTACTACTACTACTACTACTACTACTACTACTACTACTACTACTACTACCACACCCACCACTACTAATAACACCAACACCACTACTACTACTACTAATACTACTACTACTACTACTACTGCTACTATCACCACCACCGCTACTACTACTACTACCACTACTACTACTATTACTGCTGCTACTACTACTACTACTACTACTACTACTACTACTACTACTACTACTACTACTACTAATAATAATAATAATAATAATAATAATAATAATAATAATAATAATAATATTACTGCTAATACTACTACTATTACTGCTGCTGCTTGTGCTACTACTACTACTTCTGTTGCTGATGCATCTGCCCCTGCTGCTACAAGTGTGCTACTACTACTGCTCTATGTATATCTCATTAAATATCTACAACTTTCTTACACTAAAGAGGCTAGTTGACCGATCCGTTGGGGCGTCCAATTAGAAATGTCTAAGAATAAGTTGACATCGAGTGGATATCAACTGTACCTTTAAAGTCGATGAATAAAGTATCGATCTAGTACTGGCGTCGATTATTTATATCTCTTTGGAAGAAATCAGCTTTTCGATAACGAGATTGTTGGTCTCCTCCAAGTTTAAAATTCCCAAAACTCAAGTGCCATGAAGATGCCTATATGATTCCACCACGAGTCGACGGTACACTACATTTTGTTTATACTCTATAATGTTAAACATTTGAATTAAAGAACCAGCTTCATGGATATTTTCTACTAAATCATTAGAGGATTTTAAGAGTTAATGCTGCAAATATTCACAACAATCTGTCAATTAGAAAGCATATTATAAATATTAATCATATTAACACACCTGTTCTTAAATATATTCTAATAAATGAATGCAGGATGTAAGAGGTAATCAAACTGCAGAACACTTCATCATAATCAACAACGAACGTAAAGAATATGTCAGAATGACTGGCTTCGTTTTGTGAAACGTTCGCCGGGGCGAAGGACGTTGGCGGTGATGGTGTTGGTGGTGGTAGTGGTGGTGGTGGTGTTTCCGTTTGTGGTGGTGTTGGTGGTGGTGTTGGTGGTGTTAGTGGTGGTGGTGGTGTTTGTGTTGGTGCTGGTGTTCCTGGTGGTGGTTGAAAGATTTTAGACATCGTTAAGGACTAATGTCTTTGTGGCATTACCTACATCTATTCGGTGTTTTATTTGAAAGTTGGTGAAGTTTCACTGATCACTATTACAGATGATGCTATGTGCTTCTGTGATATCTGTGTTTTTGAGGTGAGTGTGTTTGTGTAGTAAGTGTTTGTGGTTTGTGCATAAATACTATCCTCTGAAGGAAGGGTAAATGTGTTTGCGTGTTGTGAACGTGTGTGTGAATATGTGAGGGAGTATTTTATGTGTGTTTGTCGGGGTGTTCTGTTTTATTTAGTATTATCTTACTTATTTATTTTGCTTTGTAAATTATTAATTTCTAAAGACATTGAATAAAGTAAGTGATTAAGTGCTGTTTTTCATTTAATATTCTTCCCTATGTCATACAATATATCCACAATTTTTACTTATATATATAAATATCTGTGTGTGTGTTAGTGGGCATGGAAAATATATAAGGTTCAAGTTGACACAACCAGAAACACACCGACACTCACACACAGACATATATATATATATATATATATATATATATATATATATATATATATATATATATATATATATATATATATATATATATATATATATATATATATATATTTATTAAAATAACAGATTAAAGTTTAAGCAAAGAATCGCTGCTTTTAATAAATATTTGCTCTACGGTTCTTATATATTTGATATATATTTTCCTTATCGAGCCCTCTTTGGATTTTAGTGTTCAATTTTATTATTATTACTATATATATATATATATATATATATATATATATATATATATATGACGAAGGAGGCGTGGTATACACACACACACAGAGACACACACACACGCACACACACACACACATATATATATATATATAACAAAATCCCACAAAGACACACATACATATATACACATAGATACAGTTACATATTCATAAATGACACTAATAAGGTTGATTATTATATCTAGTTGTTCTCGGTATGTAGCATGTTGAGAGTTAGTTTTTATTTATAAAACAAAGCCTACATACCAGTTTAACCTGTACCGTATCGCATTCAGATGCCAAGGGACCTTGCTTAATAACCGTTAACAATTGTCATTATTTGAGTCTGTAAGTTTGTCCCTATATTTTGCCTGAGTTGGTATATTTATGTACGTGTGGATATATAAAATAACGCTATTATCTATTCATATATACACGTATATATATATATATATATATATATATATATATATGCATACGTCAGTGCATGTTAGGCATCTTTTTGAAGAGGTAATTATCATTGTATATATATATATATATATATATATATATATATATATATATATATATATATATATATATATATATATGTGTGTGTGTGTGTGTGTGTGTGTATGTATATGGTGGCTACCAACTCGTTTTCGAGTACGGCCACTACTTTATATCCATGTAGGAGAACCCTTACCGATGCGCTGAACAAGTGTGACTTTTTACTCCAGCCAGCGACTTGAAAACTCTGGTACAAACACTACACTTTTGACAATTATTGACACATAGTGCTGGGCCCATGGTACCATGTGACGACAAGTGCAGAGAGATCTACAGATATAAAGCAATGCCTGTGCCGTGAAGCTTTTATAGTGAGCAAAGTCACTGTACAAAGCCAGTCCCAGTCTCTTAAACAAGACGATATTTACCAAAAAGAAGAACAAGACAATATCATTGGATACCATCAGGGTTGCAGGTGTTATATCAGAGTTTTCCTTGTCCTAGAATTCTGCCTTGACTAAGGCTAAGGGGTCATCTCTCCCGGTGATTTTGGATGGCCATTGACTCTTAAGATCTCCTTTGCCTTTTGACAGGTTTTGTTTTTAGTCCTGCAGAATGTCCAATGTCACCCTCCTCACCAAGAAACCTTGGTGGGGTTGCCAATTTAGTCGCCAACGACCCGACCATGAGACAGGTTGTACTGGGATACATGTTACCAGCAGCACCAACTGGTGACCTGACCTGACATACATACATACAAACATACATACATACATAGTCTACAAATGGCTGCGATGCCTGGCACCTTCAACATTTGAAAAACATTCTTGCGATTCAAGGGATGACAATTTCTTTTCCTTTACAACCTTGCCACCAGGAAGGTGGCCAGTCAAAGAAATATAATCGAAATTAAGAGAAAGAGATAACATACCTACATACATACATATATATATTTGATATTTCTTTAATTTATCGAACGTTCTTGAAGATGAATCTGTCATAAAACTTAGTTATCTATATCGTTTAAAGAGTCAATTCATTGTAAGATAACATTTTTTTCCGTTGTAAGATGGGCTTTTCCTATTAAATTTCTGGAAACGCTTTTTTGTTATTACTGAAAATAATACCGGGAGAAAGAGCGTAACTAATATCCAGAATATGTCCAGTGAATTCTTAAGATACTGCAATCAGTTTGAGGAGGAAGGAGTTTAGTGAGGAGATGACTTTTAGTGAATATGTAATGTTTTGGAGGGCGAAGAATTCTCTATATATAGTTTCAAGGTTTGAATTATATATAAAAATGCTTTATATATAGCATTGAGTTTAGAATAATTTCTTATATATAGTTTTGAGTTTCTTTCTAAAGAGAAAACATTTTCAGTAGGCCAAACCCTTCGCATGATTGAAATTCCTGAAATAGATTTATCAGTTTTGTGTGGAAACATTCTTTTGAAGTGACAGTTTAAGTTTAGTTTGCCGAAAAGCTTTAAGGCAAAGAATACTTGAAGTATGTTTATCGGTTTTGAGAGAGGAAATAATATTCTATGGAAGAGATAGTTCCTTCGAACTGATGAAGGCCTTAAAGGTAGTAAATTCCTGAAAAACGGTTATTATTAGTTTTGTGTTAGGAAATCTTGAGCGGTGAATGGGAGGATTTCTTCAAATTGATGACAGTTTTCGAAGACAATTAGATAAGACATATCGGTAGTGGGTAAAAGAGAGATGACATCTTGTAATAAACAGACAAACAGATAAACAGATGAGAAGGATAAAAAAAAGAGAGAAAGAGCATGGGAGAAGGATGTATAGATATCTACATATGTATATACACCCATACCCACCCCCACAAAAACATACACACACACTCATATATATATATATATTTATACATACATACATACATACATACATATATATATATATATATATATATATATATATATATATATATATATATATATATATATATATATATATATATATATAGAGAGAGAGAGAGAGAGAGAGAGAGAGAGAGAGAAAGAGAGAAAGAAAGAGAGGGAGATATATATATATATATATACATACAGAGAAAGAAAGAGAGAGAAACATTTTTTTAAAATTATTTATAGATAGACAAATAGTGGGTTGTTTTTTTTACTTAGGCACAAGGCCAGCAGTTTGAAGAGAAAGGGAAAGTTGATTGCATCTACCCCAGTGCATTACGTGTACTTTATTTCATCGACCTCGTAACATGAAAGTCAATGCTAACCTTGCTGGTATTGGAACTCATATACAGAGAAATATTAAAAGTAATTCAGACATAGATTTATATTCCAATGTAAAAGAGAAATAAGACACAATAATAGCTGCCATGGTTTCATTGCAGCAAAAGCTTCCCAGAATCACGTTGGAAACGCATGCATACAAATCATATGAAATGCCGCACATAATTATACACACACAAGCGTGTATTTATGAATACTTTTACACCGGAAAACATACTCGAAGTACATACATTTCTAACGAAATATGCATAAGCTTAAATACACAGTTCCTTATTTAGCACATACATATTTACTACTTACAGGCACATACATATGTGAAGACTTACAAATCAGTAGGGGACACACAAAAAGGGAGAAGAAATAAGACGAAAAGTGTCAAACGGAGACATGAAAGAGCTCGAATGCCTATATAACAAAGTAACGGAAGCTAATAAAAACATGGAATATTGATTTTTTTCTAAAATCCAGGTCAATGTTTGTGAATGTGTGCTAGTTGATAATGAGTTTAGTTGACAGAAGTAAATTACTGGTGATTATTTTTTGCAAGTCCAAATGTAGAGATAAAAGAGAAACTAGGAAAATTTAAACATAAAATATAGATAAAGAAATTGTATACGAAACCAAAAGTCATTGTCGGTTGAATTTTTGATCGAACCATTGCAAAACTATTGCTCAATGTCACACACACAAATAGACACAAACATACATTGATACATACACGGACGCACACAGTTATATATATGTTCGTATATATATCTATATACATATATACATATATGTGTGTGTGTATGTCTGTCTGTTTAGAAGAGAAACGACGGAAACGAAGAAATACCGAAAATATAAGAGGGATTTCGTAATGTATAATGTCTCAATAACAGAGAGGCATGGGAAACGAAATATTTAGACAGATAGGGAGAGAGGCAAGAAGATAAACAGATCGTTGAGAGAGAAATAAAGAGATAGATAGATAGAGAGAGAGAGAGAAAGAGAGAGAGAGTGAGAGCGAGAGAGAGAGAGAGAGAGAGAGAGAGAGAGAGAGAGAGAGAGAGAGAGAGAGAGAGAGATTTGGAGAGATAAATGTAATTTGTGTAAACGGTTCTTAAAACGAGATTTGTTCCGGGCATTAGCAAAAAAATATAGAACATGTCTATCTCTATCTTTCCTATATGGAATCCATTTTGTTTGGTGTGAACGACTCTTCTAAGATGAATATTTAATGAGATTTGCTGAGCGCCTGATTAGATCTAGGTAATTATACATTTACACACTAACTAATATACAGTCATACATGAACACACAAACAGAAACACACACACACGCACACAAACACACGCACACACACGCACACACACACACACACACACACACAAACACACACACATATATATATATATGAGTATGTAAGCTAAGTTTACATATAACCATACATATATTCACACACATTTGCATGCATGCATCTATAAATGAAGGCATATATACTCACATAAATTAACATAAAAAAAAGGCAAATAAAACGTTGCTGAAATTTACTTTATATTATGCACTGCAGAAGAAGCCACATTGAGAAAAATATATGAGATTGTTTTACTACTCCATAAAAATGGGCCTATTGCTATCCACGTCACTAGATGGATTAGATACATGCAGAAACGTTGCATAGCAGAATGTATTTCTATGTAAGTGAACACACACACGTATATATATATATATATATATATATATATATATATATATATATATATATATATATATATATATATAAAGTTTAATATAGAAATGGCTTCTAAAGGACGAAAATTGTTCATTCAGGAAAAAGTATCAGAAAATCCTGATGATTTGTTCTGAACGAAACGGTTCCAGTCCTGTATAACCCATTTCTATGTTAAATATTGAGTCGCTTTCTATTAAGCCCCAAATTGAAACATATATATATATATATATATATAAATTGAAAATATATATATATATATATAATTGGAGGCTCGGTAATATATTGGAGGCTTGGTATATATATATATATATATATATATATATATATACTCACACGTGCCCAGATCTATACAAATATACTGTATGTACGTTTGCGATCTATTAGTTGCCTTATTTTCTTTAGTTAGTTTTCTTCAAATACATTCTAATTATCTTTAATAGGGAATTATATGTAAATTGGTTATACATGGATTGGAGTTTATACGCAATTATTATTATTATAATAATTGTTTCTACTTTTGGGACAAGGTCAGCAATAATACAGTGCATTACTGGTACTTTATTCTATCGACCCCGGAAGGATGAAAGGCAAAGTCAATCTCGGCGGGATTTGAACTCAGATCGTAAAGGGACGTAACTTTGAAGGAAAGCATGGCGTCCGACCCGTTACCGATACTGCCAATCCACCATTATTATAATAATAATAATTGTTTCTAATTTTGGCACAAGGCCAGCAATTACCTAGTACATTACTGGTACTTTATTTTATCGATCCCTTAAGGATGAAAGGCAAAGTAAGGTAAACTCGGCGGGATTTGAACTCAGACCGTAAAGGGACGTAACTATGCTAGAAAGCATGGTGTCCAACCCTCTACCGATATTGCCAATTGACCGCCTTTTATTATTATAATAATAATAGTGGTGGATTGGCAGTATCGGTAGCGGGTCGGACGCCATGCTTTCTAGCATAGTTACGTCCCTTTACGGTCTGAGTTCAAATCCCGCCGAGGTTAACTTTGCCTTTCATCCTTACGGGGTCGATAAAATAAAGTACCAGTAATGCACTGGGTAATTGCTGGCCTTGTGCCTAAAGGAGAAACAATTATTATTATAAGTAGTAGTAGTAGTAGTAGTAGCGTTTTTACATGTTTCTTGTTTATCTTTCAGATGTTCTATATATAACATGTTTTTCAGTGTGTATTGTTGTTTCTCATGTTGGAAATATGGTGCCTAGTTTGATAATGATGATAATACTCTTCGTGATGCTGATGAAGATAATGATGATTGGTAGCACAATGAATGAGATGATAATGGAGCGGTGGATTCCAGAATTAACCTATATTCACACATTGCATATGAGACTATCAGATAATTCAGATATTTAGCCTAAATGTTTGAAGAAAAAGAACATATTCATATATACATACATATATTCATACGTACATAAATACATAGATACATACACACACACATACATACATACATACATACATACATACATACTTGCCTATATACATACATACAAACAAACAAACATTCATACATGCAATCATGTTATATTTATAAATATATATATATATAAAGAGTGTCACCAAAAATGTATACATACTTCAACACCATTCTAATCAAACCGTGCATACACTTTTTGGTGGACACCCTGTATGTGTATGTGTATATATATATATATATATATATATATATATTTATTAAAATAACAGATTCAAGTTTAAGCAAAGAATCGCTGCTTTCACCGTTAACAGGATCTTCTGAAACTAACAAAGTCAATCTGTAAACGCAGATGTCGATATTTTAAAAAAAGATGCAACCGGAGGAAGACAGGAAGACGATACGTTGGTCCGTGGAAACTTCCCCTGGCAAAGAACGGGGAAAAAATTAATATAATACGTCATTAATAGGAGCGGTGAAATACAATTACACGCATAGACAGAACCACGTTTATAGTATAAATGAAGTCGTAGACTAATGTTCTCCTAGGTGGTTCATAGAGACGTTCTCTGGCAATGAACGGAAAAAAAACGAAGATAATGCATCATATGTGGAGCGTAGAGAACAATTGCACGCAAAGACAAAACCGCGTAAATGGTATAGCTGAAGTCGTAGACTAAAATTCTAACTAGGAAACCGAATGATTCTCCGCTTCAGAGTTAAGAATAAATAAATAAAATACAATACAGAGGTAATTGATATTAAATAAAATACATACACGCATCCAAATACTTACATACACAAGCATACGCGAAAATACTCGCCATAGGTATACAAAACCACGCACATATAAATATGTGTGTGTGTGCGTGTATACGAATAAATTAGTAATTAAATAAATAAATACGTATCTGTAATTGTAGGAATCGGGTTGATTGCCCCCTATCCGGGAAATGCCTCTCTAGTAACATTGTCTACACATGTAAGGTTGAAACTCCCACGTCCCGTAGGGCCTACATAGGGTTAACCGCCAATAGATTCAAGCAGCGTCTTTACATGCATACGTCACTTTCGGCTTATATCTGGAGTCTAAAAGACACCACACCCAATATAAGTTACACTGGGAGATCCTAGCTAGGGCTAGATCGTATAACGGAAATAAAAGACCATGTGACCTCTGCGCCGCTGAGGCCCTGGAAATACTCTACGCCACAGACCACATCTTAAACAAAAAATCTGAGGCAATTTCGGCTTGTAAACATAAATTGCACAAAACTTTCCTGTATTACAGCCTCACGTTATACCCTAACGGATAGTACGATCTATACGTGGATATTTTACGTCTTGATGTGGTAGCTAAGTATATGTTATGTTTATACCATTACTTATTTGCATAGGGAAGTATATATTACCTGTATGTTTTGTGAAGGTACGTATACATTCTCGTACGTATATTTGATTGTATATGTTATGGCGTATATTTTTTATATATTCTAGTACATATGCTTTTGGTTATAAGTATACGGGAGTTTTGCGTCTGTGTAAGTATGAGGGTTCGTACGTATGTTGGGTGTGAGTATATGTGTACTTCATGTTTTGGTTGACGTACGTCTCCGAACATTTGTGTATATACATGTAGGTATGTGTGTGCGATTGTTATATACGTATTTATTTATTTATATACGTTTATTTAATTACTTATTTATTCGTATACACGCACACACACACATACACACACACACACACACACACACACACATTTATATGTGCGTGGTTTTGTATACCTATGGCGAGTGTTTTCACGTATGCATGTGTATGTACGTATTTGGCTGCGTGTATGTATTTATTTAATATCAATTACCTCTGTATTGTATTTTATTTACTTATTCTTAACTCTGAAGCGGAGAATCATTCGGTTTCCTAGTTAGAATTTTAGTCTACGACTTCAGCTATACCATTTACGTGGTTTTGTCTTTGCGTGCAATTGTTCTCCATATATGACGTATTATCCTCGTTTTTTTCCGTTCATTGCCAGAGAACGTCTCTATAAAACACCTAAGAGAACATTAGTCTACGACTTCTTTTATACCATAAGCGTGGTTCTGTCTTTGCGTGTAATTGTTTTTCACCGCTGCTATTAATGACGTATTATATTCGTTTTTTCCCCGTTCTTTGCCAGGGAACGTTTCCACGAACCAAAGTATCGGCTTCCTGTCTTCCTCCGGTTGCATGGTTTTTTGAAATATCAACTTCTGCGTTTACAGATTGACTTTGTTAGTTTCAGAAGATCCCGTTAAGGGTGAAAGCAGCGATTATTTGCTTAAACTTTAATCTGTTATTTTAATAAATATTTGCTCTATGGTTCTTATATATTTGATATATATTTATCCTAATCGCGCCCTCTTTGGATTTTGACTTCAAATTTATTATTATTACTATATACATATATATATATATATATATATATATATATATATATATATATAATATTAAATAAATGGAAAACTATATTTATAAAACCATATTTATTTCATTATATATATTTCGGGGATATCATATTAACAATAAGCTATGCCTTCATCAGACAAAATACAATATAAACAGTTTTATAGATAAATATATTCAACATACCGTAATAAACATCTTTATAATTATTACGGTATGTTGAATATATTTATCTATAAAACTGTTTATATTGTATTTTGTCTGATGAAGGCATAGCATATTGTTAATATGATATCCCCGAAATATATATAATGAAATAAATATGGTTTTATAAATATAGTTTTCCATTTATTTAATATTGTAAATATACTCCAAATATTTGTCGAGTGCTTTTATATCAGTTATAAATATTTACTAGTTGTAACCCAACAATTTTAAATATAACTTTACATGTATATATATATATATATATATATATATATATATATATATATATATATATATATATATAGAGAGAGATATATAGTAATAATAATATTTTAATAAATATATATATATATATATATATATATATATATATATATATATAGTAATAATATATATATATATATATATATATATCCGCGAGTAAATACATATCTAAATATAACATAAATGCACGTGAATATATATATAGATATATATATAAATAACTATTTCTACTTTTGCCACAAGGGCAGCAATTACTCCAGTGTATTACTGGTACTTCATGTTATCGACCCCGTAAGGATGAAAGGCAAAGTTATATAAATAACGAAGGAGTTGTGGTAAGGAACCAGATGGACCATAACTCACCAGATTACTCAATACTTAGGGTTGTAGAGTGGGTAATAGGAAACTGTACGACCCCGACAGCAGAGCTCCAGCCGTTTCGACGTCTATTTCCGGATCAGAAATAGCCGTCGAAACGGCTTGAGCTCTGCCGTCGAGGTCATACATTTTCCTGTATATAAATATATATATATATATATATATATATATACAGTGGTAGAGCGGGAGAGATAGAGAGAGAATGAAAGAGTGAGATAGTGATATAGAGGGAGAGAGTGAGAGGGAGGGAGAGAAGGAGAGAGATAGATAGATAGAGAGAGATGCAAGAAGATTTATGCGCGAGTATGTTTCTAGTTGTATCTACTCGGGTATTTATTGGCTTCGTTATGGCTTCGCTACTTTCCTTTTAGACTTGTTGGTTTGTTAACTGAGTAAAGTTTTTTTTTTCTATAAATTGCTGATGATTGCATGTTTTCAGCTTAGTCGGTGCATTGCGGGTTCTGATAAAGGAACTTAGGTTTAGAATCGGATTGAGCCTGCGTACATTGACTGTTTTGTAAATGGCAAATGGTTTCGCACTAGATATGAGTTATATTATGGGATATATAGAAACATATAATACGACATGCAGTTGGATGAAGACACACACATTGCCACCCACTTGACAATCATTCCCGCTATCCTGTGAAACATACAAGCAGTAAAACATATAGGACTACAGCAGCATTGAGTTGGTACTTAAAAAGATAGTAAGGCAAATTGGTCTACGGTGGAATTTGAACTCTAAATGCAGAGTCAAGGAACAAATATCCAACACTGCAATAGCTCTCTCTCTCTCTCTCTCTCTCTCTCTCTCTCTCTCTCTCTCTCTCTCTCTCTCTCTCTCTCTCTCTCTCTCTCTCTCACGCTCTATCTTTCACTCTCTACACTCTTCCACCCCCCTCTCTCACTCTTTTACAGAAACACACATACACATGTGTGAGTATGTATGTGTTTGCGTGTATATATATATATATATATATATATATATATATGAAAATAAAAAATGTTATCCGTGTTATGTTGTCCATTTACTGAAATAGCCCGAGCCTTTCTTAACTATTGTTGTATATATGTGTGGTGTGAGGTTTATCCATCAATACATCAGAAAACACTTTAGAGGTGCAACCGTAATTGGATTAGTGGACGTAACTGAAGTGGCAATTTTCTTCAAACAACGAAACTACACAAGACTTGTGGATACGCTTCGACCTAGAAATCTTAACCAACCAAACAATCAAACAATCTCCTTTAAAAACATATATTTGTTTTGTGTTCTTATTATTTACAGTTTTGTTTTTCTTTGTCTTTCCTCTACCTCCTCTTCCTCCTTCTTCTTTTCTGCATTCTCTCTCTTTCTCGGAAATATTGATAGGAAAAGAGAATAAGAGATGTAAATAGAAATAGAAGGAAAACACAGGACAAGAGAACGAGGTATATATATATATATATATATATATATATATATATACATATATATATAGAGAGAGAGAGGCGTAGATAGATAAAGAAAGGAAGTGAAGAGAGCGTGTGGGAAAAAAGCGTAAAAGGTGAGTGTGTGTGTGTGTCAGGGGTGTGTGAGAGGCATTGGTAATGAATGAAAGTGAACATGCATGTGAGAAAGATAGAGCAATAATGTTAGTGTATGTGTAAATATGAGCATGTTTGAGAGAAAGAGTATATGTGAGAGTGAGAGAGAGAAAGAAAGAGAGAGTGTGACGGAGTGTGTGAGAATCAATATTTTACTAAAAAAAAAATTACTCCTACGTTTTGTATCTGTTTTTCTCCTCTGTCTCTCTCTTCTTCCCTGACCTTCTCTTGCTGTCTCTCTCTCTACCTGTCTCTCTCCTTCAATCTCTGACTCTCTCTCACTTTTTTTCTTTGTAGTCGCCCCCCCCCCCCCTCCCGGCCGCCTCTCACTTTGTCCATCTCATTTTCACTATATCCCTCCATCCACCCCTCCGTATCTCTTTATGCCAGAATATATTGATGGAAAGACAGAACTATAAATAGACACAGAAACAGATTGAGCGAGGAAGCGAATGGAAATAGATGAGGGGAATCTGGTTACAGTAGGAAAGACAGTGCGAGTATGGGAATATAAAGTGAAGTAATCCTATATTCTCTAATTCTTGAGAATACATTCACACACAATCGCAATTTCTTCTCCCCAGTTCTTGTTTAGTTCTGGTTTTTCTCGATTTTTAGTTCTTATAATTCAGTACATGCTTTGTGTGGTGTAGTACTTGTGTGTTATGTTCTGTAATGTATTTTGTGGCGTAGTGTGCTGTGTAGTATAAGTATAATTGTTTCTACTATTGGCACAAGACCAGCAATTATTCAGTACATTACTGGTACTTTATTTTATCGACCCGGTAAGGATGAAAGGTAAAGTTAACCTCGACGGGATTTGAACTCAGACCGTAAAGGGACGTAACTATGCTGGAAAGCATGGCGTCCGACCCTCTACCGATAAGTATAATGTGGTATGTTATGTGTTGTAGCTGTGTTTTGTGGTATATCATGTGGTAGAGGTGTTGTGTGATGCTGAGTAGCTGTCTGTCAAGTTAAGGGAGAGAGTTGCAGCTGTAGTTGTGTTGTGCGATGTGATGTAGCTGTGTTGTGCCGTGTTGTGTGGTGTACTGTGTCACTGTGTAGAAGGGTGAGTGATGTGTAGCTGTTTTGTGGTGTAATGAAGCTGTGTTGTGTAACTGTAGTTGGTGGTGTAAAATCTACCTATAGTTGTGTCGTGTGTTGAGTGGTGTAAACAGTAGTAGTAGTTGTGCTGTAGAGTGTGGTGTGGTGTGGGGTGTAGTGCGGTATAGGTGTCTGTCAGTGATAAGGGAGAACGTTTTCAATTCAAATACCAAGATGTTCGCACCTGCTTCAATAAAGGTTGAGTAGTCAAAAATTATAATCAGATATTTTAATATCAGCACACACCTTAAAATGATAAGCGAAGGCAGCCAGCTATGATATGTATATGTGTGTGTGTATATATATATATATATATATGTTTTATATATATATATATGTTTTATATACACGGATATTCAAACTTTCATACACATGCACAAACAAATACCTCTGCATTTATAAACCTATATATATATATATTTATATATATATATATATAGGAACGAGTAGGACCCCGACGGATGAGCTCAAGCCGTTTCATCGAAACGGCTTGAGCTCAGCCGTCGGGGTCCTACTCGTTCCTATTACCCACTCTACTACCCTAAGTATTGAGTACTTTGGTGCGTTATGGTCCACCTGGTTCCTTACCACATTACGTTCGTTATATATATATATATATAATTATATATATAATCCAAGGGCGGTGCCCCAGCATGGGCTCAGCCGGATGGCTGAAACAGGTAAAAGAGTAATCAAGATTTAGCAAATAAGAAAAAGTTTTTAAATAAATTTTACATAATTCACTGTACCTGCTATATATATATATATAATCACAACACACCTATTTAGGATATGCAGGTGTGTTTCCCATATATGACATCGAGACGAGAACGAATGAGGGGAGGGGATGATAGACATAGAGAGAAAAAGAAACTGTTATAAGTATTAGAAGATGGGGAAGGGAAACTGAGAGATGATAACGTTAGTGGTAGCAGAAAGAAAGTATGTATATTTAAGCGAGTCAATGTATATATGTAAGCATTTACATGTATATATGTAAGCGTATCCCTGTGTATCTATGGATAATTTCAATCAGAATATGTGTTAATATTCTAGATAATGCACCAGATAATGTACGATAAACGGAAATATGACGGGATGGTCTCGGATAGAATACTTTCGATCTTAGTTCTACTCGTTCGCGGTCGAAGTAATGCACTAGTAAATACACCATGCTTGAACATATGACGTGATGGTGACGGTCGGAACATTTTGATAAATGTTCTACTTTATCAGATTGTATATAATAGAACAGATACTGCCCTGTGCGTGAAAAAGTGGCGGGGTTGTCAGGGCTGGAATATTATTTATAATGACTCTCCTCGATCAGAATATATCTCGAAGTCAAGGTAAACGACTGCAAGAATTCGAAATTTGTTTATAGTCTATGTCGATAGGAAATCAGTTATATAAAGCCGTTTTCCATTCATAGCTTTACATACATTTGGTTTACCTCTGTCATACTAAAGTTCCCTTGCCTCTTAGTGTTGACAAAGTGATGCCGGCCTGACGCTCAGTATATGTGGAGCATTTTAAGCTCCATGGACCCTAACCCTATCCAGGGCCTAACTCTGCAGATTTCTTCTAGAGAGTGAGGCAGAGATACTTGTGGTTGGGGTAAAGTGAGATGGAGAAAGAAATGACACAATTACTATACTGATATTTTATTTATCAATGTTGGAACAAATAAATGCAAAGTCGACCTCGGAGTGCAGTGAAAAGCTAACTTTTTCGCCTTACGTCATTTTAATTTTATTACGGACGCAAACATCACGAAGCTGTTAAGTGTTTCACTCCCATTCTTGTGATACTAGGTTCAATCCATCTGCCTGGTATATTGAGAATTACTTTACAGAAGCAGGGGTCAGATCCAAGCCTTATAAACAAAATTGGGTTGACGGAAACTGTGTGAAAGCTCATCAGGTTGATTGAACCATTAGTTCAATGGTCCAGCATTGTTTCACGGATTCTATCAGACTATGTCTCAAAAATACATTATGAGTACACACATTTGTGCAAAACTCAACCATTTTACACGTTAATTCTTGAGATAGAAGCTTATTTTTTGTTTAACAACTGCATTTCCATTGTCGAAACATCAAACTGAAGACTTGTATTCGTCACCACGAGATAATCCGTATATATATATATATATATATATATATATATATATATATATAAAGTATCTACAAAACTACCATTGAATAGACAAATCAATGTATTGCTCCCCGAAACGATTGTAAAATAATTGATTAATTACAAACTCATTTTTATTTTTATTTCATCAAATATATATTTATGTTTATATATATATGTGTGTGTGTCTGTGTATGCGTGCGTGCATGCGCGTGTGTGTATGTATGTCTGTGAGTCTGGATGTATGTATATAACTTATAAACGTGTCGTTAAGCTATGTAGCAAACCATTTAAAGGTCAACAGTATGGATGTATTTTTCGCCGTCATCACCAACACACGTATATTTCTTATGTATAAGACAATAAATCTTTCAAAATGTTAACTACGGTACCTAAAATATAAACATAGATTCCAGTGTCGGTGTGACAAAATAACTTGAAGACTCTAGCTGTGGCAACAGAACATTGACGAGTGCTTATGACATTAGCTATCGGATTCAAATTCACTATTTTGTTTCTCCTATTTTTGCGGATATTGTAAGTACCACCCCAAAAGCATACTATGCAATCGCCACTACGTCAAGTCTTCCTCCCCAGAAAGTTGACATTCTAGAGTTCCTTCCTTACACATGTAACAGGTTAACGGTGTTCCTTCTTCTATACAGAACCAGAAATAATAATATTTGTTTCTGATTCAGGCACAAGATCAACAATTTTGGGGAGGAGGGGAAAGTCGATTAAATCAATCCCAGTGTGTTACTGGTACTTTATTTTATCGACCCCGTAAGGCTGAAAGGCAATGCTAACCTCGACGAGATTTGAATTCAGAACGTAAAAGGATGTGACTCTATGCTACACATGTTGTCGGGCACACTACCGATACTACCAATCTATCAGCTTAATAATGATAATAATTGTAATAATATTCGTTATTATTATTTTTTTAATTGTCACAAACATTACAAATGAAGGAGTCAATGCAAACACAAGTTACAACATGAAAGCGGGCATTTACAAAGAAATGACAAAAATTAGGTACCAGAGTATACAGATTGAGTATATAAATTATGATGTATTATAACCATTATGTGTGCGTGCGTATCCAACAACCTATTAACAAATCTACCAACTAAGCTACAAATGCAATGATACATGGAGCTGGATCGTGTACCGTTCACTCTCACGTTAATTGCTAATAAGTTAAATGCATTAGTGACAACATCCAAAAGAATGTGAATATTCAATAAACACACAACAGCTGAATTTCTATAGATTGTTCTGCATTTCTGCGCATTTCTGTGCATTTCTATGCATTTATTTTGAACACAAGTATTCTTGCGTGCGTCAAGATGCTGGGATTCGCACAACAATAAATGCAATAGTTTCCTTCGTTGATCAACTATCGTCCTCCTAAATACTTCCAAATAGGTAGCTAAGTTTGATTTAAAGATTTCGGAAATGCATTAAGGTCACAACATTAATACACAATAAAAACTGAAGCTTCATTATCTAGATTTTCAATCTATTTATATTTTTATCTAGTGTATATTTGAAATATTTTTCTTCTCTCTTATTCTGTATTTACCTTTGTATGTATTACTCTCTTTCCCCCCTCTTTATGCACGTTTATCACCCCCAGCTCTCTCTTTCTCTCTCTCTCTCTCTCTCTCTCTCTCTCTCTCTCTCTCTCTCTCTCTCTCTCTCTCTCTCTCTCACTCACTCTCTCCAACCTACTTCTTTTTTAATATTTCTTACTCGCACTTTATACATGTATCTTTATATGCATATATATACATACATATATATATATATATATATATATATATATATATATATATATATATATATATATATATATATATATATATTATATATATATATATATATATAGGTATATATATATATATATATATATATATATATATATATATATATATATATATACACATATGACGTTTGTACGTGTGTGTGTATGTGTGTGAACAGTTCATTTGCTTTGGTATATATACATTTAGTTTTCAGTTCATTCGACGAGGCGAACAAACATAAATTCTTCCCTACACATGCATGCATATGAAACAGACAACGTGTGTTCTTACACACACAAACATACTCTCTCACACACACACGTATATATAAATAAGTATATATATATATATATATATATATATATATATATATATATATATATATATATGTGTGTGTGTGTGTGTGTGTGTGTGTGTGTGTGTGTGTGTGCGCGCACGTATATACGTACATATGTGTATGTATAAATTAAATATGTATGTGTGTGTATGTATGTATAAATGTATGTATTATGTATCTGTCTATGTATTTATGTAAATATAGGAAACATCTTGAGGCAATCATATTACTGTGGCGCTCCCTTAGATATATTCCAATAATTATTATCCCCATCTATGAAACAGTCTTTACTATTTGGCTCGCTGCCATGTCTAGTTAGTCTTGTACGATTACCGCAAATCTCTATATAGACTTAACATTCTATTTTTAATATAATATAGATATACACACACATGTATGTGTGTGTGAGGTCTTTGTTAGACACATGTATGTGTGTTTGTTTATATATAAATATATATATATATATATATATATATATATATGTAAGCACACACATACGAATACATATACACATACACACACAGATATATATAGATATATATATATATATACACACACAGATACACACACACACATATACACACACACACACACACACACACACACACACACACACACACACATATATATATATATATATATATATATATATATATATATATATATATATATATATATAATTAGATACAGAACTATACATATAAGTAGATACATCATTTACATTTTTATTCTTTTTAACACCAACCGAGAGTGTTCCCAGTTCTTTTTTTGATTTGTACTGAAATATTCTTATTTTTTCGTTATCGTTATCGTTATAGGAGTATTTGTTATAGAAGTATTTGTTGTTGTCGGGTTGTTATCAGTATATGACTCCAGGGACCCCTATTGATAAATTCATTTATTTATATGAGTATGACGGCTTATATTCATATATGCGTAACGTCATAGTCACTTGTGTATGACTTTTCTTTTTGTCTAGTCTGAGAAATTATTTGAGACTCTGTGAACAACGTTGATTTCATCCCTAGTAATTCCAGTTGATTTG
>OZ024743.1:108553297-108560797 GCA_964016885.1 Eledone cirrhosa
ACCTGGAACTACAATCACCAGGTAATAATATAATTACCACACTGTAATGATTTCATAAATCAAGACAAATGAACACAACTTTAATTGTAATCGCGTTGCGTAGATGTTTCAAATATACAGTAACTGGTACTGGCATCAAGCCTTTATTTGTTTTCTTCTTTAATGTAAATAATAACGGTTTATAATGTTGGCACAAGACCAGTATTAGTGCGGTTATGTGGATTAAAGTGATCCCGAAGTTTGGCTTGTGTTGTATTTCATCACGTGTCTGTGACTGTATATCCCGTAACTGTTGACAGACTTAAAGGAGAACGTGAATGTGTTAGTCTTGGAGACTTAATTTCTGAGGACGTTATGAGTAATTAAATCTTATATGACTGAGGCCAGCAAAAGTTATAAGATTGGGACGCACACAAAGATAGACACAAATGCTCACACAGATAAACGCGCACCAACAAAAATGCATACAACCACGCCCATATATATATATATATATATATATATATATGAATGTATGTATATATATATATATATATATATATAAATATATATATGTATATATATATATATAAATATATATATGTATATATATATATATATATATATATATATATATATATATATATATGATAAATGTATTCTCAGTTTTTCAAGTATTAATAATAACATTCGATTCGTTTGTAATTATGCAAAAAAGCCTCATTTTTAAAGCCATATCACTATAATGAACCCTTCATGCTTGCTCTTGTGTTGGCATGTAAACAGAACACCAGACACTAATGTTTCTGGGTATCACCCTTCATCAGTAGAGCTCACTCTTCACCTACCAACTGTCAGAGCTAGTGAAAATATATGCTATTTTCTAAAATATACAATCACTGATCGGCATTATTTGCATATTAGCAGACAGGCTGATCAGTCAGATCTGCATAAAAGGAGATCCACTGATCAGCTAGATTTGCATATCAGCAGACTGGCCAGTCAGTTTCCTATATACCAGCGATAAATGACCGGCTTTGCCACATTCCAAAAAAAAAAAAAAAAAAATTTCGCTCTACATGGCTGAATACAATAAATGTAATCTGAGTTTTTCGAATGACCAATGCTTATTCCCTCTCTCTATTTTTTATGGCGGTGAGGAAAATATGTCAGAGATCTTTTTCAGTATAAGCGAGTAAGATAGAGATGATACATATATAGTCCAAGTAAATCTCCCCAACAATCTATATTCCGCACTGGACAAATAAAATTAACTTAATACTATACATCGTATCATAATCCGCACCAGGTAAATGAAATTAACTTAAGTGTATACATCATAACATAAGTTACAGAATATTGTTTCACACGTATCTCATAATATTCGATGAGGGGTAGGAACAAATATACCAAAACACAAATAATACAAGTTATAGATAGGGTTCAAGAAACCATATCAGTTTAACCTGTCCTCATGTTTATGTCGTTGGCGGAAATCGTTCAAACTATGTAGTTTAATGACCAAAAGGACCGGGAAGTTTTCGGTCTTAACGATGCGATATTGATTCGTGTTTCAAATATATTCATTTGATTTATAATCTCTCACGCATTAACCTACTACACACTGTGTCTCTCACCCACAAGAACATATATGTGTGTATATAAACACATATATATACACATATATATAAATATGTACCTGTCATAGTTTAATTACTATGTTATTTTGTCTTGTCTTTTAATCCAAAGACAGCGATTTGGCTTATCAGACAATGTGACCATGGATGGACCAGCAGTAGCGTCGGTAGGGGTCGAACCTGCCAGATGTCCATCTATAGGGTTGAAGACATTGGGGATATGTGTCTTTCGTTTGTCTTTTTTATTTCCAAAGGTATTTTTTTAAGGATTCCCCATACATTTTGTTTCGTCTTACCCTTTGTTTTCGTTAACACATTAATGGTAATGTACGGAGTTTTCGTAGCAATCATGCAGCTTTTAATCGAACAGACTTCCCCCTGTAAACGTAGCGCCCCCTGCTGTTTTTATTTGCTGTATACTGTCAATGAAGTTTACAAAAGAACGCACCTGACATTATATTGTTCACATCGTCCTATACATTGTGTCTATCTACCCACCTCCATATCAATCTGACAATCTATCACAGTCTCTATTTCAATATCTCACCCACTCTGTCTCTCTTTTTCTCTATTTCTATCTGTCACGCTCCATCTCTCTCTCTCTCACTCTCTCTCGCTATCCCCCCCTCTCTCTGTCTCTCTCTCTCTCTCGCTCTCTCTATCTCTTTCTGTCTCTCTCTCTCTCTCTCTGTATATATATATATATATATATATATATATATATATATATATATATATATATATATATATATATATATATATATGATATTTATATATATATGTGTGTGTGTGGGGGGGGGTTGTATTTATGTAACAGATTCAACTGTTGCATTCTATATGAACGCTTCAATACTTAATTGAATCTGCACAGCGGGTAAAGGACCGCCATACTGTAACATATATGTGTGTATTTAATTCATGTTACTATGTAATACATACGTACATAGATGTGTTCTTGATATAGTTGTTGTTGTTCTCATTTTAAGGTCATTATTTTAAAACTGCAATTGTTATGTTAATTATACTCTCACGTGGTGTGTTGTGCTGTAAGAGCTGAGCTCGTTTAGATTGTTGCATATTGCATGTTATTGTGTTCTCAGAGTCACAACGACAAGGTTTTATGTTTGAACCAACTCCCTCTCTCATACACAAGCACTTCCATGAGTGTATATGTGTGTACATAAGTCATAAACAAAATTATATTCTAGAACTAATTACCTCATGCAAAATCCACCCTGGAATCTAAATAATGAATGCGATTATATATATATATATATATATATATATATATATATATATATATATATATATATATATATATATATTTATACACACACACACACACACACACATACATATATATATATATATATATATATATATATATATATATAAATATATATAAGTTCTCTCCCAGGCCTCAGTACCACAGACTGAATACACCCACATACGAGAGATATCAATGAAAATGTCCATAATTATCATTTTAAAGATTCCTCGCTGTACAATTAAGCTACTACCGTAAGGCAAAGTATCCTTCTATACTTTCCTCATTATAATGTTCTTTTGTATAGAGTACTTAGAAAAATAATAGTCTTAGTACTGTCATCAAGTAAGAAAAAAAATATATATATATATACCACCCACTCTCAAACGTGAAACTAATATTAACATTTATACAGCCTCTTCGCTACCACACTTTTTTGTTTTTGTTTTCTGTTTACTGTCTCAACTTTAAAATATATATATATATATATATATAGGAACGAGTAGGACCCGGACCGCTGAGCTCAAGCCGTTTCGACGGCTAGTTCTGGACTAAATGCATTTAGTCCAGAATTAGCCGTCGAAACGGCTTGAGCTCAGCCGTCGGGGTCCTACTCGTTCCAATTACCCACTCTACTTCCCTAAGTATTGAGTACTTTGGTGAGTTATGGTTCACCTGGTTCCTTACCACTTTTCCTTCGTTATATATATATATATATACATAAGCAGCTACAACAGTGTCGTTGTAACTGATTATCCATAACACATCATAGGACTAAGTGCTCTAAACCCTTGGAGATTTATACAAAGTTTGTACTACAATATATATATAGAAGTGGTTACACAACAGTTAGTTCACCATACCGAGAACAATTGTTCTCGGTATGGTGAACTAACTGTTGTGTAACCACTTCTACCTATGACGGCTAGTAGACCACTGATGCTGGATAGTCCTATTTCTAATTCTTCATTTTAATGTGTATATATATATATATATATATATATATAGTGGTAGAACACTGGATGTAATATCCATAGTGGTAGAGCACTCAGTCCATGGGACGAGTTAGGTAGAAATGGTTACACAACTGTTACTGTTGTGTAACCACTTCTATATATATATATATATATATATATATATATATTTATACACACACACACACACACACACACACACACACACACACACACACACACATACATATATATATATATATATATATGTATGTATGTATGTGTGTGTCCCCGTATGTACTGATATATCGGCATGATATATTTAGTGGTGGATAGAAAGCTATTGTTAAAAGGATTGAGGGAGTGTAAGAAAGCATAGTGTATGTGAGATTGTGTTGTGGTAGATGGAAGGTAGAATGTAGATTTGGTTGTGGACTAGAGACTTAAAGTCTAAGCTGTTAAAAGCAATATTCAACAATGGTTTACCAGTCTCACACTACTATTTCTTTTCTACTTTTATCTCCACCTCTCTCTCTCTCTCTATCTCTCTCTCTTTCTCTCTCTCTGTCTCTCTCAACCGCACTCTCTCTCTCTTTTTCATTCTTCCAACTTCAACGATTTACCAACACCGCCCCCAACAACGACACCCCTATCACCATTATTTCCACGCACACATACACATACACGCACACACTTACACACACACATACATACACACACGCACACACACAAAATAATAATCGTCAACATCGCATTCATCGCCACAGCCACCAGCGCAAAGCTATTACCCACCGTCGCCCAAACCACCACTACTATCACGAATATTACAACCACAACCGCAACGAAGACATTAACTCCAACCACAAACATCACCACTATCATCATTACCAATATCAATCCAAAAAATACCCACAACCACCGTCACCAATGCCACCACAACAGCCTCCAATACCACCACCACTACCATCACTACCACCACCAGCACCATCACTACCACCAGCACCATCACCTCCACCGCCATTACCACCACCACCATCACTGCTGTCAGCACCATCACCTCCACCACCATTACCACCATCACCACCACCACCACAATCACTACCACGAGCAGTATCACCTCCACCATCATTACCACCACCAACATCAATAACCACCACCATCACCACCACCAACCACCATCACTACCACCAGCACAATCACCTCCACCACCATTACGACCACCACCACCACCACCATCACCACCACCAACCACCATCACTACCACCAGCACAATCACCTCCACCACCATTACGACCACCACCACCACCACCATCACCACCACCAACGACCATCACTACCACCAGCACCATCACCTCCACCACCATTACCACCACCACCATCACCACCATCACCACCACCAACTACCATCACTACCAGCAGCACCATCACACCCACCATCATTACCACCACCATCATCACCATCACCACCATCACCACCACCAACCACCATCACTACCACCAGCACAATCACCTCCACCATCCTTACCACCACAATCACCACCACCACCACCACCACCAACCACCATCACTACCACCAGTACTATCACCTCCACCATCATTACCACCACCATCACCACCACCACCATCACCACCACCAACCACCATCACTACCACCAGCACCATCACATCCACCATCATTACCACCACCACCACCACCATCACCACCACCAACCACCATCACTACCACCAGCACAATCACCTCCACCACCATTACGACCACCACCACCACCACCATCACCACCACCAACGACCATCACTACCACCAGCACCATCACCTCCACCACCATTACCACCACCACCATCACCACCATCACCACCACCAACTACCATCACTACCAGCAGCACCATCACACCCACCATCATTACCACCACCATCATCACCATCACCACCATCACCACCACCAACCACCATCACTACCACCAGCACAATCACCTCCACCATCCTTACCACCACAATCACCACCACCACCACCACCACCAACCACCATCACTACCACCAGTACCATCACCTCCACCATCATTACCACCACCATCACCACCACCACCATCACCACCACCAACCACCATCACTACCACCAGCACCATCACATCCACCATCATTACCACCACCATCACCACCATCACCACCACCAACCACCATCACTACCACCAGCACAATCACCTCCACCACCATTACAACCACCACCATCACCACCTCCGCCATCACCACCATCACTACCACCAACACCATCACATCCACCATCATTACCACCACCATCACCACCACCACCATCACCACCACCAATCACCATCACCACCAACCACCATCACTACCACCAGCACAATCACCTCCACCACCATTACGACCACCACCATCACCACCTCCGCCATCACCACCATCACAGGCTTCTATCTAAATCTTATTGATAATTTTAATGACAGATTCGATTCTAACAGCTTTTGCTACAAACAGCTGAAGGCGCAGTTATCTCGATTTTCCCTTCTTTCCAAGTTCTTTTTTTTTATGTGGGGGTGGAGATGATGGAAGTGGGGTATTTTTATTTTTTTTTTCATCAAATATATTTTTTTATACTCACCTTTGCACGGTGATTTTCTCTCTCTCTCTCTCTCTCTCTCTCTCTCTCTCTCTCTCTCTCTCTCTCTCTCTCTCTCTCTCTGTATCTCTCTCTCTCTCTCCCTCTCTCTCTATATCTCTCCTCCATTCTTCCACTATCTTTCCATCTATCTCTGTTTATTCATCAACATTTTATGGGGGTGACGATGGTGAAAGTGACATATTTATTTATATATTTATTTATTTATTCATTTATTTTATCAAATTCATCGTTTCTTTTTTTTATATTCAGCTTTGCGCGGGAATAATTCCCCATCTCTCACGCTCTCTCCTTCAATTCATCGTTGTCATCATCATCGCCATCAACATCATCATCCTCATTGGCATCGTCATTATCATCGTCGTCATCATCATCATCATCATCATCATCGCCATCATCATTATCATGCCATCATCATCATCATGCCATCGTCATCATCGTCGTTATCATCATCATCATCATCATCGTCATTATTACATTCGAGTGACCCAGCTCAATTATATTTGTTAATATCACTTATTGTGATGTTTATTGTTGTTGTTGTTGTTGTTGGGGCCCCAGTTGTTGCTGCTGACATCGCCAACAATGAATCTGCTGCTGATACTTCAATTGATGGTTGTGATGATGATGTGATAAGGAGGAGGAGGAGGGGAAGAAAATCGGGAATTGGAGATGCTAGAGGCAGAAGAGAGTTTACATTGTACGACCGAATTTAGTGAATGTGCAGTGTATTTATTATTGAGGTGTAATTTTAGTATTCTGCATTGGAATATCTCCAACAATCTTCATACGAAGACGTGGATGATAATTTATGTCTCCAGTCTACAATTTATTCCAATATTTCCCCTCAAATCTCGCATGAGCTGTTCGATTTCTTACTTCGATAGTATGGGTTTGCAATATTTCGTCTGACAGACTCTATCTATATGAAGGTTGGAAAGCTGCCAGCATATTTCTGTTGATATTTAGACAAAGAATAAGTAGTAAGATTCCAGCGAGAAAGGTAAATAAAAATAGGTAAATAAAAATAG
>OZ024743.1:108565797-108573297 GCA_964016885.1 Eledone cirrhosa
CGAAAAAACAAACAAATTTCTACACATTTCATATTTGACCTCCCAACATAAGTTGTTGAGAGACATTAGATTTATATTCTTAGCATATCGTAGGAGTACATAGCTGCTCTCTTGTTGCTTCATGGTGATGCGTGTTACTTCGTGAGGATTAAACTCACCTGTTTCTGCCCATTTGTAATTTTCAAGGTTACATTTGTACTGCTGTTGTGTACTTTTAACAAATGCCGTTACGCGTTCCTTTCGTCACGAAAGCGGAAACGGTAATAAAAGAAAAAAAAATGAAGGGATAACTATGATTATTTCTGCAAACACCCTTAAAAAAGGCAGTAATTTATTTACGTTGTGTACTGTAAATATGCATGCATATATGCATATACATTATATTAATCTTCAATCATTTATCATTATCCATATTCGGGGTAGATACATATGGGCGGTGGATTGTCAGTATCGGTAGAGTGTCTGACGCCATGTTTTGCAGCAAATAGTTACGGCCCTTTATGGTCTGAGTTCAAATCTCGCCGAGGTTAAGTTTGTCTTTCATCCTTACGGGGTCGATAAAATAAACCACCTAGAATAATTGCTGGTCTTGTGCCAAAAGTAGAAACAACACTAGCAGTGGTACTCGACATTGCACGGGATAAGGTATTTTGGAACGCGGACCGCCAACAGACCTAATCGTGGAAAAACTGCATGCCTGTACAATATGTAAAGAAAATAAACCGAATATTCTGATGGCTGGATAATCTTTAAGATTTTCCTCGACAAAGCAGGGAAAATGGAGGTTTTCACCTGATATGGGCCCTAGGGGATCAGGAAAATGAATTTGTTTTATGTGCATAATACGCCTTCAAATTTCGGGAAAATAGGCTAGACTTAACGCCTCCAAAATGCCCTAAGAAGCTGAAAAAATGAAGTTTTTCACCTAATGCGGGCCCTAGGCCATAAGAAAGTTGGATTTTCTTTGCTTACGGTATAAAGAAGAGACTGACTAATACATAGTTACAATTTAAAGGAAATCGGTCTGACGTAACGCCTAAAAAAAAAACCTAAAAATCTTTAAAAACACAGTTATTCACCTAATGCGGGCCCTAGAATATCAAAAAGTTGAATTTCTTAACACTCCCTGAAACATAAGTAATACACATGTAAAGTTTGAAAAAAATCGGTTGGGTACTTCTCGAATTTTAGGGATTCACACTCACACAGCCACACATATACACACACACACACACAGTCAGACATCCTTAGGGAAGTGACGTAAAGCAGATAGCCAGATATACAGACATATATTATAAGGGCGCGACGTTATATGTATGTATCTATGTAAAAAGCGAAAGACTAAGAATTATAGAGAGAGATCGCTAAATCGCCTAATGCGGTCCCTAGGGCATTGATAATTTGAAATTTTCTTTGCTCAGAACACTCCCTGAAACATAAGTATTACATGTGTAAATTTAAAAACAGTCGGTTGGGTGTTTCTCGAGTTTTAGGGATGCAAACTCACACACACACAGACAGACATCCTTAGGGAAGTGACGTAATGCAGATAGCCAGATATACAGACAGATATTATAAGGGCGCGACGTTATATGTATGTATCTATGTAAAAAGTGAAAGACTAAGAATTATAGAGACAGATCGCTAAATCGCCTAATGTGGTCCCTAGGGCATTGATAATTTGAAATTTTCTTTGCTCAGAACACTCCCTGAAACATAAGTATTGCATGTGTAAATTTAAAAACAGTTGGTTGGGTGCTTCTCGAGTTTTAGGGATGCAAACTCACACACACACAGACATACATCCTCAGTTTTATATATATAGATATTTGAATGGCAGCGGATTGGATATATCCTAAATAGTTCGGACAATATGTTGTGGCGCATAGAGTTACAGCCTTTTATGTTCTGCTTTCAGAGCCCGCCGAGGTTTACTTTGCCTTTCCTCCTTACTGGGTCGATAAAATAAAGTACCAGCAACGCACTGTGGCCGATTTAATCGATTTTCCCCTCCCGCAAAATTGTTGGCGTTGTGTCTAAATAAAAAAACATTATTATTCATATTTGAATGGAAGCGAATAGGTATATCGTTAGAGGGTCGGAAAACTTGCTTTGCGGCATAGAGCTATGGCCCTTTACGTTCTAAGTTCAAATGCCATCAAGGTTAGCTTTGCCTTTTATCCTTGATCGGTCGATAAAATAATGTACTGGTTGCAGACTGGGGTCGATTTAATTGAATTTAGAATGTAGAAACAAATAGTATTCGTATTTGAGAGCGATTAATAGCATTATCATAAGAGCATCGGACAACATGCTTTGCAGCATATAGTTTACGTTCTGATTTCAGATCCCACCGACGCTCATCCTTACAGGGTTGATACACGTTTCCACTTCCATTCAAATTGCTAGCCTTATGCCAAATGTATAAACAATTATTATTATTCAAACATATGTGTGTGTGCGTGTTATAGTTTTTGAAATGTTAAACACCTCAAATATTTACATTCTGATACATAGATTTATATATAGTTCTTAGATAGATGAGCATTTTCAATGATTCTATGGAAGATAATGAAGCGAGTGTTACCTAATTTGTAAACATATTTACTCACTTTTACTTAAAATCACACAAATAATCATACATACTTATAGAATATAAAAAAAAAAACTCAAACGTAATTTAACGCATACATGCGACTTTTACGCTCCTCTTTAAAGTACACACACACACACACACACACACACACACACACACACACATACACACAGAGACACACAGACACACACACACACACATGCATACAAATATAACATGTATATTGTGATGTCAAGTGTAAGTATATGTTGACGAATATATATATATATATATACATATATGTATGTATTTGTGTAGGTTCAGTTACTTAGGTGGTGTGTTCTTTTTGCAATATTCCCGTATGTGCACGAATATAAATGTAGTTATAGGTTGATTTGTTCGCGTGCAAGCTATAATATATATTTAGAAATGTTCTCAACCCTATAGTTAACGAAATAAGGAATAACATATATTGGGTTGGTGTGTCGGGCTGCCATGTTGGATAATGACCTCAATTGCGCAGGTAAAACTTGTTGTTTGTTTTGTTTTTGTGTCTGCTTACTTTTTTCTTTTCTTATATCGAACCAAAGCTTCACTTCCGATCTATATCGATTTCTCTAATATTATTGACTGAATTACATGCTAAAATAAACAACAGCATCAAATGTTACACATCAACAGCAAATATAACATCGACAACTACAACATCATTAACAGTAGAAATAACAATTTTTTTCATTTATTGGCCACAGGGACCGACATATAGGGAACAATACAATACAAGGGAACAGTGGGGATTTTACACACAAATCGAGTAAACATGTAAAAACAATAATAATAAACAAGAAAAACACACACAACAGAGTTCCCCAATGGACGGGGGTAATGGTTTCTGATTTAAGCACAAGGCTAACAATTTTAGGGGAGGAACAAGTCGATTAAATCGACCCCAGTACATTACTGGTACTTTATTTTATCAACCTCGTAAGGATGAAAGACAAAGCCAATTTCGACAGGATTTGAACTCAGATCTTAATGGGCCGTAACTCTATGTGATATTCATGTCCGACGCTCCACGGACACTGCCAATTCACTACCCTAGGAATGATGGTTTCTTATATAAGCACAAGGCCATCAATTTTGGGGAAGAGGAAAGTCGACCCTAATGCGTGACTGGTACTTTATTTTATAGACCCCGTAATGATGAAAGACAACATTAACCTTGGCGGGATTTGAACTCAGATCATAAAGGGCCATAACGCAAAGCAGGGCGTCTGACCCTCTTCCGATACTGCCAATCCACCGCCCTCACTGCCCTAGGAATAATAAATATAATAATGGTTTCTGTTTGAATCACAAGGCCAGCAAGCTTTGGGGGAGAGGAAAGTCGATTAAATAGACCCCAGTACGTTACTGGTGCTTTATGTTATCGAACCCGTAAGGATGAAAGGCAAAGATAACCTCAGAATGTAAAGGGCCATAACTCTATGGTGAAAATCATGGTGCCCGATGCTATACCGATACTGCCAATCCACAATAATAATTGTTTCTACTTTTCGCACAAGGCCAGCAATTATCCCAGTGTATTACTGGTACCTATTTTATCGACGACGTCAGGATGAAATGCATAGTTAAACTCGGTGGGATTTGAACTCAGGCTGTAAAGGGGCGTAACTCTATGATACAAATCATGGTTTCTGAGCCTCTGCGAATAATGCCGATCTCCTAATGATGAGAAAAAGAAGAAGAAGAAGAAGAAGAAGAAGAAGAAGAAGAAGAAGAAGAAGAAGAAGAAAAACAACAACAACAACAACAGTTGTTTGCCACTGTCAACTATGAAAAAAAAGAAAGAAAAGCAAGTCTACATGGGAGCCAAGGAAGACGTCAAGGCGTTAGAAATATCTCTGAATAACAATCCTCTATGTTAGACCATCACAAAGAGGCTCCATGAATGCCGTTAACGCCTTCTAGCAGAATTGTTAAGAAAGGTTTCTGATTAAAGCACAATCAATATTTTTGCGAGAAGTGTAAATCCGTTATATCGATACCAATACTTCAAGAAGATAGAATTGTATAATTAACTTAGGTGGGATTTGAACTTAGAAATTATAGTATCGGAAAAAATGCCACAGAAAATTTTGACCGACGATCTCACAAACACCAACCTTACAATGAATATGTTCTTCTGCTTTTATAATTTTATGAATTTTTACAAATAGAGAGTGAGTCGGTTTATAACATAGACGTTGGAATTTAGACGTCAACTACGTAGATATGTCTGCATGCCTGAATGTGAGTGCAGGTAGGGATGTTATTGTATGTGTGGATGTGGATGTTTTGAGTTAAATGTGTGCAAGTGCATATATTTTGCATCTGTTCATTAGCACATGTAATTATTACATGCATACATTTTGAAATGTTTTCATAATATTACTGTTCCATTAATGGATTATACTTATATCTATGTATGTATGTACATGAATCGGTTGACAGAGATACTCGCATGGAATGACCAAATAAGGGTTATTTTTCAAAATAGTCACTGGAAGTAAAAATAAGAGTTGTAATTAATGCATGTAAGATTTCACAGCCCTTGCATCATTCCTATATATATATATATTTTTTCCTTTTTTTTTCTAAAAATGTTTGTATATATATATATATATATATATATACAAACATTTTTAGAAAAAAAAAAATATATATAGTTTTTTATATATATATATATATATATATATATATATAGTTTTATATATATATTCTGAAATGTTTACCAGTATAATGATGGTCTCTAAATATGGCAAACAGCCACCAATATCTAGGGAATGAAAGTCGATTATAAACACCCTAGTATTTTACAGGCGCATTAATTTATCGATACCAGGAAGATGAAATGAAATTTTGAAATTGGCACGATTTCAATTCGGAACATAAAGGGCTAAAACTAAAAGATGCGAAGCATTTTGACGACACTCTTACAGCTCTACTATAATCAACAGCCCTACCATATATAGATATATACATACGTATATATACATATATATATGATGGCTGCCCCCTCGTTATCGAGAAAAAAAGAATATATATATATATATATATATATATTAATAACAATAATAATAATAACAACAACAATAATAATAACGACAACAACAACAATAATAATTGTTTCTACTTTAGGCACAAGGCCAGCAATTACCCAGTGCATTACTGGTACTTTATTCTATCGACTCCGTAAGGATGAAAGGCAAAGTCAACCTCGGCGGGGTTTGAACTCAGATCGTAAAGGGACGTAACTATGCTGGAAAGCATGGCGTCCGACTCTACCGATACTGCCAATCCAGATATACGCACACACATAAACATATCTATAAACACACACACATGATAGCAACTAACAGCGCTGCGATCGAATGTGGCTTTTTAGCCCAGCCAATGATCTAAAATGTCTTGCACAGAGTCGGCAACCAAAACATTCACTGGGAATAGCCGACTGTGGTTGGAGTTCATGTACTTTTGCATGTCGTTTGAGCCCTCATGCTGATTTACATTCTCTAGCACATGCTTGGCAAGCATGATGAGTAGCATCTCAAACAGCAGCCTGGTAGTCAACCACTGGTCTTACTTTATGACTGCGAAGATGACTTTCGAGTCCAGCTTTGCTTAGGCAGAGTCTCGCACAGACGCTGCATGTCAGCACCATAGGAGGACCATCGCCGTCTGTAAGTGCAACAGCAATGCCCTTCCTCACATCCCGCTTTACTTTCTCGTATGCGATTCGAGATGCCTCTAAGGCAACTTTTCCCTCATATACAGTCTTTCTCCATTTATTACGATCAGCAGCAATATTTTCCCATGTACCAGCAGAGATGTTAGCGTCTTTCAAAGAGGCTTTCAAGGAATCCTTATACCTCTTTTTTGGTTTATATGGCAGTCGTTTTCCTTTAACTAACTGTCCATAAAAGAGTTGTTTTTTTAATTCTAGAATCTTTCATCCTGGCAGGGTGACTACTCAACGGAGTCGTTGCTTAAGCACAAGAGCTTCTATACTGTCACACATAGAGCTTTCCAAAATCTCGACATCACTGACGTGCTTCCTCCAGGGAACGCCATGGATCCGTCTAAGGCACATCTGATGGAAACGCTCCAATTGCTTAAGGTGGTGTCGATATGTGACCCAGGTCTCGCAAGCATAAAGAAGAGAAGAGAGCACACATGCCTTGTACACCTTTACCTTTGTCTTCTTGCATATGTCTCGCGGACCCCAGTGTCGCCTTTCTAGCTTTCCGAAAGCATCACTTGCTTTCCTAATCCTAAGTGAGATTTCACTATCAAGGTTGCTGTATCGATTGACAGTGCTTCCCAGGTAGACAAACTGATAAACCACTCCAAATCGTTTACCATACAGATAGATATTTGGTTCACTGTACTCTTACCAGGGGCAGGTTGGTTCATGACGACGGTTTCTTGAGACTGACAGTCAATTCTAGGGCAGTGCCAGCATCAGAAAATGCATTCAAAATGTGCTGCATATCACTCTCTGTGTACGCTACAAGATCACAATCATCTCCATACCAGAGGTCTCTTATGATTGATATAAATACTTTTGTCTTTGCAGCAAAGCGCCTGATATTAAATATGCTGCCTGAGGTTCGATCTCGGATGTAAACGCCATGCTCGCAATTCTTGAATGCAATACATAAAAACATTGCAAAGTATATGGAAACAGGGTCGGTACTAGAATATCCCCCTGTTTCACTCCATTTTTTACTGAGATAGGCTCCGTCATGTTACCTCCGACATTAACCCAAGCCTTCATGTCGTCATGGAAAGACATAACTAATATATATATATATACATACATATATATATATATACATACATATATTGAGTACTTTGGTGCGTTATGGTCCACCTGGTTCCTT
>OZ024743.1:108575797-108578297 GCA_964016885.1 Eledone cirrhosa
TATGCCGGTGCGAAACTTGACACAACATGTACCATCTAAGTCTTCCTCGAATGCTGGGGAAAACACTATCGATAATAATAATAATCGATGAAATTATAATAATAATCGAAGAAATTCGACACCACGTGTAGCATCCGAGTCTACCTCGACTGTTGTGGAAAATACTATCGATAATGATAATAATCAAAAGTATAAACAATTGAAAATTTCCCTCAACGAAATCTTCCAGAGAAAAATTAATTCATGTATAAATATCTCTCTTGCTGAACGTGTTAAAACGACAATGTTTAATAACGAAAAAACAAATAATGAAATATTACGTGTTATTGACGAAATAGGAGATGAATATTTACGACGGATACAAATGCAAACATTTTGGCAAATCAACGCCTGTTTATATGCCTTAGCAACGACAGTGAAGCATTATCTTGGTGATAGCAGAGATATTAACAAGAACAGAACACCACCAAATATACCATCATATATAACTAAAATAGAAAAAAAGATTGCTGACCTACGAAAAACCATAGGATATATGACAATACTCCTTACATGCAAACAAACAAAAAAAAAACCCTCACTGCTCACCAACAAAGAGTGAAATATGAAATAGAGACGCTGTGTGGTAACAGTAGAACCAGAAATCTTCAATATAAGCTGATCACCCTCAAACAAGAATTGAGAGCTGTTAGCGAAAAACGCCGAAACCTGAAGAAGGTAGATGAGAGAAAAGTGCGTAATAAAATATTCAAACGAAACCAAACATCAGTCTATAGAGATATGAAGAACAAAATAATAAATGTCATTGAGGCCCCATCCCAGAAAGACATAGATTCCTTTTGGAGAAAAACATGGGGTGAAAAGAAGAATTTCAACCAAGATGCAGTGTGACTAAGAGAAATCCGAAAGAATTATTGCTCCTACACTACAACAAAAACATACGAAATAAGTGAGGGTACCCTTGAGACAGTGAAAGGAAAACTCCAAGATAAGAAAACACCAGGAAGAGACAAGATTGTCGGCTACTGGTACAACAAACTGATTTTCTATCGGACGTATGTTACTGACCTCTACCAACAAGTTATTAAGGGAGATACACTTATACCAGAATGGTTGACATTAGCACAAACATTACTGGTCCCCAAGAACAAAGACACCCACTTGGCATAAAACTATCGACCCATTGCATGCCAGAACCTGATGTATAAGATGTATACAGCCTGCCTGAACCTATTCCTCCAAGATCACTGTGAAAATAATAACATCATCACAGATGAACAAGCAGCTGGAAAGAAAGGGGTTGGGGATGTGCTGAACAACTCCTAATCAACAAAAGTGCGATGTCGGATGTGCGACAACTTAGGAGGAATATGGCTACAGTCTGGCTGGATTACAGGAAAGTTTTCTATTCAGTTCCCCACTCTTGGATGATAGAGGCCCTCCAACTTACTAAAGTCCCAGACATTATTGTCAGAACCGTAGAGAGGCTGTCTTCTTCCTGGGCTACTATCCAAGGGTTAAATACAGAGAGGGAGGACTCTATTTTCACTGATAAAATAAAATATTGCAGGGGTATATTTCAGAGGAACAGTCTCTCTGTGATATTATTCCTTTTGTCATTAAACCCCTTATCCTTTCTGCTAAAGAAATGTGAGGGATACATCATTGGCTCACAGGAGGACAGAAATACGAACCTAACCCATAATTTCTTTGTGGACGATCTGAAACTCTATGCCAAGAACATGGATGGGATGAAGAAAAATCTTGACCTGGTTACAACGTTCTCAAAGGATATAGGAATGGAGTTTGGCCAAGATGTTTGCTCATACATGACTGTAAAGCGGGGAAAAACAACAACCCAATCTAGCAACATTGTCATCAATTGCCTAACTGTTTCACCGATATCTGATGAGGACTGCTACAGATACATGGAGATAGATGAGAACAATTTCTATAATTGTATCTGTAATAAAGAACGCGTAACCAGGGAATACTACACCCGATTAAGAAAGATCTGGTCATAGGAACTCTCTGCGCAAAACAAAACAGTGGCTCACAATGTATTTGCTGTGTCTGTCCTAACACCAACGTTTGGAATACTCAAATTGACGATAGACAAAATCCGAGCCGTTGATGTTGGAACTCGAAAAATACTAAATAACACCGGAAACTTCCACATCAACAGTGACATAGACCGCCTTTACTTGAAACATAAGCAGGGAGACAGAGGCCTAACATCAGTACAGACAACATTTGAATGTTGCATCATATCTCCCCGACAACATCTACGAACCTCGAAGCGTAGGAGCTCTTTTCTTGAGCAAGTCTATCTGCATGAAACAGATAAGATCATGAGAGTTGGGAAGGAACGCCTCGAGAGATATTCCTTGTGTGATAATCAAAATCTCACACCCAGGGAAGTCGCTCAGCAATATCGCAGTGAATCCATGAATGAAAAACTGCATAATTATCAGCAAAAAATCATGCATGGGTATGTTGC
>OZ024743.1:108583297-108588297 GCA_964016885.1 Eledone cirrhosa
ATACATACATACATACATACATACATACATACATATGTACGTACATATATATATATATCATTCATGTAGGATGGTTTAACTAACGAGCTGATGCAGTCATTCCGATTAGCAGATCGTGATGCAATAATCAAAAACGCTCAACATATGCGTATTATCCATCATAGAAGAGGGATCTCATGGTTGGTGCAGTTAAATGCTTCAATGATAAAAGCAGGTCGAATTTCAAATATTCATTTAATGTTGCAAAGTCATGATACGTATTTCCATGGGCGTCTTCACGAGAAATTCACATAAATTATTATTACTGGCCGGAATTTGTCGCTGTCAAATAAGTCCCCACCCTGGTCCCACATACGAACCCACAATGCTTAGCATTGTCAAATGTGTTGCATCCGGAGAGAATCTGTCACTGAGATCACATAGACCAATGGACGGCCTCCGTACGAATTCTTTGATTATGTTTTTGCTGTAATCCAATAAATGATTACTTAAACTTTATTTCCATTATGTGAATTACACCTGAAGACCTCACCGCATGTATTGCACCATAATCTGATTAAATTGATCTATCGGCCATAGAAATGCGTATCGAGAGTTTGCACGATTAAAGAATATTCGGAATTCGGAATTACTTCTTCAGAAACATTCCTATAGAAATTGATGCATGATGAAAAACAATGCAAATATATGTTAGATATTGTTGAATCAATATCCCGCGACTTTTCTCCTAGATCTGTTCTAGTCACACCTCGTTAAACTAAGAGGGAGACCGAAGAATGTACTCAGCGAGGACATTTTAAACCCACCGAAAAGCCATGTTGGACACACAGTCGGTTTGACGTAGAGTGTATTTGGGGGAGAGGGGGAGAAGAAAAAAAGCTAGCAATAATCTATACAAAAATAACGGTCGACTGCCACCCATCTTATCTTTATACGCAACAATTGGCCACGGTATTTATAACCTCATTATGGACCAGTTGCACTAATAGATCTAGTTGATTGCAACATTCTCCTACTAATCTTCGGGTCAGTTACACTGACGGGACCTACACGAGGACAGCATTCTCCTACATACCCAACATGTTTCACTGACAGGTAAACTTGACAGGCAACATTTCGTACCTATCTTTAAACACAAAATTGCGATAATGTCGTTTGTAACTAAATAATTAATTGTAGAAGTTTCACTAACCTAATTATAACATCCAACAATTGTTCCTCAAACATAAAATGTTTTTCATAACCAGATCCTTAAACCAGTTATTCTGAAACGTGATATATTTCAGACAAATATATCATTGAAGTTAGACATCATAATGGGATAAAAAGCAAAGACTTTTTCACTTGGTTGTTATTTTTGTTTTTTGTTTCTTTTTATTTGATTCAATGAACGAAATAGCATCGTACATGAAAGTGTCAAAGATATACAGCCGCCTACACATAATTACAAATAAATGCATGCATTTATATATGAATATATGTATATATATGACCCTCCCCAAGTATAACAGTATTTGTTTCGACACACGATTTCATATCAAAAACCTCGCAAAACTAATTCATCGCCGTTATATATATATATATATATATATATATATATATATATATATATATATATAGATAGATAGAGAGAGAGAGAGAGATAGTGAGAGAGAGAGAGAGGTAAAATTCCGTTATAACGAATACTATTATAACGAATGTTTTTCAATCCCCAGCCACACAGTCGACATTTTAGGTCAATCTCGTTAAGAATTTTTCGTTACAACGATTTATTTTTATATCCCGTGAATTTCGTTATAACAGAATTTCACTATATATATATATATATATATATATATATATATATATATATATATATATATATATATATATATATATATATAAATACAGAGAAATATACTTACTTAGAAGACGAAACAAGTTGTATAGAACAGACATAACTTCGGCCATTTCCCCAATCACTCGATGGACAACTAATTTCAAAATATAAAAATTCGAACTAAGTTTGCCAGTGTGCAGGCTTTCATTAATCACTAATGAACATGGTTTTGCACCGAGAAAGTTTCCCTCCAAGGTACAAGCCAAGGCAAAGTTTGTTTGTGGGGGACCAGTAACGTCGCAACTCATTTGTACAGCTCAGTGAACTGGAGCAACGTAAGATAAAGAGAATCGTAAGATAAAGAGATTCGAACTCACAAACTTTCAGTTGAAAACCCAACGCTCCAACTACCAAGTCATGCAACTTCACCCTCCCTCCACCCGTATATATATATATATATATATATATATATATATATATATATATATATGTGTGTGTGTGTGTGTGTGTACACATAGATACATACATGCTTATTTATGAATTTATTCAACAATGTAAATTGAGGTGTGTGAATACGTTCATATGTTTAGTTATACGATGAAATCTATCTGGTTTCTCTGCTGAAGGTCACTAATATATGTGATTATGTTATTTTACGATGTGCTTCAGGTTTTAATACATTTTTCAATCATTGTCTTCTTTCAGTGCTTGACTTCCAGTGCTTAGCAACCTGGAACAATGGAGATCAAATGCTATATGGAAAGTTTACTGGAGATTCATTGAGTGCTGATCAAAACATGTACCGTTGTATGGTAAGTAAGAATAGATATAGCTCCTCACATGACATATTCTTTGCCACTCTCCCTTTCTCTGTCCTTTCGTCTCTTTTCTTTTCTCTCAACGTCTATCTTATTTATCCACAACCACTCTCTCTCTCTTTCCTTCTCCACTGCTCTCTCCCTACTCTGCGTCCCCTTCGCTCACTCAGTTATTTATTTATTGTGTATATGATGACGTCTATGTTAGAAATAGATATTTATGTATACGTGTGTGTGTGTGCGTGTATTAACAAGCAAATGTATAATATACATAGATGCATGCACGTGCATGTATGCGCACGTGTGTCTTTTTTCTGAGTGTAGTTAGAGCACGATAATAGAAAGAAAACATTTACATATCAAATGTAGTCTTTAATATTTTGTGAGTATATATATATATATATATATATATATATATATATATATATATACATATATAGGGCTGCACAGGCCGGTATATACGTACACATGTATAAGTACTTTATACACATATATATTTATATATTATTATATATGCATGTATGTACATGTATATGTATGTAGAACAAAGGGCGGCCTACACATTATCTCAGGTAGTTACTTAATTAAACCGAGACAGCGACGCAGGTGGGATTCATTCATATTCATCTTATTTATATTTCTTTTCTTTTCAATTTGTTTTTCATGTGTTCATTGTTGTTTAGTCAATTGTGACTACATAGATCAATGATCAATGGCTATGTTGCCTGTTGCCGTGACTGCCTAGATCTCTGATCAAAGGCCTTGTTGCCGTAACTGCGCAGACCTCTGATCAAAGGCCTTGTTACTGTGACCCTCCTTCGCTCTATATAATACATTCTACGTTGTCGTTTGAATCTTTCCATTTCTCCGGTTAAAAAAATATAAGTGTAATTTGAATGAATTATACTGTAATTTGTAGCATCTCGAACAAAGATGTATTGCTTCCCTTATTGACCCTCGTTTATAATTTAATGCGATTTCGTATTTATAATACTGGTTGGCATCCAAAGGTTTTAAGCGCATACCATTCTACAGCATTGCACCCCTTCAGTTTATATTTTATAGGTCTTTTACCATATTTCTAATGAAAATCTCCTTTTATGGTTTTCAAATAATTTTGAAAGTAATCAAGGAAGTTAGTATTATAATCAATATTTGTGTTATTAGTTTGGAGTTTCGAGCATAATTTGTTTAATAAAATTACGAAAGAAAGTGTTATGATATATGATCACTTTAATACAACCAGATTTGTGTTGCAGAACAAAAAGCAGTTTCAGGTGGCTTAGTATGAAAAGGGGTTAAATGGTATTCTACTGTGTTTTATTTTTATAAGTTTCAATTTCCATTGTATACATTTGTTATATTTATTAGATTTTTGCCATGTAATATTCTATTCTCTAGATAACATAGATTGCGAAGATAGTGAAAGCATTTCAATTACGAATCTATTGTTTGGCATTTACATTTGAAGTGTGTTGTGGTCATATTTGAATTTCGTCAGAATTGAAGTGGATGAAATAATGAGAAATAATATAGCACAAGGAATAAGTGAATGTAACCGTTTCTTGCACAAATATTATATTCACTGCCTGCAAACACATCGCGAAGTGTGAGTGGCACTAGGAATTACTAGAGCTCGTCACCTCATTTTAGATGCTGCATCCTCAAATTTTGAAAAAAATTACGATTATACGCTTATCCCGATCTCTGCCATATAATTACTGTGAATTAGAGTATCCACCCAGAATGTTCGGCGTTCCAACCCCACCCAGCCGAGAGGCAAAACCTTACGGTTGGTTTCTTTCCTCATTAAAAGTCACCAAAAGATATGTTTGTTTAAGTGGAAAGATTTGAAGAATTGTTAAACTGTTAGAAGTTCCAGAAGTCAAATGCTTTACTATAGCTGTTGAATCGATTTTGCTTCATCTCAAACATTACAACAGGGAGAATTAGTCACATGACGGAGAATTGAATGTGGGTGTGTATATGACGAAAGTTGAACCCACGTTGTGGCTACTTTACCCGCACTGCCTTATATTATTAACTTTTGAGTTTGACACATTCTGTTTACGAATGTGCTTAATCTAAAAGGTGTGTATATGTATATAATTATATATTGTCTTAGTTAAACACCAGAACAAGAATGACTCCTATAATAGGGACATTTTATCTCTCCTTTCTTCTCTCTCTCTTCTACTCCTCTCACATACTTAATATAGCATCGCGTGCTCTCATTGATGCCATATATGTATTCATTTTTAATGTGTGTGTCTGAATATAAATAACCATAATATATTTTGCCAATCACTTTATATACTAGTTGAGAAAATCGGGTAAACCACCCCGGAAGTTTGAAAAAAAAC
>OZ024743.1:108593297-108598297 GCA_964016885.1 Eledone cirrhosa
ATATATATATATATACATATATATATATATACATATATATATATATATACATATATATATACATATATATATATATATATACATATATATATATATACATATATATATATATACATATATATATATATACATACATATATATATATATACATATATATATATATATATATACATATATATATATATATACATATATATATACATATATATATATATATATATATACATATACACATATATATATATATATCAATGACATGTCTGGAGTTAACGTATTTAGCAGGATTAAATGTTAGAATGTAGTGAGAGATGCTTTTGTTTCTCAGTTATTTTTTTTAAATCACAGTTTAGATAAGTCTACTGCAGGAATGTTTTGTTTGTCTGGCAACAAATAGCATGAAAACATAAAAATATATACAATGATACCTCGCAGTACGGGTTTAATATATTCCATCACCGAGATCGTTTTACAAGTTACTCGTTTTACTAATCAAATTTCCCATTAATTAAAAGATAAATAATCCGTTCCATTCCATCAAAACTACCCCCAAAATATATTCTGTTGGTTTTAAAAAGAAAAGGTTCGAAAACTGGTGTTATTAATTGTAATAAACTCGCCCTTACTGCGCATGTCTACACGTACTATAAGACAAAAATCCGCACGAGCTACGGCTTGTACAACAAGTTGCTCGTACAATGGGGCACTTGTACTGCGAGGTCCAACTCTCTATATACATACATACACACACAGACACACACACACAGACATACACATACACATATTATATATATACTTATATAGTTATATATATATATAAAATAAGTCATACATGTTATATATATATATATATTATTTTTCCAATCATGATAACATTAAAATAATTGTTTCTACTTTTGGCACAAGGCCAGCAATTATTGTAGTATATAACTGGTACTTTATTTTATCGACCCCGTAAGGATAAAAGGCAAAGTTAACCTCGGCGGGATTTGAACTCAGACCAGAAAGGGCCGTAACTCTTTGCTGTAAAGCATGGCGCCAGACCCTCTACCGATACTGCCAATCCACCGCCTGATAACACTTTAATAATGACCTCTAATTTTGGTGAAAAAGCCACTCATATCTTATGAAGGCGAAGTTCATATAATCGTGACATAGTATTTACCTGGTACTTTATATGAAAAGTTGAAATGACAATCGGCGGCAATTCATCTTATACCCGAAATAATGGTAATATTTAAAAGCCCCGTAATTTTGGAGGAGAGGAATTGTGGATTAACTTGGTTCTTGCACGTGACGGATACATTATTTATGAAACTAGGATAGCTGAATAATGAAGTGAAGAAGATCAAATGTATAATTGTTACTACTTTTGGCACAAGGTCAAGTTAACTTCGGCGGGATATGAACTCAGACCGTAAAGGGCCGTAATAAAGATTAAAACCATAATGGCAATAATGATTGTTTCTACTTTTAGCACAAGGGCAGCAATTACCCAGTACATTACTGGTACTTTATTTGATCGACCCCGTAAGGATGAAAGGCAAAGTTAACCTCGACGGGATTGGATATCAGACCGTAAAGGGACGTAACTATGCTGTAAAGCATGGCGTCCGACTCTCTACCGATACTGCCAATCCACCGCCCTTGGCAATAATAACGGTTTTTGATTGGGCCCAAGTCCAAATAATAATTGTTCTAGTATTGGCACAAGGCCAGCAATATCTGAGTACATTACTGGTACTTTATTTCATCGACACCGCAAGGATGAAAGGCAAAGTTAACCTCGGCGTGATTTGAACTCAGACAAGTCCAAATAATAATAATATTAATCATTACTGATTTAGGCACAAGGCCAACAATTCTGGGTGAGGTGATAGTCGACTAAATCGAAACCAGTGCATTACTGGTACTTGAATTTGAAGACTCCGTACGGATAAAAGGTGAAGCATCATCGATGGGATTTGAACTCAGAACGTAAAGGAATGTAATGCTATACCACGAAGCATGATGTCCGATGCTTTGCATATACTGCCTTACAAATCGCGATAATAATGGTTTCTTATATAGGCACAAGGCCAGCAATGTTGCGGAAGAGAAAGTTGATTAAATCGCGTCCCAGTGCATAACTGGTACTTTATGCTATCGACCTGTAAGGTTGAAAGGCAAAGTTAACCTCGGCGGGATTTGATCTCAGATCATAAAGGGAATGGTGTCCGACCCTCTACCGATACTGCCAATCCACCGCCCTTACAAATCGCGATAATAATGACATTGCTATTGTTTCGTCGTCGTCGTCGCCGACGTAGTAGTAGTAGTATCAGTAGTAGTAGTAATAGTAGTAGTAGTAGTAGTAGTAGTAGTAGTAGTAGTAGTAGTAGTAAACTTATATATATACTTTCTCTGTTGTTGTTTACATTAGCATAGTAACATAGTCTGTATACTGGGCAACTTTATAATACAATATTTTTCTACTCATTTTTTCATCCCCGCGATGGTTTCATTTTCATTTCTAATTAATTATCCATTTTGTTTAGAGAAACCAAACCCATGCTTGGAATTCTCGTTATCTAGAACTCTACTAATTCACACACATACAAACACAATTCACAAACACATCAAAAACATTCTTTACACCATACTATATCTGTCCTCACATTGTCTGACACATACTTATGTGCGTATATATATACTTCTCTCTCTCTCTCTCTCTCTCTCTCTCTCTCTCTCTCTCTCTCTCTCTCTCTCTCTCTCTCTCTGTATATATATATATATATATATATATATATATATATATATATATATATATATATATATGAATGTATGTATGGTATATTTGGCAATATAAGTAGTGAATATGTCACTTATAGATGCTGGATTCTTATAGAATTCCAATAGTAATCAGGAGCTGATTATACAGGGCGAATGCCGGACCAGCAAAAACTAGGTATTAGGATTGGTGCTCTGAAATAGCGATGTTAACATGAATGTATGTATGGTATATTTAGAAATATACCTTATTTAGCCGAAAAAGGGTGACATAGTCACTACTTTAAAACTGATAGCGTATGGTCTTGTAAATGTTTTTAATTAAACATACGGTGTATTGCCAAATATACTATACATACATTCATGTATACATCGCTATTTCAGAGCAATAATCCTAATACCTAATTTTTGCTGGACCGGCAATCGCTCTGTATTATCAAATACAAATATATATATATAATTAGAAATAGAAGCTTTCGCCGTATTTTTAACTAAATAGATTTTAGCCTCATATTGCGATTTAGAACACTCAAAGAAATGGTAAAAGGTGAGTATTGACGTCAATACTCATCTTTTCCCTACTATCAGGCTAAAATTTATTTAGTAAAGACAAAAGAAGATTCCATGTTGCATAGGGCTTATCAAAAGGTGGACAACAATTTGGTCCACACTTCTAAAAATAAATAAGGTAACTAAAATAACGCACATGTTGTAATGAGAAGAAAACACGCTCGTTATACAGCCCATGGTGAAGAGAGTGGACCAAAAGACCGCTAGAAATAGCAGCCCAAAACCACTCAACTTAAGAAGTTCTTCTTACATAAAGAAATGATTTAGGAGCCAATATATCAATTAAAAATACGGAGTCAAAGACTCGCACCAATCCCCTATAATTTATTGAGCTCAAGGAACAGAATCCGGGCTCTTCATAAGACAGTATATAATGAAAAATACGCAAAGAAGTATGTGTTCAATTACAGGGGATATAATACCACCAGAGTGAATAACATATTGTCTAAGAAAGCAATGGAGAATACATATCAATTAAAAGAATAAATTAAAATGTACAACTATCACACATGGACAAGCTCTTTTTTTTATTTGATATATATGTGTCGTGGAAGATGTATTATACATACATACACACAGAAACACGCACATACATACATCGGTTCACATACATACACATACATACATATTGTGAAATTATGGAAATCCCGAACACAGAAGAAAACTGTAACAGCAAGCGATTGCGTGTTGTTATACATAATAGCTCACTGGCTACCTTTTGTTAGTCTCTAGGAGTATTTTGCACGATATTCTAAGCTATTATTTGTAGAAGGGTGGTGGATTGGCAGTATCGGTAGAGTGTCGGACGCCATACTTTGTAGCATAGAATTACGTCCCATCGAGGTTAACTTTGCATTTTATCCTTATGGGGTCGAGAAAATAAAGTAGCAGTCACGCACTGGGGTCGATTTAATCTAATTTTCCCTCCCCAAAAACTGATGGCCTTCTGCATATACAAGAAACCATTATTCCGTAAGTTTGGGATTTCCACATTTTCACAATTTCAATTCACCCAATACTCCATAGTGTGTGCGTATATGTATATATATATATATATATATATATATATATATATATATATATAAAACATGAGAAGAAAGAAGAATACTGCGTGGTTGCACATGGGTTACACATGATAAAAATAGTCCTTCGCCAGTGATTTTCCAACCATCATTGGTATTGCATCGCATTAAAACTCATATAACTCAGGTTGGTGCGAGCAGTAACTAAAAACAGTTATCGGGACCAGTAAATCGCGTAAAGCGAGGAGGACAAGTAAACAACATAGAAGGTTGAAAGCAAACCAAAGATAGGAAAAAAAAAAGCAACATGGTTGTCCAGTCAGCATTATCTGGGTGGATTTCATGAGCGAGGGGTACAGACTGTCCTACGTGAGTGAGATATAAGCAGGAAGAGAACCCACTACAAGCCAAACGGGAGGAAGTGAGAAGGGGAGAAACAGAGAGTGAGTGAGTGGAAGTGCGAGGAAGAGGTGAGTCGAGAGAAACTGTAACTGACAGAAGGGGCGAAAGAAGGTGAGAGAAACAGAGAGAGCGGGGAAGCAGTAAGAGAGAAACAGACAAACGCAGCCGAGGTAAATATATATTAAAAACATGAGAATAAAGAAGAATACTGCGTGGTTGCACATGGGTTACATATGATA
>OZ024743.1:108600797-108610797 GCA_964016885.1 Eledone cirrhosa
ACTTACTTTAACTTTATATTTTATTTCATTTGTTGACATGTACGTTATTCTAAATAATATAAATATACACTTTACCTAACTCCTGTGCATGGCACTATCAGTAGAGGGTCGGACGCTATGCTTTGACGCGTAGAGTTACGGCCCTTACCATTCTGAGTTCAAATCCCGCCGAGGTTAACTTTGCCTTTCATCCTTACGGGTTTGATAAAATAAAGTACCTACCAGTTATGTACTAGTTAATTGCTGGCCTTGTGCCTAAAGTAGAAACAATTATATATATACATATATACGGTCTGAGTTCAAATCCTGCCGAGGTTAACTTTGACATTCATCCTTACGGCGTCGATAAAATAAAGCAACAGTGATGCACTGAGATAATTGCTGGCATTGTACCAAAAATACAGATAATTATATATATATATATATATATATATATATGCATTAAATAGGGTATATTTCAAGAGGCTATATTCTTGAAACGAATGACCATATAATAATGCGGTAACTGTTACAATATACCTCAATATTTAAAGAGGTATTCGTTTTTTTTTTAATTAAATTTTATAAATTTTCATAAAGTAATTTACATATTGAGCACCATTTGAGACACCCTGCATACACCCACACCCACACACATATATCTGTATATATATACAACTAAGTATGCGTGTGTGTGTCTGTGTCTGTGTATTACCTATAGGGGCCTACATCTTACGACCGATTTTCATGAAATTTTACAGGCTCATAGATTATTCATCGTGGAGTGTTTCCTATATATCCACGTATCGTCTTTTTATTCGGGGGTTAATCTGCAGATAAAAATCGATAGGTGGAGGGTCACCTTTTTTTAGGTATCGAAAAATAAGATTTTGGGTCTAGCTCCCACATTTTGCCACCGATTTCGTTCAAATTTTAAAGCAAACTAGAATTAATCATTGCACATCCTGTAATACTTTGTATGTGTTGTTCAGGGACGGCGTGGCAGCCGCTTAAATATTCAAAAATACAACTTTTAGACTCAAATTTCCACTTATTTTACTCTGGCTGCCACATTAATCAACCTTCTTTGTTCAAATTGTACACTACGCTAGATCTGATTATTTCAAGTCTTCAAGTGGCTTTACATGTTGGATTTTTTGTTCAGGAACGGCGTGGTAGCCGTTTAAATATTCGAAAATACCACCTTTTCGGCACTAGCTCCCACATTTTTCAACCGAGTTCGATCAAATGCGAAACTTCGGCTCCACCTCACACATAAATCAATTTATTTTGTTCAACTTTTATAGTACGATAGAACCTACATTGCACATCTTATAGTAGCTTTACACTTTGCATTTTTTGTTCAGGGACGGCAACCTATCATTAGCTCCCACATTTTCCAACCGATTTCGTTCAAATTCGAAACTTCGGCTCCTCCTCACAGATAAATCAATTTATTTGGTTCAAATGTTATACTACGATAGAACCTATCATTGCACATCTTATAGATGGGCAAATGCAAAACGATAGCCACTGACGTCGTTTGAGCTTTTAGTTGTGTATTTGAGAATTCATCGGTTTCCAATCAAGTAGCGTGAGGAAATTTGGCTTAGTTGTAGATGTCATTACCTCGCTCCCCCAGCATGCCCCTTCGTCAGTCACCCGCGTTTCTCAGTGATAGAGGTCATCAGCACACTCCCCAGCATGGCCTGTGTGTGGCCATAGATGAGTCATCGAGAAGCAGTCGCTAAAATCAACTCCTTTTCATCAAAGCAGATATAATTTTACCTACCCAGGCAACGCTATGTACTGCTGCTAGTATATATATATATATATATTTACGAAAAAATGAGCAATATCCACAATGTAGAAGTTGGGAATATTCGCATTAACAGATTGACTTAATTCTGCATAACCAGCAGTTTCAAGACACAAGCAAAATTATTTATTTGATTTCTTACAACCAAGCTATGTTGCCTCAGCAAAGTGAGTTGATATTTATTAAGCTTCTTCAGATTATTTACTCTATTATCACTACATCTGACCATAATTCCATATGTGTCTCTGTCTCTCTCTCTGTCTCTCTCCACATATACATACATATATATATATTGAGAGAGAGAGTGCGAGAGAGAGAGATTTACTTTACAATTTCCTTACACAGCTGTGTTGCAGGTTATACGATTCAAATATAACCTAATGCTAAAACAAGCTTGATCTACTTATATTTCAACGAAGCAAATAATGCATCTCCAAGATAGGCAGCTACATTAATTTATCTTGTAAAGTACTTTCATTTTTTTCGTTTTTATTCCTTATTTTCTCTTTGTTATTGCGATTATTAACCTTTTGTTTCCTTTAGTGGATAACACAAACAACAAAAGAAAAAGAAAAGAAAAGAAAACAATAAAGAATCAAAATCTGGAACTAATAAGCTGTTTATTTGGTTGCTTTAGAAATTGACGGATCTTTGTCCATTTCCATGTGAAACCAAATAAACATAGTACATTTATTTTGAACGTCTTGACAAATAGTTTCTAGACACAATTTTCATATATAAATATTTTATATTGTAGACGAACAGCCCAAATCCATATATCTATATAAGAATTGCTAACAAAAATACCGTAGTATTTCAAATATTCACATATTAACAGAATATGCACAAATGTAGACTGTAGAAATACATTTTCTCGTTTGAAATGTGGTATATCGACGAAGTTTCTGCTTGGTCGCTTCATGTCGCTGCATCCTATATGTGGCGCGAATGCCTTAAATAACTTTGTGAAGCTTTTGGTAGAGACGGGGGGATCTCTTTATTTGTGATGGTGTGCATTATGGATGCATTTTTTTTTTGTACGTACGTATGTAAAGGTATGTTCAAAGTTTTTTTTAGTTTTAATTGATTTTTAAAATGTATGTTTGTGTTTGTGTGCGCGTGTGTGTGTGTGTGTGTGTGTGTGTGTGTGTGTGTGTGTGTGTGTGTGTGTGTGTGTGTGTGTCTGTATGTGTGTATGCTTATATATATATATGGGGAACTTTCGTTTATGGGATAAAGATGTGGACAATTTATGTATAATGGAAAAGTTTGGGTGCAGCAATATCAGAGCATGTTGGAATAGAGAAAGAGAGGGACGTATAAATTTACACACACACTCACAAACACAAACAAACACGCATTTATATGTATGCGTTTATATGTATGCGTGTATGCCTGCATATGCGTACATATATATATATATATATATATATATATATATATATATATATATATATATATATGTGTGTGTGTGTGTGTACATGTACGTTTATATTTATATAAGCATATATACATTTTAATATATATGCATTTTCGCTTCGAAGTTAAAAAGCTTTGTGTTCATTTCTGATGGGATTTAAACAAAATAAAGTGATGGATTAGTTGTTATTCTTTGAGGCATTTACCTTCCATGTTATGCTTTAGGACATGCTCTCTTCCTATTTCTACATAATTTGGTCATAATTTCTCTACGGTATATAAGAGAGAGTAGGCAAAGTATATTATATTCTGACTCATTTCATCACAGATACATTCATCTGAATAACAACGATGTGGTGTTTATCATTAAGAAAGTAATAATATAAGGAAAATTTGAATAACGGTCATGATCGATAAACTTACTCACCGGATAATACTTGAAATAAAACCCAATAATTGGTCACATGTCATGACCAAAAATTTAGTCATAGTGTGTGCCACGCCTAATTCCTTCTGCAAACTGCCCCCAGTAAGCACATTTACGCAAGATTCACAGATATGTCATATAGTGAGTTGAAAAACTTCGACCAACTAATATTACCAAAACTATGGATAAACAAAGACTATATGAAAGGGTGTTTAATATCTAAAAGCAAAACGTATGTTCATGATTCATATAAGATTAGATGAGCGAAGATATGGCTTTTTATAGACAATATCGACTGGGGAGGATCGCGTATTAAAAATAATTTTATTGTAGTTGGTAGCGCATAGAGTTACGACCCTTTAGAAACTGGGATCAGATCTCGCTGAGGTCAGCTTTGCCTTTCTTCCTTACGGAGTCGATAATATAAAACACCAGTAATGCACTGTGGTCAATTTAATCGACGTTCCCCTCCACACAAAATTGCTGACTTTGTGCCTAAATCAGAAATTATTATAGTGCTGATCAGGTTTCGGTGTTATTGTATCGCATGTTATTGTATAGCAAAATAAAATAATACGCCACCTGGTGCACGAAAGAAAAAAGCGATAAACACATAATGTGGATGTTGAAAATATCTATATTACCAGTTTGATTTATTTCCGAATTAGCATAACTTTGAAGATGGAAACACGTCTATTTGTTTGCAACGGACGAGATAGGGATGTTTACATCTGTGCTCTAAATTCACCATGTTTCGGTTAATAAAATAAAGTACTAGTCCAGGGTAGTGACTTCGAGGAATTAGTGGAAGTACGAAGAGTATGTTTTCATATATTTGTTTCTGTTATTGGCGCTCTTGGTAAATCTTACCCAGGCATATTTGGGTGGTAGACTAAATTATAAAGTTTCATCTTACAAAAAAATGACTTCGATTTATAAGCCTCATAATTCATTTTCATGACTGCTTTATTTTTTATTATATTTAGTTACTATATGCCAATCTCTCTATCAACATCTCTGCGTCATATTTAATATTGATAATAACAATAACGACTTTTCTGCGTTGTAAAATGTTTCTCCATCATCACCATCATGATCATTTAATCCCATCCAAATAACGCAAATGCTGAAATATAATCTAAAGTTTATGAGGGTGGGATTAAATGATCATGATAGTGATGATGGAGAAACATTTTACAACGCAGAAAAGTCGTTATTGTTATTATCAATATTAAATGTATATTTTTGTGTGTGACATGAACGAGTGTGTAGGTGATACAAAGATTGAGTAGGGACACTTCTGATTATCATTTCCGAATATTGTTGCACCAAGATGAATCTAAGTATAAGAAAGCTTTCCATATCATGAATGAGCAGTGAATGTCTTAATTTTCCTAAAACCCTAAAAACACACACACACACTGACATGCCCCCCCCCCACATACACATACACACTGACACGTCCCCCCCCCCCCCCACACACACATATATTCATATATATATATTTATATATATATATACATTTGCTTATATATATCTATTTTTGCAAATATATATTGATATATATGTGTATGTGTATAAATATATGTATGAATATATGTATGTGATACATATGTATGTTGATATATATGTGTATGTTGATATATATGTGTATGTTGATATATATATGTATGTGTATAAATATATGTCTGTATGAGTATAAATATATGTAGATATAAACATGTATTTTTATTATTTAAACAGACACACACACACGGATATATATATGTGTGTGTGTGTGTATAACACTTTTACTTTTTTTTATTTTTAAGTGTTAAAGTACATTACCCTCCAAGGCTCATCCAATTAGCACTATTGTTATTGGTTGTTGAAATCTACATACGATTTAAATTCTTGAGATTTCTTCCTAAACAATCTCTAGTTAAAGTATTATCGAGTTTTTTTTCCCCTCCTCAACGTCATTTTTAAACGTAGAAAGTTTTGGAGGGTGATCCGTTTGAAAGAAGACGGAGTCAATAGGATGTCTAATGTGTATGTATGTATGTATGTATATATATATATATATATATATATATATATATATATATATGAAAATAGAGATGAGCAAAATGTAACCATATGCATGCGTATGCATCTATGTGAAGCTCTCACACGCACACGCAGACACTTATATATATATATATATATATATATATTGTCCGTATTTATTACACTACTCAATATGTATTGCATTGAATAATATCCGTAGGAAATGACAGATACATGTGAAGGGTTTGTGAAAAAACATTATTAAATTTTCAAGTGACGACAAAATATAGTAACACAACGTCTTGCTAATATTACTCTAGCAGCAGCATTACTACTGCTTGTAGTTGTTGTTGGTGGTGGAGAACATACACAGATGTGTACAACCAATATGTTTCCTGTCGGGACCTGTGTTCGATTACTAAACTTTCAACAATTTTAACGAAGAAAGTCATTGATGACATGTTGTAATCATTCTAACATTGGAACCAGTTAAAACTTTATGATTCATTGATGTGGGAAAATAATTTCTAGATGCGGAGAATTGGTAAAGTCATTAGACCATTTTAAGTTCATTGTAGCATTCGTTCCGGCTCCCTGCTTTTTTAGTCTAATTCCCGCGGAGGACACTTTTGGTTTTCATCTTTTCGAAATCAATAAATATATACCAGTCAACTATTGGAATCGATTCTTCGTCTCACTAGATAACTTCTTCGCATCCAATCTCTCTCCATCTCTTGGTTCTTCTCTGGAAGAAATCGCCTGTTTTCAGACCTGGACACGATGGGAACCGTCAGTTTTAAAATGCCTAACAAACGTAGTTTATCTCTACGGTGTCCATAAGACACCAATAGAAGTTACGTATCCATTCATACATACAAATTCGTTTTTAGCTTTCTAAATGTAATTTACTTTTCTTATTCCAGATACATGATTTCTACGCCAGTGAAGGTTCGTTAGCGATGTCAATCGATGCCAGTTGCCAAGGCCCCCAATCCCCGCAAGTCGGACCATTTACCATGGAGTTACAGCGAAGTAAGTAGCATGAGTTATTGCTATTTTTTATGTAAGGTATATTTCTTTCTTTCTTTTGTCAGACGTAAAGCGTAAGAAAGACTACAAATCTAAATATTATTAACAGATATATGAAAATGTACAGTATGATAATTTCAACAAACATATATACACAAACACACACATACACACCTATATATATATATATATATATATATATATATAAATGTGTGAATATGTATATATATATATATATATATATATATACATATTCACACACTTATATATATATATAAGTATATATATATATATATATATATATATATATATATATATATATATATATATATATATATATATACTATGGAATGATGTTCGCTTTCCGCTGCAGTGTTTTCTATACCTTTCATATATATATAGGAAAACGTATGACCCCGACAGCAGAGCTCAAGCCGTTTCGACGGCTATTTCTGGACTAAATAAAATGTTTAGCCTGGTAAATAAATAACCGAACTGGAACCAGATGGACCATAAGGCACCAGAGTACTCAATACTTAGCGTAGTAGAGGGGGCAATAGGAAAATGTATGACCCCGACGGCAGAGTTTAAGGATTTAAAGAATTTAGAAATTCAACTGGATAGTTGACCGCATCCTGTGGATCACATACAGTATCAATAGATTTATATATCCGTGGACATCCAGGAAGAATCCTGTTCAGTATGCTCCTTCATTGTCAAAAAGGTTTGATGTGTACGAATAACATCTGGAAGCATAGATATTGCCTGCCTCAAATGTGGACGAAATTACTTTAAAAGTGTAAAAGCTGTATGTCCCAATGGTTTGAATGGAAAGTCCCATACGGATTGTTCTAAAAATAAACAAACCATCATCAAAATCTCGTCAATTCGTGACTGCTGCGAGATTAGGCTCGTACCGCTAAAATTAACACTTAATATAGAGAAACAAGTTAAAACAACAAGCGTTTTTTTAACTTTGATAGTGCAAACATTTTTTTTGTATCAACAGGGCTTATGAACGTTTTAAAAATGTAAAAGTTGTAGGTCCCAATGGTTTGAATGGAAAGCCCCATAACGATTGTTCTAAAAATAAACAAACCATCATCAAAATCTCGTCAATTCGAGACTGCTGCGAGATTAGGCCCTTAACGCGAAAATTAACACTTAATATAATGAAACAAGTTAAAACAACAAGTGTTTTTTTTAACTTTGAAAGTGCAACAAAGAATAAACAAGAAACAAACGATAATATTAGTGATTTATCTTCAAATGAATCTGATGTTTATATTTCTGAAATTTCGTCCGACGATGATTGTTGTTTTAAAATTGAAAACGAAGGTCTCCATATCTCACTCTCTTTATAAGGATTGTGAATAAAGTTGGTTATCTCCCTTTTTTATAAGGATTGTCAATACTGTTGGTTATCTCCCTTACATCAATTTTGCTACCAATAATTTTGATATCGATTTGTTATTACTCAACGTGGGTCCATTGGAAAAATGTTTATGATGTAACCATCTTAGCGACCTGTGCAACGTGCACAGACAATTTGATCAAATTCTGTTGGTAATTGTAAACGCCTTATGTATCCAAACTTGTACACAGACACACACATCCTCGTTTTATATATATAAAGATATATATATATATATATATATATATATATATATATATATATATATTGTATACCGTTTCATTAATACCTATAATAACGTCGCTAGAGGGTTGTACAAATATCTTTATCTAGTGTAATAACATACTCATAGTTACATTCATAAATAATTTAGACACTCAAATGACTCTATATTGTTATAAGTGTTTGATATTCCCTGGAAGTTCGAATTTATGTAATGATTTTTACTTAATATAATATAATTTAATTTAATTTAATTTATTTTAATTAAATTTAGATTACCTTTGGCTTTTTCAAATAATTAGCTCCTCTTTCTATCACATTCGCTAAAATATTTTAGATGTATCTTTTGTTTAATATATTAAAACCCTATTACATTTATAATATATTTTTAATGTTGGGCATCTTTAAGTTTCGCAAACAATTCATTATCTTTTATTTGTATATTTATTTTGTATCTAGCCCCTATCATTAGGACTTATATGTTTATAGTATATATCAACTAAATGAAAATAATTGATATAAAACATTAATTTTTTTACAATAGTTTTTAACAATATTTTTTAACTATATATATTTTTTTAAGCAATATTTTCAGTAACTTATTTACTATATTGTATTATTGTATTATATTATATATATTATAAACAAATAATAAATATTATATTATAAACAAATAATAAATATTATAAACAGATAATAAATTATAATCCTTGTATATGTTTGGATCAACACATATATATAATTAAAATTCAGACTTCTTTAAGTTTAGTTATAATGCCTGTTGATCCTTTAGGCACTCACAATATTTAACCATAAATTCTTTAATAATCATAACTATAATTATTTTATAAATTATATTATATAAACTGTTGTCAATATTATAAATAAGTTTGGTAAAGATTACCTTCGTGAGGGTATAAAAGCATTATATATTTTCTTTCTCGTGTTTCGTTTAAATTTGTTTTCATAAAATTTGAATTTTAGAAATTAAACTTGATAGTATAATTATAATATTAATATAAATACCTATTAACTTTTAAAACCTAAAATATTATTCATTACTCTGAAATAACTTAAATTAAATATTTTGAATATTAACGGCCAACTATATTAATTCGGATATATGTTGCATATATGGAAAATTGTCACATAAATTACTTGAACATACATTACTCCCCTTTGTCTCTCTCTCTCTCTTTAATCATCTTTCATTTGTTTTTTCGAGCCACCTACTAAATATATGATCATATCAGCTGTTTCTTCCTATATGATTTCCTTTCCCTCCATGTATTTTTTAAGCTGTATTACACGCACATTCTCTATTGTTTGTATTATGTTATCTCATGTTCTCAAAATTAATGTATAAATATTGAGTTTTGTCATATGTTAATCACTACCATGACTGAATATTAACCATCTTCTACGTCAGGGTTTGTCATGCATCATCGTATTTTATCTGATGAGGACGTACTGTTGAACTTATCTCAGTAGCTCTGAAATATGTATAATAAAATATACTTGATCACAAGAATATCTATTTTGTTAATATTTTGCATTAATATATATATATATATATATATATATATATATATATATATATATATATATATAAATAAATAAACATATATATAAACATATTTACATATATAAATACATCCACCCA
>OZ024743.1:108615797-108618297 GCA_964016885.1 Eledone cirrhosa
CTCAATGCAAATATCTCTAATAAATTAAATTTAGGATATCGGAAATCAATGACGAGTTGTGACAAGTACGAAATATCTATGTAGTTTTCACCAGCTGATCTAAAATATCAGATACATCCTTAACTCGACCAACTTATATTAACAGAGTCATTACTGCTGCTTCTCTTATTTAGATTTTAAGCACATATGATACATACATACATACATACAAATATACATACATACATACATACATACATACATACAAATATCTGCTACACAAAAGAGGAGGGCCAGCAGCTGACAATAAATGTAGGCTATGTAAAACAATGATCGAGGATGTAAGCCACATTGTTGCCAACTGCGAAAGAATGTCATCTCGCTACTACCTCCCCATGAGACATGATGGGATAGCTAGAACCATCTGGAACGCACTTCGGAAAAGAAAATTAACAACAAACGAAGAATATATTGAGACAGATGACACTAAGGAATACTGGTGGAACCTGAAAATAAAAACTGCCATCAAATTAGCACAACCGGCCTGATATTGTTGTTTGGGACCACACATTAAAAACGTGTTCTGTTGTGGAGATCAGCTGCCCACTTGTGTAAACGTTGTCAGAAAAATACAGGAGGAGGACATCTACGGACCATTGATGAGGAGTTTACAAATCCAGTATCCAAGATACACTTTTAGCTTCATACCCATCATTATTGGAGCTACGGGTTATATACCAACCCGCTTGGACCAAAGTATGACTGAACTTGGATTTGCGGACAAAAATTGCAGCTCCCTAATTCATAGTCTACAAATGGCTGCGATAGCTGGCACCTTCAACATTTGCAAAACATTCTTGCGATTCAAGGGATGACAATTTCTTTTCTTTTACAACCTTGCCACCATGAAGGTGGCCAGTCAAAAAAAATATACTCGAAATTAAGAGAAAGAGATAACATACATGCCTATATACATACATAAATGCATTCGTATGTTTGTGTGTGTGAATGTACCCTCGAAAAAGTGGCTGGAAAACTAGCACATTCAAACTTATATCACCTCACTCTCAAAGATAAAGAGGAAAAGGTTAATAAACATATTCAAAATAAATGAGTTACATAATTACATTCTATTTGAAATAGGAACCACTTTCTTCAGTAGACTTAGTTCTGATGTTTGAGACAGTCAGTTCCATTTAACTATTAAGTTATCCCAGAATGACAAAGTTTAACACCCCGTCCTATCAACCTCACCAAAACCACATACAAATAGAGATTTACAAATTGTCCAAGATGGAACTACATGAAATAAATGATATACATACAGATTTACTCCGAGTGAATTACGAATACTGCTTACATTATATTTCTATATATATAGTCTTGCTCACGGGATGAGAAAATTCGCTGAACAATGCATTGTATATTCTGTTTGGCTTATAATTTGGTTTCTAGTGAAACAGTGCCGTAAATAGCATTGAAGGCATTTAATTGTTAGTGTGCAGGATTGGTAGACCATGTATTGCTGGAATACTCGGTATATGAACAATCACACAAACTGGGAAATATGCTTTACGTTATTTCAATAGAAATTATCAAAGATAAGAATGATTTTTAGATATTTATTTGTAACATTTAATTATATTAATACTCAGCATATATTTATAAATGACATCACAGAAGATTACATTTAGGAGCAAGTTTGGAGAAATGACTATTTACAGACATACGTGTATAGTTAAAACCTAGGATTTTGTAATTGAAAAGCGAAATACAAATTGTTACAACATGAAAGATGAGAAATGCATTGTCTATGTATAAATGTTAACGAGTTAAGATTTATACACACACACGTGGCGTATTATTGTTGATATTTATTAGTTTTATTTCATCTCTTACCAATAAATAGTCGAGTCATCTTCAAATTGATTCCACTACGGATAAGTCACCCAGTGCTTTACACAATTTAACGACGAGAATAAATAATATAAAGTAATTTCCAATATCACATCGCGTTGACGATGCATCTTTTCATTTAAACACCAGGAAGACTCACGAACTTACAATTAAAACGGGAGAATTTCCTATTCCTCTCACACACACACAAACGCACTCACACTCACATACACATATATATACAGTGTGTCCCCACAATATTCTATGCACACTTCAACAATATTGTAAGAAAAATATGCATACATTTTGTGGGACAAGCTGTATATATATGTATATATATATATATATATAAGTTTTGAAATTTCCGTTGAAAACAGAAAAGGTCATAGAAGTGAAGAGTGCTCTATGTAAGTACCAGAGCAAAATTTAATGTATAAAAATCAATACAATATAATTACCTCATTACCAGATGTTTCCCGAATGAGGCGAATACGAAAGAAACGTCTTCATTCGTTCGTCAGACGAGGCAATATAAAGTATTTACCCATGTTTTATATTGCCTCGTCTGATGAACGAATGAAGACGTTTCTTTCGTATTCGCCTCATTCGGGAAACGTCTGGTAAT
>OZ024743.1:108623297-108630797 GCA_964016885.1 Eledone cirrhosa
GACCTGACTGGACGTTTTATTATCGAAGTGGAAGACAACATGAATGTCTTTCGAATTAAGGATAACATTCATGGACTTAGCGAGGTGCCACGAGATTGTAGCCACGGTCCCAAAGCGTTCCCATATGAAGTTCGAAGACCTGAGATTCGGCTGGTTGCACGATGTGTATCATTTAAAAAAAATGAATTCTTAACTTATACAACCAACGATACTTGGTAAGTTTACGTCTTAATTTAATTATTTTCTGTTAGGTTTTCTTTGTTTTTAGTATGTTTGTTTGATTATTTACTTGAATGTATTTGTGAATGTTGTTTGTATTGTGATTACATATATGTGTTGTAGGTAATAATGATAATTTATACTAGAGTAAAAGTCGAGTCTGTCAATCCGCCTGTCATGCTCTCTCTTTCTATAGAGAGAGAAATAATATTCCACCTGTCATCTCTCCTCTCTCTCTAACTAAAACGTATCTTGCGAAAAAAGGAAAATAATAGAGAATTTGTTTTCTTTTGTGTGGGGGTGATATGTGTGCATATTTCTCAGTATGTATGTGAGTTTCTGAATGTCCTTCAACATATAGACAACGCAACACAGACTTCAATGACAAGTTGCTTTTGTTGTTATTATTATTGAGAGACTAATAGATTGAGAGAGTGTGCGTGTGTGTGAACAAGAGATATAATTAAAATTTGCTTCAAATAAAAAGAAATCAGGTTGTTGTTGATGTTATTGAGAGAGAGAAATACAGTGAGAGAGAAAGAGAGAGACAGAGAGAGCGGGTGTTTAAAAGATAGATAAGCAGAGCTGCTGTCACCGTACTAAGAGCTTTGAGTGAAAACGCGGGAATTTTAAGTGCATGTATGTCAATATGTGTGGAAAAACCATGTGTGTGCGTGTGTGTGTATTAAAAAAACGCAGGCTACAACTAATAATAATGATAATAATAAGAATGTTTTATTAACCACAAAGGGTTTACAAAATAAAATCATTAAGGAGAACATAGGGCACTAAAGGACGGTAAAAATATGCGTTTCTGCTTGTAAAAAAAAAATGAAAAACAAGAACTAAAGATATAAAAAAAAAAAGAAAGGAATAATCTCCAATAGGGTGGAGACCACAATAATTTATTTACTGCTAGTGGGGATTTACAATAAAATCGAGTAAAAAATATTTAACAAATATCAATAAACAAAAGAATTACAAAGAAGAAATGTATCCAATAGGGGAGGGGGAACATCCCAAGTGTGACCCAGGAATATCCCCCAATACTGAACCATCGGACACTCTTAGAGCACGTGAGGAAGGCGCAACTCACATATCCAAAAAAGCCAGCTTACATGTGTACGGTTAGAGTACGCCCATTCACATGGGACATCCTCGCATCATTGACCCTCTTTTAGCAAATATACTGGGGAGTAGCACTTCTCTCATCACCCGCACATTCCTTTCTAAATGAAACTTGAAAAAGTTAATGAGAGATTAGCTGAAGAGAAACTGTTTGTTTTCAGTCCTTTCAGCCTCATCCGCCATCCAACATCTTTCGCTCCAGCCACTAGAAAAAATGACAACTGCCAGCCCTTCCTGGCCAAATGGACTCAGCCGATAGCCGGATGCGTCACGTACATGATAACACATAATCGACATAACTCCACAAGTCAGTAATGCACGGACACTGGACGAGTGCATGCAAAACGGTTTCGTCCCTTTGCTTGAATTTCGGACAGGTCGGTGCCTGTATAGTTTATCTCAAACCAGCAGCACCCCACAGTAGAACTGTCAAGCGAGGTATTATATATATATACTCTTTTACCTGTTCCAGCAATCCGACTGACGCCATGCTGGAGCACCACCCTTGTTAAATGCTTACAGCACCTAGGTTTCCAAAGTGGTCACCCATCTAACTACTAACTAGACTCGAAGATGGTAAACTTCGGTGATCGGATGAGAACCGCTGTTTTCAGCGTGATATGGTCGTATAGAAGTTAACCTCGGCGACCTTTGAACTCACAGCGCCGAAAGCCGGAACGTATACCGCAAATTATTCTATCCAACGTTCTAACGTCTATACGCTAATTCAGACTGATAAATTACTTTGATAGCATAGTCTGCCCTGTGTATGTCCGTGTGGTTGTGGGAAGAATCAAACGATAGTGATGATTCCCTTGTTTTATAGATATCCAGCTTTCTGGAGAAATATTTATAAACTGAGATCTAGCTCAACTATTTTAGAGATAAAGTTTAATAAAATGAAGAAATAGAGAAGTCAAAGCTGTTTTGTTTGGTGGGTCTTCATGACTAAAATGTAATTCAAAACCTACCTACATCAGTGGCCTTCCAACATGTCAAAATCTATTACAACAATCGTTGCAAAACAAAAAAATCAAAACAATGTACATATTGCCGGTAGATTTGGATTTTCCTTTTGCTTGGCGTGAATGATTCAAGACCTTTTCTTTTTTACTCTCAGTTATTGTTTGCCAAAATAAACACAAGCACACGCCGACACCTTAGAAAAACACACACATAAACATCCTTTCGGTTAAATATAAACACATACACACATATATTCACGCACTCACATACTCCAAAACGCATTCAGTATGCTCATATACACCGAAGAATACGTAAATAATATATAAACACTTCAAAAATTATTATATTCGACTTGTCTTGCCGTTTCAATTTTCAGTTTTCTTTCCGCTTTTCTTTTCTTTTTCTTCGTGAGAACGTTAATGTCCTTTCTTAATTTTTCATATTTCAGTATATACATTCACACACACATCGACAAGCACCCGCGTGCACACACACACACACATACACACACACACACACATACATACACTCACTCACACACACACATACACCTCCTCTATGTATACATATATATATATATACATGTATGTGTGTGTGTGTGTGTGTGTATATATATATATATGTGTGTGTGTATATATATATATACGTGTGTGTGTGTATATGGGAAAAGAGAGAGAGAGAGAGAGAACGTGTGGGAGCGAAAGAAGTCGAGTGACAGATAGCGACATCGTATCAGTTTTATCTGAGTTAAAATTGTATTTTGAAGTTGATACTGTATCGCACTAAATACTCGTTTGCAAACGTGTGGTCTTTCTATTTTATCTTTCAATTTTAAATAGCTATTTTTATTTATCGTCTTTTTTATATTCCCTCCAGTCTTTGATGTGATTTTGAAAGCTACGCAAGATTCACAGTGTATTACGCACATACGTACAGGCACGCTCAAAACAAACACACACATACAGACACTGACACACAAACACACACATACATATATATATATGTGTATGTGTGTATATAAATATATATAAATATATATATATAAATATATAAATATATATATATATATATACATATATATACATATATAAATATATATATATATATATATATATATATATATATATATATATATACATATATATATATATATACATGTATATATACAAACATATATGACAACATGATCACTCTTTATTGTAAAAATGAAAATTAAAGAGCCATATACATCTGACATTAGACACAACTCCCGGACACGCCATCTTATCCGAAAGCTTCAGAAATAAATCTATAGGATGTATAAGCCTGTTCAACTGTCAACATGAGCTATGAGTTTTTTCCTTCTATAAATATGTATGATGTTTGTATATTTACTTCATCATATGCACCGTAGTTATAGAAAAAATTACTCTTTATATATAATTTTGGAATAGGGCTTATTTTAAGGAAATGTTTAAAATGCACAAATTATGTGACATGACCCGGTGCTTCATAATCTCTTAGAAGCATTTGCCAAGACTATTTTAAACATTCTATAACTACTTTTACACAAAGCATATTTTACCTTATATATAAACTCACTGTACGCCGAGAACTACTCAAGTTGGATGGCATTTGATTCTACCAGGTGGCACAATGGGTAATTTCCATTTCAATATTTAAATAGTGTATTTTAATAATTAAAAAAAAAGTTAAAATCATTTTCATATTGATATATCAAATTCCTACCATGGAAATTACTTCGTATGACACCCAGCCATTTTTAGTATCGGAGTGTCAATCTATTTTTAGGAAAATACTCCAGTGAAATCACGCAGATATCTGATTCTAATGGTCTAATTTTTTTTTTCTTTTGGTCAAATATTGTTAATCTTTTGTTTCCGGAGTATCTAAGGCTCGAATACGTAAACAATCAAATGAGAGATGTCCCGCGACCGTCACTCGCAATCGAATATGACATGGTGGCAGGTAACATGCTTTCACTAAGTGTTTTAGAGACCAATGCATTTCTCGACTGTCGCTTCCGTGAGTCATTCTGGAATGAGAAAGGGAGCTGCACCAACACTATAGAGTATTTTCTTTATTTACATCGAAAGAATGAAAGTTAAAGTGGATTTCCGCGGGATGTGAACCCAGAACTCAGATACTTAGTACAAATATCGAATGCATGACAGCTTCTAGTAATTATTATTGTTTTTTTAAAATTATTAGTAATGGATTGTAGTGTGGTGGATTGGTCAGAATTGGTAGAGCGTCAGACACCATGCTCTGTAGCGTAATGTTACGGCCCTTTACGGTCTGAGTTCAAATCCCGCCGAGGTTAGCTTTGCCTTTCATCCTTACGGGGCCGAGAAAATAGAGTACCAATAATGCACTATGGTCGATTTAATTGACTTTCCTCTCCCCCAAAATTACTGGCATTTTGCCTATAGTAGAAGTCATTATTTCTAATGGATTGTAGTGTGGTGGATTGGCAGAATTGTAGATGTATGGCCCTGTACGTCCTTAGTTCAAATCCTGCCGAGGTTAGCTTTACCTTTCATCTTTACGGGATCAATAAAATAAAGTACCAGTAATGCACTGTGTTAATAATCGACTTTCCCCTCTCCCAAAATTTCTGGCCTTGTGCCTATAGTAGAAATCATTTTTTGTAATGGATTGTAAAAAATATTAGAGCCCCAAATATAGTTGCATTTAATTACTAACATTCCATTCTGGATTCATTTTTACCAAAGACGACTTCCATTCTCATTGAATTGATGGTGAGACAAGGATCAAAATAATTGTTTCTTCCTTTGGCACAAGGCCAGCAATTACGCAGTACATTACTGGTACTTGATTGTATCGACCCCGTAAAGATGAAAGACAAAGTTAACCTCGACGGGATTTGAACTCAGAATGGCAAGGGCCGTAACTCTATGCGTCAAAGCATGGCCTCCAACCCTCTACCGATACTACCAACAAAATAATGCTATAGAATGAGGCCACTAAGTCGCTTCTTATTAAACGTATTCCCTGCGACAAATGTAACAAATCTATAACAGATTTGTTCGCGATTTGGTGTGAAGAGAGACAGATAGATTTATAGATAGCTAGATAGACAGATAGAGTAAATGCGTGTGTGTGTGTGTGAGAGAGAGAGAGAAATAGAGAGATAGAGAGATAGAGACTGCTAAATTCAGTTACGTCCCTTTATATTAAAGCATCTGGTCCCAATTTTGCCTTTCATAATTTCGGAGGAGTACCAGTAAAATATTATGGGTGGTACGATCCTATTTTCTTTCAATAGAAATTTCTGGCTTGCTACTATCTTCTTCTTCTTCTTCTTCTGCTTCTTCTTCTTCTTTTTCCTTTTCTTCTTCTTCTTCTTCTTCTTCTTCTTCTTCTTCTTCTTCTTCTTCTTCTTCTCCTTCTTCTTCTTCTTCTTCTTCTTCTTCTTCTTCTTCTTCTTCTTCTTCTTCTTCTTCTTTGGATTGGCAGTATCGGAAGAGGGTTGGACGCCATACTTTGCAGTAAAGTGTTACGGTCCTTTATGGTCTAAGTTCAAATCCCGCCGAGGTTAACTTTGCCTTTCATCCTTATGGGGTCGATAAAATAAAGTACCAGTCACGCACTGGGTTCAATTTAATCGACTTTCCCCTCCCCCGAAATTAATGGCCTTGTGCCTATATAAGAAACCATTGGCGCATAGAGTTACGGCCCTTGCCATTCTGAGTTCAAATCCTGCAGAGGTTAACTTTGCCTTTCATCAAAGTACCAGTAATACACTGAGATAAGTGCTGGCCTTGTGCCAAAAGTAGAAACAATTATTAGTATTATTCTTTGAGTCTCAGTCATTGATGTTATTTAACTGGAAAGTTTGATGAAATGAATATCAAGCCGTTACTTGCAGCCTCAGACATTCAGGACGTATCGAAGGGTTATTGCTGTTCCCAGCAAGCATGCCTTTTGAAGTGTTCGAAAAAGCTGGGCTGGACTAATCTTCTTTAACCATCCTTGGAAACTCTTTGAGATAGTACCTAGTCCGCCTATGACAATCAGGACGACCTTGACTTCATGGCAGTACCAAATGCTTTTTAACTCCCACTTTAAGTCCTGGTATCGGTTAATTTTCTCCCCCTCCTTTTCTTGTACTCTCGTGTCAAATAGGCAGGCTACATCTACAATAAGGCACAATCTTTTTTCCTTGTCCAAAACCACCAGGTCAGGCCTATGGTGTTTCACCCACTTCGTTCTGTGGGCCTGCTCTTGCGCAGCCATTAGCATTCCTTCTGTAGTCTTTTTAAGGTCTCTTTTTAACCAGTTCCATGTCTGTGGATCTCTAAATTCAGTTTTCTTAAATAAGGTACTTTGAAGGGACTTTTCATGAAGGTTGCTCTTCCTCCTTGTTATTTCCTCCTTGGACATCTCCTGGTCTATTGTCTTCTCTTTCAGTACAATTTTGAGCATTGGCTCGCTACTGTCAGTCACATATTATTATTATTATTATTATTATTATTATTATTATTATTATTATTATTATTATTATGATTATTATTATTATTCTTCTTTGAGTCTCAGTCATTGATGTTATTTAACTGGAAAGTTTGTTGAAATGAATATCAAGCCACTACCTGCAGATATTCAGGACGTATCGGAGGGTTCTTGCTGTTCCCAGCAAGCATGCCTTTTGAAGTGTTCCAAAAAGCGAGGCGGGACCAATTTTCTTTTTTATCATCCTTGAAAACTCTTTGAGATAGTACCTAGTGCGCCTATGACAATAGGGACCACTTTGACCTCATGGCTGTTCCAAATCCTTTTTACCTCCCACTTTAAGTCCTGGTATCGGTTAATTTTCTCTCATCTCCTTTTCTTGCACTCTCGTGTCGAATGGGCAGGTTACATCCACAATCAGGCACGATTTTTTCCCTTGCCCAAAACCACAAAGTCAGGTCTATTGTGTTCCAGTTTCTTGTCCGTCTGTATCCTAAAATCCCACATTATTATTATTATTATTATTATTATTATTATTATTATTATTATTATTATCATCATCATCATCATCATCACTATGATTATTATGATTATTATTATTATTAGTATTATTATTGCCTAGCAATTAACAATTGCAGATAAGGTTTATCAGATTGTGGTAGTAATTGTGACTTTTAATTATAGATTATAGATTACGTATTCGGTAACAATGTC
>OZ024743.1:108635797-108638297 GCA_964016885.1 Eledone cirrhosa
TTACCTGTGTTTTCTCTGTTATACTTTATGCTCCAAGATTGAACGGAATTCTTACAAACTGTTGATAGTTACCTCTAACCGTACGTTGAAACCGTCCACGAAACTGGCTTTCTTAACCACGAACTGGATCACAATAAGCAATTTTCTGCTTCCCTAACTATATATATATATATATATATATATATATATATATATATATATATATATATATATATATACATATATATATATATATATATATATGTATGTATAAATATATATATGTGTGTGTGTGTGTATGTATATATGTATATTGTTATAATCTATTAGGGCCAAAACTAATGATAATAAATTAATTTAGCTTTTCTCCGACTGTCAATTAATTCCACACAACACATCACCATATATCGAGAGTCTATTTCCATACCAGGTAATGCTACCTTGAACATTAGTGTCAGGTTTTAGGCAACAGGCATGGCAAGGTATGAGTTAATATCGATTGTATGAGTATCGTCTTCTATATAAAACCATCAAATGGTAATAGATGACCAATAATCCATAAAGATTGACCGCCATTTTCTCCGTCCTTTCGATGCATTTCAACGCGTTCTCAGTTGTTGTTCGAAAAGAATATAAAAATTAAAAAAAATATAACGAAACTATGCAATCAGCTTCAATATTGAGATCACTGCTTAAGTATCATGCAGCGGTCTTTGAAATAATCAATATTGATGCTATCGTAAAATGCAATAGAAATAATATGTGAATCGTTTCCAAAAAGCAAATGACGCCAGACCGCCATTATTATAATTATTATTATTATTATTGTTATTATTATTAGTATTATTATTAGCTTCGTCATTATTAATAATACAATTATTATTACATTGGTACTTTAACAAGTTTTTTTTTTCTTCTGCTGTCGATGTTTATTGCTTTTCCAAAGGAAAGATTTATGTTCAACATAAATCTACTAATGCAGGTTGCTTAATATCGGTTCGTTTTGAATTAACGACAAATGCTCAGTGTTTTAGGTGAAAAGCAAATGGAAATTTGCGTTGTTCATCCTTTTAAACTGATGCATGAGTAGCATATGTGTAATAATATTATTTAAACTAAAGAGAGAAGCTGTGTCATTGTTTCATAACGCTGCAGGCTAAGAACGTGTTGTAGAGGCGGAGGACAGGAATTTATGTTTCCTATAAATGTCAATTCACCAAGCAGAATCTGCCCTTTGAAATCGGTATCGCAAATGCTAGTGCTTAGAACAACCAGTAGGTTTTCAAGAAACACCATTTAAATAACTCCGTTTCATCTAAATTTTTCAAACTCGTACAGAACCAAAATGAACACTATTTAGATTAGTTACGGGTCTCACATTATTCACCTCGTCTCCGTTGTTTATGGTATTGCTGATATACAATAAGTGATTACATAACTAGTAGTGTTCACATTTTGCTCTGAGCTGTGCAGTAATATATGCCGGCTTCAGATTAGCTTCATAGAGAGGCTTTGAGATAAATTTGAAATAGCATTCGCGAAATAGAATTCAATTTGTGATATATATAATTCAAACATCATGTTTAGCAACAAAAGAACATCATATATTGTTAGTTCTACACGTGTCCTTTTGAGATATAATCAAAGTCTTATATATATGGGCCATTAAGCTACCAAAATGACGGTTCGTATAGTGGCACCAAATTATTTAATCACCCTATTTGTTGGTGTTAAGAGAGAATAGCATATTGGTTTTGCTCATGAGATGCTTGGCTGAGATGTCGACTGGGTAGCCTATTGTAAACTCATTCGAAAACATTTAATGATGTTGGTGACATACTCCATATTGATTATATATTAATGACACTAGCAGAAAAAAAACACCCTTCAGCCTGTTTTCTGCTAGCATGTGGAGTGTGCATATTGATATTATACGCAAATATATATGCGTATGATAAGTCAAATAAAATCGTAATTGACAAAATGCACAGAAATTGAACGAAGTCTGTGTTACAATCTCTTCTGTAAACAGGAAAGTAATCCATGATACATTAAACAAAGACAATATTATATATAAACTGCATATAGATAAACTAAAATGTTATGAAAATTAAAACGGACAAATTAGCGACGGATATTATAAACCTTATATAGCGATGCAAATATATGAACGTTTATATAAGCGATATAATATAGAGTCCATTATATTATAACCGAAAGTATTGACATTTGAACATTTTAAAAGAAGTGAATCTTGAAATAAGCAATACCATTATTTATATTCAATCATGAGTTACGAAATTTAGTACATAAATTATATAATATTCATTCATTATTTATTCAAAGTAATGCAACTTATTTTACAAACGGTATAAAAAAACATATTCAGGACGCAGTCCCGCACTCCTCCCATTTTTATATTATGATACAACATATGAAATTAGTTTCAGTAACGGACAGAAAGTGGAAGTGATTCAATTGTGCTTAATTAAGATAGTTTCGAAAATTATACATGTGATTT
>OZ024743.1:108640797-108658297 GCA_964016885.1 Eledone cirrhosa
CTTAACTACATTATATACACCTAGATCATATACGTCAGATAATTGTCGATGTTTTACAATAAGTCAACACGAAGGTTAAAAACTGCAAATTATGAAGACATTTTTTTTGTCTTTTTCTACTTTAAACTATCATTTCAATATCTCCAGTTTTATCTGCCTAGTTAGGTTTATTTTTCTGAACGTTCCACATTATTTCATTATAGATATTTTCCCAGTGGCAATATATATTGAAGACAGTAAAATTATTATAATTGAATGAACGATTCCTTTGGTGAATAATCTAGTCACTTTCTTGTTCTGACAATATTATTAGAGCAAATTTGTAATAAAATGTTGTCGAAACGAATTATCAGTTCCGTTTCAAAGGCAATAATACTTTAATGAAAATTTTGTATTAAATTAAACTAAGAAATGTAGCAATGTTTAGGATTGTCGTAGAAGTAGCATCTGTGATAACATTTTAATATAGGGCTCTAAATCCTAGCATCTCAAGAGATCACCTGCTAGAATTGTTATAACGTTACGGTACTTGAGTTTGCTTGTTGAGCTCTGTGTTCAAATTCCACCAAGATAGGGCTTGTTTTGCATTCTTCCTGGAGCGATTACTTGTTCAGGACTCTCTTTTTAAGGCTGTCACGCCCTGGTTCTTCCATTCGATCATGAAGGAAAGGATCGAGAGCATGTGTTTGCCCGAGTCTACATTGGCTGCAGAAATACTTATTGACGTAATTCTATACGTTACCAAATAATCCTTATTTGTCAGTAATGGCTATAGTTTATTAGCATATAATAAAGCAATCTATCAAGTATGAAGAAGCGTGAACATTTCTACTTAGTTTCCTTATTGCTAGAATTAGCACGTTTATTTGTTTTCATAAAGGGAGTGGCACGTTAGGAAATTTATCTATACTTACAATAAATAATTGGAATGTTACTGCTCATCGCTCTGGTCAGTCAAATTTGATTTAAATCTAAACCGCAACAAAGACACAAACAACAAAGATTCTTCAATGTATCTGTAAGGATGTCCCGCAACGAAACAAATAGGATTTGCCAGGCTCAAGGTAGTCACTTGAACTTGAAAATAAAACAGTCAAATCTGCAGGAAGATACCCCCCCCCAAAAAAAAACAACAACAACAACAACAACAACACAACAACAACAACCACTAATACAAAAAAGCTCATTGGAAACAGTAGACATACTTACATTAGTTCTGTAAAGTAAGATGGAATGGTTATGTCAAGAACTCCATTATATATAGGGCAGTTCTGCCAAAGTGGACATTAAGCCTTAAACACCAACAAATACAACAATGATAACATAATCTATAGCCATAATTCTCAATATCTGTGTGAAAGTGTATGTTCACGTGATTTTATTTTCATCGATAAATATTCACTATATTATATTATTATGGAGTGTATTTGTATTTCTGAACTCACTGCATGCTATCTATTTAAAAATGAATATAGTATATTAACCTAAATGGGTATATGAATGCATATTAATATTTATTTCAAGTTGAAGGTTATTCAATAACTTGACTGCTCAATTGTATTGTTACACAATAAAACATGTCGTATACATGTATAATAAATCTTGCCACATCTGAAATATTAGACTGAGAGACAAAGGAAGTGGTATTTTTCAAAAGTCACAGTATATTGTTCCATTCAAATTGTCTCTGTCTAACTTTTGTAGTTAGAAATCTATTCATCACAGAGGAATAACAAATGTATTTATGGCAACAAACGTAGGATATCATTATTAAAGTAAGGGCGGTGAATTGGCAGTATCGGTAGAGGGTTGGACGCCATGCTTTCTAGCATAGTTACAGTCTGAGTTCAAATCCCGTCGAGGTTAACTTTGCCTTTCATCCTTACGGTGTCGATAAAATAAAGTACCAGTAATGTACTGGGAAATTGCTGGCCTTGTGCCTAAAGTAGAAACAATTATTAAAGTAAGGAGCCATCCGTCAATTCAACAATGAATGATCCAATTTCAAGCTTAACGTGCAAATGCCTGAGTATTCCACTTAATGTAAACGTCGAGAAGTTTCAGCGTGTGAGCTGAAGTTTTGCAAGGAAGATATTTTTGCAAAGTGTTATTGAATTTGTCCATGCACACAATGAATTACTGGATTCGTTTCCTGCGGACATTCGTTGCTATCAATTCAGCTATCTTCATCAATGTATCATTGTCTCTATTCCTCGTATATATCGTCCATCTTACATACACTTTTCTAATAATTCAGAATACAACAAGAACAATATTGATTCATATGTTAAATTATTTTTTTTGTCTTAAATCAATTTTTTAAATGTGCATAAACCCTTTTACTGTTATGAAGAAAAGTATATATGTTGATGGTGCTTTGATTCCAACATGAAGAACAGATTAATTACTTGATTCAATTACTATCACAGGAGAAAACAAAATGATTGTTATGTCTTATTAGAACATAATGTCAAGTTAAACTAACGTATGCAAGTCCTAATTTTGCATTAATTACATTTCAAACATTATAAAATCCTAAGTGGCGCTGCGTTAATACGTTAATTTACATGTATGTTTTTTTACAAAAAGTATTGTGTAACCATTTTGTTTCCATTGCGCCGTTGTTTTAAATTGGCCAATTAGTAATATAAAATATGTAGACACAGATATGACTATTTAGAACAACAAACCTCGAAATACATTGGCTGTTTCCTATATTTGGTTTATGAAAGTTCAAAGGTATGACATTATCTCCACCTTATCTTAAATATGTAGATTATTTGAAACAAATTCTAAACAATCGATAAGCAAAGTAAATATTTATTCCAACTATTAAAATATGTCCTTTAGAAAGTGTCACCGAATATTAAGCCGGATGATTTTCAGCTTATATACTGAAGGTCATTTTCTTCATATACTTTTGTTGGAAAACAAAATATTTCACTGTAACAGCTCTTCCTTTTACCGACCCAATTGTCAACAATAACATAACAATAACACATGAACTATGATGTGAAACTATTAAGAAATTTATGAATAGCAGATGTTATCATTTTCTGAAGAATACTATATATTATTATTGTCCGTATATTAGTACTATACCGTTCCGCATTCCTCAGGCATTTCGTATCTAGGAATACGTTTTCCAATGTACATATCACTTTTGAAGACAGACAAGTGCTATTAGAGTAATGCTTCATGTTATTTCTGTCAGATCGAGCAATCAAGTAGAGGATCACACTTTATCACGTTTCACTTTATTGTATGTCTAACGATCATTTATATAACTAGAATAATAATTGCATTTAGTTGTTTGCACGACATATATTCACTTAGTATCTTATTCAGAATACGGTTTATTCCGCATTTAGTTAATACTACAGAGACAAAAAACATCTCATGTGTAAATGACGCTAGTAATATGCAAACAAGTTTAACTTTCTTTTGAGACTAACAGCTGACAATAACTATTAATAACTCTGTTGACATTACTCCCCAGCGACCCACAAAAAATACAAAAAAAAACAAAACAAAAAAAAACAACATAAAATAGAACAACTAAACGAAGCTACACATCCATTGAATAAACATCGTGTCGCTTTGAGAACTTGTTAGCAACAACTAAACAAGTAATTAATTTATTTAGATTAATTTTTAAATAGGAAATATTTATGTCCATGAAAGAAGACATTTAAAGTTGGAAAGTCGTGCCCTCATTTATTGTTAAATTTGAATGTGGGAAATATATCTAAAGGTCTTTACAATATTAACGCCATTTCTCTTTATTCTCATTTCGATTTCCATAAAAAACGTAATGCATAGAGATAACATTGTATGGCTAAATTGTTTCCATATGCATATATTTGTCCTCATCACAATTAATATTTCATCCATATCTGTATCTTTGAATATATACTAGTAAAGATGTAACTATTTCTGGCTGTAGTTATATACTACTTTATCGAAATGACATGATCTACGACATTTAAATACGTCCATTAAATGGCAGAAAAATGGGAGGAAAAAAAAGAGGCAACGAAACAACAGCAGAAAAACAACAATAAAAAGCAAAGCAAAAAGGAATTTCTTGCCAAATTTCACATGGAAGTATCGACAGTTAACAATTAACTTAGTTATATATGTTATTTATGAATGTCTGTTGGTCTGTCCTGTCTATACATATATATATGTACATAAAGGCACACGCAGACATACACGCACATATACATACAGAAACACACACATGTAAACACACAAACACACAAACAAACAAACACACACACACACACACACCCACACACACACACACACACACATATATATATATATATATATATATATATATACATGCATGCATACTCATATACCATTGACATTCACGGAAATGAATAATTAATACCATAGTAGAGTTTGTGAATGTGAACGAAGTTATATGTATATAACTATGCGTGAACCTCGAAGTAAAATATACAATGTCTTAATAAACATTAACATAAATAAACTCAATGTGATAAGACGTCTTGTTTCTCTCCTTTCAGGCACAGCTTACAATGACGCTAATGATGCCTGCGAACACATAAAGTTGGTGAAAGCTTCAACATTTTATTTGTTACGTAAGTAATATTTCTTTTAAAAGCAAACATGACTGTATTTCGCCACATATAATCTCGTATTCTCTCATATATACCTTATATTTATGCTGAAAAAACGTATATATGCAAGCACCAATACAACCAAGCATCTCACTCTCTCTCTTTCTCCCCCCCTCTCCCTCTCTCTCTCTCTGTTATATATATATATATTTTTTTTTAGGCCTATATAAATCCTTATAGCACATATGTATTATTAGCATATATTAATATTTTCAACCAAAACATTCTTTCACCTAAAGCTGGATGTTCTGAAACTGAAATATACCAATTCCTGGTGACAGTTATAAATATTCCGAAAGGAATTACGTGCCAAAAATAGAAATACTTAGTGGAGAAGTTCAAGTATCTTGGGGCTAAATTAAGTGCAGGAAATGCAGGAGTTGGTACATTAATGCGCCAGTTTCAGCTTTCAGTAATAAGAAGAAGTAACCAGTAGGCGTCAAAGCGAAAATCCCTCTCTTTAATTCGGTATTCGTGGTAAACATTACCTACGGTCACGACCCTTGGGCAATGACCGAAAGTATAGGATCGCTAATACAAGCAGCCGAAATAGGTTTCCCTAGAAAGGTCCCTGGAGTTAGGTTACCCGATAGAGTGCGTAGCCAGGGACTAGAACTTCACTCCAGGAAGAGCCACTACTTCTCCAAATTGCGAGATCCCAGCAACGATACTATGGGCATATTTTTAGAATGTCTCACGAAAGTATCGCTGGAGAGATTTTACGGGCAAAAGCAGCTGACAGGAGACCCAAGCGCAGGCCCCGAGCAAGATGGTTGGATAACATCCATGAGCTTGGTTGGTCTCACTTGGGGATCCAGCCGGATCAGTTGGAGACGGTTGCTTCTGACAGGACCCGCTGAAAGGAGTGCTTGAGGATTCTGACTCCATGACCCTCTCAGGAATAAGTGGGAGAAGAAGAAGAAGAAGAAGAAGAAGAAGAAGAAGGTGACGTGATGGTGGTGGTGGTAATACGTGAGAACTTTCAATTTTGTTACGACGAACTGTTTGCAAAGCGAAAAGAGATGTAATTACATCATTAATCAAAGCAGGAAGAATTAATTCTAGCTATGAAAACAACAATAGGCTAATTTTCTTTTTAAATTATATCATATATGGAAACATCTTCTGTAGAAGTGATAAGGTTAAACATAAATATACTAATGTTATTAACAATAATGGTGAACATAATAATAAAGATGGAAATAATAATAATAATAATATTAATAATAATAATAATAATAATTGTTTCTACTTTAGGCACAAAGCCAGCAATTAACCAGTACATTACTGGTACTTCATTTTATCGACCCCGTAAGGATGAAAGGCAAAGTTAACCTCGGCGGGAATTGAACTCAGACTGTAAAGGGACGTAATAATAATAATAAGTGGTATGAACATAATTCAGAGTCCGTGATATAAAACGATCAGGTGAAGGTGCTGTGGGATTTTAGGATACAGACGGACAAGAAACTGGAACACAATAGACATGATCTGGTTGTTTTGGACAAGGAAAAAAGATCGTGCCTGATTGTGGATGTGGCCTGCCCATTCGAACCGAATGTGCAAGAGAAGGAGAGGGAGAAAATTAACCGATACCAGGACTTAAAGTGGGAGGTAAAAAGGATTTGGAACTGCCATGAAGTCAAAGTGGTCCCAATTGTCATAGGCGCACTAGGTACTATCTCAACAAGTTTACAGGGATAGTTAAAGAAAATTGGCCCCGCCACACTTTTTGGAACGCTTCAAAAGGCATGCTTTCTGGGAACAGCAAGAACTCTCCGATACGTCCTGAATATCTTAGGCTGCAGGTAGTTGCTTGATATTTATTTCAAAAAACTTTCCAGTTAACTAACATCAATGACTGAGACTCAAAGAACAGTAATAATAATCTTCATCATAATAATTTTTGATTTTTACGTATTTAAGACAATTGTGATGCGTTGACACTTCTTGAGAGTGACGACTGCTATCTTATGTTTCATTTGAAACATAGGATAGCATCGTCACTCTCAAGAAGTGTCAACGCATCACATTATGACATAGGGCTCCAATATTTAATATTTAATTTTGGATCAGAAATGTTATAGTTCAAAAAGAACAACACGATCACCGCCGCCACCACCATCACCATCAGCATTACCATACAAAACATCTAGCCTGCCAAACAAACAAACCAAAACCAACGGCTACATCACCACCTTCACTACAGTACTACTATCACATCACTACCACCACCACTGCATCATCATCGCTGCCGCCGCTATTCTCTCACCACCTCCTGTTAAGAGAGAGAGGGATGGTAGTAGTCCCACTAAACATGAATAGAAGAGAGGAAAGTATCAACATATATAAATAGACTGATTTGGTGACCCGGTCAACAGCAACAACAACAGCGCCAAATACATTATTGCTGTTGTACCTCTAAACTCTCTCAAAATGTTTAGTTTAAACGATGTCAAATCTAAACTATAATACGTGACTGACAGTAGGGAGCCAATGCTCAGATTTGTACTGAAGGAGAGGACAATAGACCAGGGGATGTCCAAGGAGGAAGAGCAACCTTCATGAAAAATCCCTTCATAGTACCTTCTTTGAGAAAACTGAATTTAGAAATCTACAGATAAGGAACTGGTTTAAAAGAGGAGACCTTAAAAAGGCTACAGAAGGAATGCTAATGGCTGCGCAAGAGCAGGCTCTCAAAACGAAGTGGGTGAAATACTATGTTTACAAGGAGGAGGCTAGCCCACTGTGCAGGATCTGTGGAGAGAGGAGACTGTGGCTCACATTGTATCCGAGTGTAAACACCTAGCCCAGACTCACTATAAAGGCTGGAGACATGATGCGATGAGCTGGGTGATCCACTGGCACCTATGCAAAGTAACCAATTTACCACATTCTGAGAAGGGATATGAGCTTAAGCCAGAGTCAGTGATAGAAAACGATCAGGTGAAGGTGCTGTGGGATTTTAGGATACAGACGGACAAGAAACTGGAAAACAATAGACGTGACCCGGTGGTTTTGGACAAGGAAAAAAGATCGTGCCTGATTGTAGATGTAGCCTGCCCATTCTAACCGAGAGTGCAATAGAAAGAGAGGGAGAAAAATAACCGACACCAGGACTTAAAGTGTGAGGTAAAAAGGATTTGGAACTGCCATGAAGTCAAAGTGGTCCCGATTGTCATAGGCGCACTAGGTACTATCTCAAAGAGTTTCCAAGGGTGGTTAAAGAAAATTAGTCCAGCCCCGCTTTTTGGAACACTTCAAAAAGGAACAGCAAGAACCCTCCGATACGTCCTGAATATCTATGTTTGCAGGTAGTGGCTTGATATTCATTTCAACAAACTTTCCAGTTAACTAATATCAATGACTGAGACTCAAAGAACAATAACAATAATAATAATAATAATTAGAACTAAGGATTAATGGAATGCTATTTTTGTCATACATAGGTATGCGCTTGCAAATGAGCTGGCATGACCTATACGTATGCAAACATATTGAGCATGAACAACAAATATATATATACAACTGAATATAAAATGTATTTGTTCTTAACTACCACATCAGGATGAATGCCACCTGCATACTATTGTGATGTAGAATGTTAACTCTATGTAAACCTTACTAAATGTTTGACTATCGTCCTTACACTATTAAATATATCATCTAAGGATATATGGTAGGTTTAATCCTAAACATTTTGAAAACCCAGCTACGATTATTGAATGGCTTAGGGATATATGACGGGCAGCGAGGGATACATGCCTATACGTTTTACGAGCTTATGGCTCTCACCGGGACAGTGAATCCCTCCCTCTACTCTGCTGGAACTTAATTACAGGCGAGAATATAAAGTATTTTTGCCGGTGTATGTGGGTTGATTGGCCTCATTTGCTTATGAAGCTGTATACGTTGGTTCAATTTAAAAGTAGATATAAAATTATGCTTAAACATAGCTGTACATATATATATATATATATGCGTGAATTCCATATATCTGAAGCCTAATGTATAAATCATTATTTAAAAAAAAGGCAGATCAGATGTGCATCGGTATTTGTTCTGGCTAACTTTAATCTGCGTTCAAATCCAGCCTTGCAGCAATTAGCTATTACTTTTCATATTGTAAGGCAAAGTTGAGTTCGAATCCCACCGAGGTCAACTTTGCCTTACATATTTCCCGGTTCTATGATACAAAGTACAATTTAAGTACTGGGTTCATATAATCGACATTCTTATTTCCAGGGTTTCTGAACTTCCACCGACATGCGAAATCACATTTATTATTATTAGTAGTAATTGTTCGGCCCTTGTCGCCTATAAAGAAATAATTAATATTATTAGTAGGAAAATAAATTTAGTAATAATAACGGTGGTAATACGGCAAGTAGTTTCCGTCGTCGAAAATTATTTTAGTATCAACAGCCGATAGCATGCATGCCAAGCTAATGCAAGAAACTAAATTCAAGAAAATACAAAAAAACAAACAAACAGAATAGTCGAATACTCAACAGCTTCAACTGCGCCGACACCACAGCCTACCTCAAAGACAACAACCACCAACAACATCAACAATCAAATAGGACAATGTTAATGCCAAATCAATAGTGTGTATGATTTATTGGTGCCTATGATTTTATCTGTGATTATATGGTTAGAATTCCTCCATAAATTATAGATCCTATCTCCGAAACAGTTCACTCCTTCGAAACACTACATAGACTGGCATAGGTTCAAAATGTCCATTAAATATTACTGTGGTATTTATTAAGAGGGCGGCTGTTTTATATAACAATAACAACAGCAGCAACAACATAATCATTATCATCAACAGCAAAGACAGCAAGAATAACATTATCGACAGTAGGAACAATAGCAGCTGCAAGAAAACCATCAACAACAACATCAAAAATATGAGCAACAAGAATAACATCAGCACCAACAACAATAATAGCAATCATATTATCAGCAACAGAAACATTAGTTACAACAATAGTAGATGCAACGACAACAACAACAATTGATAACCTAAACATTGTGTTTTTTTATTGTTGCAATTATTATTATTATTATTATTATTATTATTATTTACTATTTTCTTGTAGTCTCAGTTATTGATGTTATTTAACTGGAAAGATTGTTCAAATGAACATCAAGCAGCTACCTCTATTATAACATCTGTAGGCTGGAAAGATGGAAGGTGAGAGGAGCAGCCTGCTAGGTGCTCTAGGAGATGAGGGTGGGCTGGGATTTGTGGGGTTCCTAACGTTAACCTGGGTGGTACCCCCCCCCCCCTATTGGGAAATTCTGTTGTTCATGTTATTGTTTATTAGTTTTGTTAATCTTTTACTTGATTGCATGAACATCTTCACTGTCCCAGTTTTTGTATAGTCTTCTATGTTCGGCCCTTGTGGCCAATAATAAAGAAATCATTATTATTAAGCGTCAGACACCATGCTTTGCAGCTACGGAGTTAATGCCCTTTACGTTCTGAGTTCAAATCCGGCCAGGTTAACTTTGCCTTTCATTCTTATGGGGTCGATAAAATAAAGCACCAGTAACGTACTGAGGTCGATTTCATCGAATTTCCCCTTCCGCAAAATTACAAGCCTTATAGCTATACTAGAAATCATTATTATTAATCCAAATCCCGCCAAAGTTAACTAGTACTAGTATAAATAAAGTGATAGTAATACACTGGGTAAATTGCTGGCCTTGTGCCAAAAGTAGAAACAATTATTATTAATATCTTTGTTGTTCAGTCTTTCAAAACGTGGTTTACATCGCTATTGTATTAGTTTGTTTTATTTTTCCCAATTATTCAACGGCTTGCATTGAAATTTTGTTATTGTTTTGAAGTTGGCGAGCAAGTATCTTAGTGATCTGGAAGATTTAGCACCACCTAAATACCTTAGGGGATAACTTTTTGTTTCTTGTTCAAACATGCCCCTCAATCTTCAGCGAAAATTAAGACAGTGGACAAAGATGTTGCGCCCACGAAACAAAATGGTGGACTGTCCATAGAGTGGAACAGCCAAAATTCTGAAAACAATGACAGCAGCAGTAGCACCAAAATTCATCTCGTGCAAAGGAAGAGGACTTTTCGGTTCTACCAATGATTATCACCGTGAAGGCAACAGCCCCCACAACAACAACGGTAGTCGTGGGTAACACCACCACCACTGCAACATTCGAAATGTAAAAACAAAATTAAAACTAACACATACGACAATATAAATTATAACAAGATGAACAACAATAACAAGAAGACCACCAAAAAACAATGTGAGGAAGAAATGACGGTTACAAGACAAATGACACTACAAGCACCAGCAACAGCAACAGCAACAAAAGCAAAAAAACAGAACTTTCGAAATCGCCGCTGCAATATCATGGCAATCCCCCCAACTTGTTATTTTAGACAAGAAAGAAGATTTGACACAGGAATAGAAACTGAGAGAAAAAGCTGGGCCAACCTAACCGTCGCCGCCGAAGAATTGGCATCAACGCAAAGTAGGACTCAGATTTATAGACGCATTTCAGTGGAAACCCGTAAAACAGACTGAACTCTATCCACAAATGAAGACGGCACTATAATGCATCAGAGAAAACGTGGAGTACATAGCATGGGGCAGGAATTTCAGTACCATATCGGTGCGGTTCAAAGCCGATGTGCTTTCTATAAAACACATGGAGGCTCCCTGTAAAACGAACCACATTATCATGTACCCATCCTACATGGGAGAGGAATGGTGAAGGATCGCATTCCCAGAATCACGCCAGGAATGAAATTACGGTGCTACCTGGGATGCAAATTTGAAGACGATAACGGTGGAACCTTCCTAGATGTGTGAACAACACTAAGAGAAAACTGGGCCGGGAGGGATTTAGAGATTCGTCTCCAAATGAAACAGGGTTATCTTAAGAACATCCCGGACAATGTTCGCTCTCAAGAAGGGTCCGAGATACAAGAGGTCACTGACGGCAGAAAGCCACACTGTTTCGTCCGCAGCGAACCGTCACGTATGCATGCATTCTCCCCTCAGTTGATATATGAAGGAAGCCACAAACCATCGTTGATGTCAATACCATGTGCAGGGATACCACCACCGTCAACAAATAATAAAGAATCAACTCAAAGAGAATATGAAGAAGGCGTCTCCACAAACAATGAACACGCACATATACACCCACAAACACAAAAAGACAGACATCTGATACACACAAGGAGACATCGTCATCTCCTAGTGTAGGTAAGCCACTCTGTGCTTAATTTTCAAGTGATGGCATTACTCAAAATCGAGTTGCAGCTATGTATGTATGTATGTATGTATGTATGTATGTATGTATGTTCTTCTGGTTTTACAATTTCACAAATCTGTTGCCAATATAGAGAGAGTCGGTTTCTAACATAGACACAAGACTCTCTCATTGGAATTTACACAACATCAACTAGGTAGATTATGTATGGATGCATGCAGGTGTAGATATGGATGTTATTGTAGGTGTGGAAGTGTATGTTTTGAGTTGTATGTCTGCATGTGTATAGGCTTTGTTTCTGTACATGTGTATATGCAGTTATTAGATGCAACATTTTTGGAATGTTTTACATATTTTTTACTGTTCCATTAATGGATTGTACTTGTAATTTTCTAAATAGTTGTGTTCTTTCTGTTCCTGTGAAGCCTAGCTTCTCAAGATTTGTATTGAGGCAGTTACTAACATATCCCAGTGCCCCAATAATCACAGGCATAAATCTGAAGGTGTAATCAGGGTGGAGTATCTGCAGATTTCTCATCAGTTCTGCATAAATATACTCCTTTTCACTAATCTTCGATTTTATATTGGCATCTGCTGGGCAGCTAATTTCCACTACTGTGCATGCTTCCTTCTCCCTGTCCCATATCATAATATCTGGTCTGTTATGCCTGCATTTTATTGGGGTTTTTACTGGAACATTCCACCAGTACTCTTTGATATGGATGTCTTCCACATTGCTGTAGATTTTAATGTGTTTATTATCGGGCTATCTCTTTTACGAACTGCATTGTACAGTGTTTTGGCCACTATATCATGCCTCATAGGTAGATAGTATCGCGATGACATCTTTGGACAGCTGCTGATGACATGGGTGATATCCTCAGTGTTAGTTCTGCAGAGTCTGCACCTGTTAGCACATCTAGGTGTTTTGCCTGCACCCCTATCCCTTTTGTGAATCAGGTATTTTGTGTTAACCTCCTGTTCTTGGATTGCAAAAGCGTATCCTTCAAAGTGGGAGCCAATATAGTAGTTGTTGGTCCAAGATATACTTCTTTCCTTATCTATATTACTGTCACTCTGGAGCTTCCTGGCAACATATCCATCCATGATTATTTTGCTGATAGGCATGCAGTTTTTCATCCATGGATTCACTGCGATACTGCTGAGCGACTTCCCTGGGTGTGACTTTTTGATTTATCACACAGGGAATATCTCTCGAGGAGTTCTTTCCCAATTCTCATGATCTTATCTGTTTCATGCAGATAGACTTGCTCGAGAGACGGGCTCCTACGCTTCGAGGTTAGTAGATGTTGTCGCAGAGATATGATGCGACATTCAAATTCTGTCTGGACTGATGTTAGGCCTCTGCCTCCCTCCTTACGTTTCAAGTGTAGACGGTCTATGTCACCCTTGATGTGGAAGTTTCCGCTGTTGTTTAGTATTTTTCGAGTTCCAACATCAACTGCTCGGATTTCGTCTATCGTCCAATTGAGTATTCCAAACGTTGGTGTTACGACAGACACAGCAAATACATTGTGAGCCACTGTTTTGTTTTGCGCAGAGAGTTCCGATGACCAAATCTTTCTTAATAGGGTGTAGTATTCCCTGGTTACGCGTACCTTATTACAGATACTATTATAGGATATGTTCTCATCTATCCCCAGGTATCTGTAGCACTCCTCATCAGATATCGGTGAAACAGTTAGGCCATTGATGACAATGATGCTAGATTGGGTTGTTGTTTTTCCCCGCTTTACATTCATGAATGAGCATTTATCTTAGCCAATCTCCATTCATATATCCTTTGATAACGTTGTAACCAGGTCAAGATTTTTATTCATCCCATCCATGTTCTTGGCATAGAGTTTCAGATCGTCCACAAAGAAATTATGGGTTAGGTTTAATGTCAATAAGTATAATATCACAGAGAGACTGTCCCCCTGAAATATACCCCTGCGATATTTTATTTTATCAGTGAAAATAGAGGCCGCACACTCTGTCTTTAACCTTAGGATAGTTGCCCAAGTAGAAGACAGCCTCACTATGGCTCTGACTTTAATGTCTGGGACTTTAGCAAGTTGGAGGGCCTCTATCATCCAAGAGTGGGGAACAGAATCGAAATGTTCCTGTAGTCCAGCCAGACTGTAGCCATATTCCTCCTAAATTGTCGCACCTCCAACATCGAAGTTTTGTTGATTAGGATTTGTTCAGCACATCCCCAAACCCCTTTCTTTCCAGCTGCTTGTTCATCTGTGATAATGTTATTATTTTCACAGTGATCTTGGAGGAATAGGTTCAGGCAGGCTGTATACACCTTATACATCAGGGTCTGACATGCAATGGGTCGGTAGTTTTTAGCCAAGTGGTTGTCTTTGTTCTTGGGGTAGTAATGTTTGTGCTAATGTCAACCATTCTGGTATACGTGTATTATGAACTTGTTGGTGGAGGTCACTAAGATACCTCCGATAGAATATCAGTTTTTTTGTACCAGTACCCGACAATCATGACTCTTCCTGCTGTTTTCTTACCTTGGAGTTTTCTTATCACAGCCTCAAGGGTACCCTCACTTATTTCATATGTTTTCGTTGCAGTGTAGGAGCAATAGTTCTTTCGGATTTCTCTTAGCCACACTGTATCTTGGTTGAAATTCTTTTTTTCACCCTATATTTTGCTCCAAAAGGAATCTATGTCTTTCTGGGATGGGGCCTCATGTCACTTATTATTTTGTTCTTTATATCTCTATAGACTGATGTTTGGTTTCGTCTGAATCTTTTATTAAACACCTTTCTCTCATCTACCTTCTTCAGGTATCGGCGTTTTTCGCTAACAGCTCTCAATTCTTGTTTGAGGGTGATCAGCTTATATTGAAGAGTTTTGGTTCTACTGTTACCACACAGCGTCTCTATTTTATTTTTCACTCTTTGTTGGTGAGCAGTGAGATTTGTTTGTGTCTGTTTGCATGTAAGGAGCATTGTCAAATATCCTATGGTTTGTTGTAGGTCAGCAATCTTTTTTTCTATTTTAGTGATATATGATGGTATATTTGGTGGTGTTCTGTTCTTGTTAATGTCTATGCTATCACCAAGATAATGCTTCACTGTCGTTGCTGGGGCATATAAACAGGCGTTCATTCGCCAAAATATTGGGGTTTTTATCCGTCGTAAATATTCATTCCCTATTTCGTTAATAACACGTAATATTTCATTATTTGTTTTTGTTTTTTTATTAAACATTGTCGTTTTAATACGTTCAGCAAGAGAGATATTTATACATGAATTAATTTCTCTCTGGAAGTTTTCGTTGATGGACATTTTCAATTGTTTATACTTTTGATTATAATCGATAATATTTTCCACAACAGTCGAGGTAGACTCGGATGCTACACGTGGTGTCGTATTTCTTCAATTATTATTATTATTTCATCGATTATTATTATTATCGATAGTATTTTCCCCAGCATTCGAGCTAGACTTAGATGGTACAGGTGGTGTCAAGTTTCGCACGGGCATAGTTGTTTCAAGGCGCTGTTGGCTGCTAGGAAGTCTAGTAGCATGGCGACCTGTAGCACCTGTTGTGGATTCCATGTTCGTTGTGGGAACTTACAATTAATAATATTTATCTTATTTTTACGATCAACAAACGTCGATTGTTGGCGTAATTGTTTCGCTGTGAAATAATTTAACTCTGGGTGCATTTCGTGTTTATGTATATATGTGTGTGGGGGAATATATATTATATATATATATATATATATATATATACACACCCTAAAATCTAATAAAATCCCCAAAACAAACCTTCCAATGACTTGACAATTTTTGCGATGGTGTATCATCAGACTCGTTTGGCTCTATCGCTGAATCCACTGGATTATTATCAAATATGTCCCTCATAAGTTAAAATCTCAATTCTACCTTTCAACCATTGATGTAACAATCACGAGTAAAGTACTTAGATCTTCTATCGAACGTACTCTCATTACATCAGTGCCTCTCTTTTTATTAACTTAAAATTGATACCTTGCCATTTGAGTCTTAACCCCAGGCTAGAGAAATACAATACACTGCCTATGACGGTACATACATAGAGATCGTATTGACTGGACCGAGGGCGTATTCTCCATCAATTAATTATGTCCATTTGTTGTGTGTTCAAATGTTACTAGAAACGCTCTTTCCTATTTATTGCACCTGGAGTCGATTGAATGCGTACTAGTGAAGGTTATGGAAATCCCACATAAAACCAACCAGCATCTGTAAATCATAAAGGCTAATCTCATTACTAGGATGTAACAATATTTTATCTAGACATAAGTCAGTCTCGATGGTACAAACGCTCCAAATGTGACAGTCCTGTTCCTTCGTTCCTTCGTCTACATTATCTTTCAGGTTTTACATATTTGCTATCCTTTTTTATTCTCAAAGCATCATCACCACCAATTTCTTCTTCTTCTTCTTCTTCTTCTTCTTCTTCTTCTTCTTCTTCTTCTTCTTCTGCTTATCCACCGCTAGTATCCTATCCTCAACCTCACACAGTTGGTAGAAGTAAGAAACAGACAGACGAGCTCAGGCAGATTTGTGCGTATCAAATGAATACATACATATATAAATGTAACGCTTATATACTTCATCGTGTAGCATCGTTATTATCACGTCTACCGCTACCAAAACCCAGCATATTTCATCAATACAATGGCTGATAAAATTAATCTCGGACACAACAGCAAACAGATAAAACCGATTTCATGTAAAATAGACAAAAAATAAACCAGCCACATTAAAACATTAGCAATAGATACAACACGAACTACTACTAATAAAACCACCACCACCTCCACCAACACCACCGCCACAACCACCACCACCACCATCACCACTACTACTACTACTACTACTACTGTTCAACAACAACATCAACAATAATAATACTATTAATAATACAAAAGTTAACGACGATGATGGAGATTGATAGTGGGGTGAGGGTGCTGATGGTGGTGAGCAATGCTTATATATATATATATACAAACATACATACTCACAAACACATATAGGCATTTTATTCCATTATCGAAAAACCCATGGAGCCAAGGAATCCCTGTCAGTAAGATGAATATTAAAAGCATATATCTTTCAGTGACCTTGGTTCGATGTATTCAGGTCAGAGGTATATCATGGTTCTTTATTCTGCGTTTTCAGCCATTGTTGTAGTATAGAGACATGATTGTCCCAATCGGACGACATCCTGGCGGATCTCACGCTTGAATCTATCGAAATTACGTTTGAAGTAGTTTCTCTATGAGTTTCATCGATTGTATGAGACATATATGTGCATTGTAAAGCAGATCATATATTTTTACAGTAGATTATTGATTTACATACGTATATAGATATATATATATCTATATATATATATGTATATATACACACACACACACGCACATATATATATATATATATATATATATATATATATATATATATATATATATATATATATATATATATATATATATATGTATTCATGTATATATATAGAGTGAGAGAAGAAAAGAGAGATGGGGAGAGAAACGTAAGTATTCAGTTTAAATG
>OZ024743.1:108665797-108675797 GCA_964016885.1 Eledone cirrhosa
ACTTACCCCGCCCTCAAACCCCATAACGACCCGGGTGATACCCCCCCCCCACACTTGCTGAATAAGTTAGGGGAAACCCCAGCTTACATACGTAGATGTATCTCTTTTCTTTTCCTTTATGTCTTCTTATTCCCCTGTCTCCTCCTATCACTTCCTTCCACCCCCAATTGTCTTCCTCGTCTGCTTTTCCCATTTCGCCTACCCGATGCAGCCCATCGGGCCTCTGTAGCATCAGTTCCCCCACCCCTGTAATTTTAAGATAAAATTGGCCGAATACGTTTTACTAACCACTTATAGCAGATGTGTTAGACGCCTTTAATTTTGTATCAGTTGTGTTACTACTCCATTTATACAACTTGTTTTTCTATTCTCAACTTATTAACCTGTAATTGTAAGATAGCATTGTGATTTTTTTTATTCATTTCTCACTATCTAATTCTCTATATTTTTTTATTTCTTTCTATTATCTTTTATTGGCTCCTACTTTCATTCGAATTACCTATTATATAACCTGCCTCCTCCATTAAGAGGAATGGTCGTTGAAAATCCGCTCGTTGATTACAATGAAGCTCTTGCTTGAAGTGGATTTGTCGATAAGGTAGCATATACAGAGTACGAAAATAGACCTAGAAGAAATAGATCCCGTTGCATTTGTTGGTATAACCCACCATATAATATGGAGGTGGCCACACCATTAGCTAAGATCTTTCTTTCCCTTATTACGAAGCATTTTCCCCCTACACATAAAGATAGTAACATTTTTAATAGAAATACTATAAAAATGTCCTACTCTACGACTTCTAACCTTGCACATAACAACACAGCTTCAAATTTAGCTAAACTACCTAGCCGTAGGAACACGTGCAACCCTGTAGTTAGTACTAACTGTAATTGTAGGAATCGGGTTGATTGCCCCCTATCCGGGAATTGCCTCTCTAGTAACATTGTCTACAAATGTAAGGTTGTAACACCCACGTCCCGGAGGGCCTACATAGGGTTAACCGCCAATAGATTCAAGCAGCGTCTTTACATGCATACCCATTCTTTTCGTTACCCTCTAAGAAGAAATATGACGTCACTTTCAGCTTATATCTGGAGTCTAAAAGACAACCACACCCAATATAAGTTAGACTGGGAGATCCTAACTAGGGCTAGATCGTATAACGGAAATAAAGGCCATGTGACCTCTGCGCCGCTGAGGCCCTAGAAATACTCTACGCCACAGACCACATCATAATCAATAAATCTGAGGCAATTTCGGCATGTAAACATAAATTGCACAAAACTTTCCTGTATTACAGCCCCACGTTATACCCTAACGGATAGTACGATCTATACGTGGATATTTTACGTCTCGATGTGGGAGCTAAGTATATGTTTTGTTTATACCTTTACTTATTTGCATAGGTAAATATATATTATCCGTATGTTTTGTGAAGGTACGTATACCTTCTCGTACGTATGTTTGATTGTTATGGCGTATAATTTTTTTTATATATTCTGGTACATATGGTTCGGCTATGTGTATACGGGAGTTTGCGTCTGTGTGAGTATGCAGGTTCGTACGTATGTAGGGCGTGTGTATATGTGTACTTCATATTTTGGTTGACTTACGTCTCTGAACACTCGTGTATTTACATGTAGGTATGTGTGTGCGATTGTTATATACGTATTTATTTATTTATATACGTTTATATAATTATTTATTTATTTGTATACACGCTTACACACACATATTTATATGTGCGTGGTTTTGTTTACCTATGGTAAGTTTTTGCGTATGCTTGTGTATGTACGTTTTTGTTTGCGTGTATGTATTTATTTATTTCTATTACTTCTGTATTGTATTTATTTACTTTGTTCTTAACTCCGTAGCGGAGATTCATTCGGTCTCCTAGTTAGAATTTAGTCTACGACTTCTGCTATTCCATTTACGTTGTTTTTGTCTTTGCGTCCTATTGTTCTCCACGCTCCACATATGACGTATTATCTTCGTTTTTTTCGTTCATTGCCAGAGAACGTCTCTATGCACCACCTAAGAGAACATTAGCCTACGACCTCTTTTATACCAAACACGTGGTTCTGTCTTTGCACGTAATTGTTTTTCACCGCTCCTATTAATTGTTTCTACTTTAGGCACAAGGCCAGCAATTACCCAGTGCATTACTGGTACTTTATTTTATCGACCCCGTAAGGATGAAAGGCAAAGTCAACCTCGGCGGGATTTGAACTCAGATCGTAAAGGGACGTGACTATGCTGGAAAACATGGCGTCCGACCCTCTACCGATACAGCCAATCCACCTAATGACGTATTATATTCGTTTTTTCCCGTTCTTAGCCAGCGAACGTTCCCACGAACCAAAGTATCGTCTTCCTGTCTTCCTCCGGTTGCAACGTTTTTTGAAATATCCAGTTCTGCGTTTACAGATTGACTTTGTTAGTTTCAGAAGATCCCGTTAAGGGTGAACGCAGCGATTCTCTGCTTAAACTTTAATCTGTTATTTTAATAAATAAATAAATATATATATATATATATATATATATATATATATATATATATATATATATATATATATATATATATACTATCCGAACAAACTATCTTTATACATTGATATCATTATAATGGATTGGAAGTATCGGTAGAGGGTCGGACACCATGCTTTCCATCATAGTTACGTCCCTTTACGATCTGAGTTCAAATCCCGCCGAGGGTGACTTTGCCTTTCATCCTTACGGCGTCGATAGAATAAAGTACCAGTAATGCACTGGGTAATTGCTGGCCTTGTGCCTAAAGTAGAAACAATTATAATATAAATTCCTATAACTTATATGAAAATAGAAACTTCAATGCGTTGAGGCTAATATCTCGTGGAAACAATTACATGAGAGCAAACTCACTGAAAAACCCATCATTTCTTGTATGGGAGTACCCGATTGGTGTAAGGATGGGAACGCTCTAAGTATAATCTCTAAGTTTAGATCTAATGTTGACGCTGTCATCATTTGTTTAAGTTTCGTTAATCGCAATAGAATTTAGACAGTGTGGTATACACGTGTATATATACATACATACACATATATATATAACGAAGGAAGTGTGGTAAGGAACCAGAGGGAACATAACGCACCAGAGTACTCAATACTTAGGGTAGTAGAATGTGTAATATGAAAATGTTTAACCCCGACGGCAGAGCTCAAGCCGTTTCGACGGCTGTTTCTGAGACAGCCGTCGAAACGGCTTGAGCTCTGCCGTCGAGGTTAAACATTTATTCATATGTATATACATATTACACGTGTGTGTATGTGTGTGTTTGTGTGTTGTGGTTGTATACGTCTTTGTATGTGTGCCCCAGCCACCGTGTATATATGTGCATGTGTGCATGTGGTAACTTCAGATCAAAACTTAAAATGTTTGACTGATATTTCACATCATCAGTTTGAGGAAAAACAACAGATATCTCTGATAACATTTCATTAACAACAGAAGCCGTAAACTCAATATGTAACCCAGTACATCCATTACGTTCCAGTTTGCTTCAAATTTATATTCTTTTAAATTTCATCACACGATATTCGAGTATTTAGCAAAAGATGCAGCATTATTCAATTCAGTTGAAAAATCTTCGTTTGGGAAATTATAAGAAATTCTTGCGGAAGAATGACGTTGCTTCATTTCCAAACATATGCGAGCTGTCGTGAATAGTCTATTCACTTTAATGATTTTTTAAATTGTTTTATTGTATGTCTAAACTAAATTTATTACTGACTGAATAAGATATTCTCGAAATGAATTGTGTAGATACTGGCAATTTTCCATAGATTCTTTCTTGATCTTTTCAGAGTACGTCGTTAGGAATTGCCAATACTTAAGACATTGCTGAAGAAACAGCGTCACATCTAGTGCTATGGTAGTTAATACATGAATGGCTTAACCGTGGTAGGCAAGACACCAAATTAATTCCTATACTCTAGAAAAACACAGGATTGTACACTGGATTGGAAACACGAATTGTAATGACATCCGACATATTTAGCTGATTAGATCGCAATACTGACGTGGCAGCCAAGACATGGATTGATCAAGCGCACTAGACACCGTATCAAAATTCTTTGACATTATTTAAAGAAACGCCAGATTAAACAATGTATCGGTATTACAAATTGTAATGGTGAATTGAGACATTTGACTGAGTATATTTAACTGGTTCGATTTGTATCTCGTCTAAGACGAGACAATGATTTATAATTATGAATTATATTCATGTTGAACGCTGAATTACAATAGTGAATGTTTTTATTAATAGATCATGAACTATAATAATCACCTCATAATTTCATAACGTCTGTCTATTTTCAGTTGAAATTGTGCAGTGCCTCTATTCTTGGGGCAATGATCACATTTTGCATTTGATCACCCAGAAGCCCACAACTGGTACAAGGACAACGGGCTACTGTTTGGTAAGTAGAATTCACTATTAAAGCGTTCATTGCATTCCTACTTACATATTTGTTATACACATGTTTTCACATTGTTTATATAGAAATGACGGACAACAAGCAATTGTTTGTTAAGTAGAGTTCACCTAGTAAAACGATCATTATATTACTAATTACATGCTTGTTATAAACATGGTTCCATTTTGTTTATATATTAGAAATTGTTCGAAAATGTAAGTTCCAATTGTTCGATCTCTGGAACTTATAGATTATGATAATGTGATAAATATAAAGAGAACTGGATTTGTCGGCGCTATTATAGGGGTTTATTATCATGTATGGAATGAATATCGTTCAAATTCAATATGGAGTGTTCTAATTCATCGAAGAAAAATGACTGAGCATTCCAGACTTGTGTCGCCGTAACGATTCTCAAGGATATTAGTGTGCCTGTGTGTGACAAGGCTGACCTTTTGAATTGCATGTACAGTTCACCGTAGTGTGTCTAAAGAGCTTCAGTCTACCAAATTTCAGTCACAAGGCGTAGGTAGACCCCAAGCTATAGTAAATCACACTTACCCAAGTGGCCTGCAGTGGGATTGAACTAACGGCAAGTGTTAAACCAACACTGTTTTCTCTGCCTTTTAATTAGAACTTTTTAAGTTGTCAAAATATATAACTCTAAATAATGGACATAGCACACTCTCATGGTAATGTATATTTAATATTATAGCTAGATTTATTGAATTGAGACAAACTTAGTATAACGCTTTAGGAATAGTTCGGAATTGTTTGTGTTTGTTTACTAATTTATAATTGCATCTAATATTCAATATGACAAACACACACAATCACAAATACACACACACAAATACACACACACATAGATACATACATATATATATATATATATATATATATATATATATATATATGTATATATATATATATATATATTTAAAAGAATAGAGGTGTAACACACAAGTTATGATATATTGGTAAACGGAATAGAAAAAACTGACAAATTGTTCACAGTGAAAAATAGTTTAATTAGGAATAAGTGATAATTAGTAATAGTATTGGTTACTATTAAGTTAAAACCAAAACTTAATACTAACCAGTACTACTACTAATTATCACTTATTCCTAATTAAACTATTTTTCACTGTGAACAATTTGGCAGCATTTTCTATACCGTTTACCAATATATATATATATATATATATATATATATATATATATATATATAGAGAGAGAGAGAGAAAGAGAGAGAGAGAGATTTCGCTCACATGGCTGAATACAATAAATGTAATCTGAGTTTTTCGAATATTAATAATAACATTCGATTCGTTTGCAATTATGCAAACACGCCTCATTTTTAAAGCCATGTCAGTAGAATGAACCCTTCCTTCTTGCTCTTGTTTTGGCACGTAAACAGAACTTCAGAGACTAATGTTTCTGGGTATCACCCTTCATCAGTACAGCTCACTCTTCACCTGTCAACTGTCAGAGCTATTTTCTAAAATATACAGTGACTAACCGGCCTAATTTGCATATTAGCAGACTGGCTGATCAGTCAGATCTGCATACCACTGATTTGCCAAATTTGCATATCAGCAGACTGGCCAGTCAGTTTCCTGTATACGAGAAATAAATGGCCGGCTTTGCCACATTCAAATAAAAAAAAATTCTATATATATATATTTATATTTAAAGCAACGAATATACGAATCTCATATTTTCATGTTAACCTTTTTTCAGACATTTGCTGATAGTCTTGATGCCATGGACTTATATTCTGACCAAACCTGTAGTACAGATTTATTAATGATTATGAACAAAACACTAAGTATCCATCTTACAAAGCCTGAAGGTGAGTTGGCGTTGATGTAACATTAAATGTTTTGATGTGGTGGGGGGGGGATACCTCTTCAATATCTATAAGGCAACTACTACTACTACTACTACTACTACTACTACTACTACTACTACTACTATACTACTACTACTACTACTACTACTGATGATGATGGTTTGATTGAGTTGATAATGCTGATACCTGTAATATGAACTGAATGCCACATTATAACTCGAGGATTTAGACGTTTAATTTACCCCAAGTAGTCATCTGATACCATATTTTACCGATACATAAGGGGTGAAGTTGCCAGGACAAGATTTCAAATCAGAACGAAAATATGTCGGGGACAAATAACAATGGTTATTTTATTCGGTGTTGTATATGTTCTTCAAATTCACATACCATCTGATGATGATGATGATGTGTATTAATACGATTTTGATGATGCTGGAGGTGATAATAAAAATGAGGATGATTATGATGATGATATTTGTTTCTGATTTAGGCACAAAGCTAAAACACATTTTATTCAGGAGGCGGGAGGAGGGATCGATTAAATCAATCCCATAATGATGAAATGAAAAGATACAATTGATGGGATTTGAACCGAGAACGCAAGGAGCCGCAACTCTATGTCGCATGATGATGATAATAATAAGACAACCTAAATTGTATTAACGAATTACGAATTGCCAGTGCTGCTATTTGGAGTCTTACGAGAAATTCGATCCACATATATTTAAGAATTTTTCCAAAAATGACCATCCAATCTTTATTCAGGTTTACTAAAATCATGTTATCTAATATGTTGAAAGTGATGGCTAGGTATTATTTGACAAATACTTAGCTTCTATTCTTACTTGTTAATGCTCACCTGGTGAAAGATCCTTCATTTGCTCATATAATAATGAGATGTTAAGATTAACACAAAGTATGACAGTTCTCATATATATATATTTTTAACCTGTTTAGCTTGCTCGTTTTTTCGGCTGTCGTGGCTTGTGACTTCACAACGACTAATTTCATTTCTGTCTGGCCTTTATAACGCATGTTAATTGCCCGGGCTTCCTACTAGGCCATTGAGCGCTTGTCGGCATATCTCGAAGATTACATTTCGTTTTGTTTTGGCCACCGCCGAAATACGATCTCGCTGAAATTATATTTGGATATATATATATATATATATATATATATCGAGTATGTGTTGGTTGCTTACCGACTTCTCAGTATGCAAGTAGGAGCACTCAACGAAGTGCGCAGGCTATTTTGTTCACTCCAGAGTAATGTAAAATAATAACTCTGAGTCAAACATGTTAAAGTTGGCGTCGGATATGAATTGGAATAAACGAAGCCAACTTTAACATCTTTGACTTACACTTATTATTTTATATATATATGCCAGCATAACCCGGATATTGCATTTCGCTTTTTTTTCGACGACAGCCAAAATTCGATCTCGCTGAAATTATATTTGTGTATGTATATATATAGTACTGCTAAAAAGACAAAGCCAACATTTTTTTTTATATAAGACTATAATCAACTGCATTCCTATTTCGCACACTAAGCTCGTATTAACCTTATCTAGTAATAAGTGGGAGACCTTATAACTACAGGACCGGTGTATTGAAAGATCCACTTGAGAACATAAAACAAAATTAGACAGGAAGATGTATATGTCCTTTGACAAAAAGAGAGAATTGTACATAATATTTCGATTAGAAATAAATAGGTACATGTACACAAACAAATTATGTCAAATATATTTTAAATATAGAAATTAAAAAATTGTAAAAAAAAAATTAGGATGTTAAATGTGCTGCATATTAAAGCTCGAAGAAAGGCTAGTATGAAGATGAGGAAAAAGGAGAGTGAAAAAGAGAGAAAGGCAAAGGTATATATATATATATATATATATATATATATATATATAGGGGGAGAGAGAGATTAATTGAGATAGGAAAATATATGTAGCGATCGTGAGAGAGGGATAGAGAGAAGGGACCGAATGAGAGATGGCGAGGTAAATGTTGCATCTTTACCTCGCGATCTACCTTGCTGAGCTGCATTTTCACGCTGTAAATGGTATTGCATTTATTGCGCTAATTTGCGCAAAAGAGTACAGAACAGCGTATATATAAATAAAGTTTACGTCAAACAGAAACCTCTTCATGGAAAATCGTACTAGTATATTTTATCCTTTATTTTTCTTTCTCTCGCCATGTCATATATATATATATATATATATATATATATATATATATATATATATATATATATATATATATATATATATATAACATAGCGGAGATGTTGTTTGTTATCTGTGATGTATATTGTATGGCATACATTATGTGTTGCATATAATGTCTACGCGATGGTCCAGGTCAGTCAAACATTGTTCCTGAGTTCAGTATTTTTCGTCTATCGGTCGCTATATTTGATTTGCAAAGCTGTCTAAACGTAGATATAACTCTGGGGTAATATTCTCCATTGAGTGCTTATCTGCACACCGAAACTACATTCGTTAGCTTGGCTGCTACCAAAAGCTTCGCGGATGCTGTACTCAAATTTGTATATATATATATATATATATATATATATATATATAATGAGAGAGAGAGAGAGAGAGATAGAGAAAGAGAGGGGGAGAGAGATAGTGAGAGAGAGGTGTAAAATCGCGACCACGGCGTCAAGCTATTTCGTATTCTGTGTTTAGCAAGCCTAAAAGGGCGTAGTATATCTATGAATATATATATATGTATCTCTTTCTCCTTTTCTCTTTCTCTCTGTATATGTATTTTGGTCCAAAATATGAGATATTTATTTTAAACATTTTATATATTATAATTTATATTTTGTAATTTTCTATTACATTATGTTATTGCTGATGTTTTTTATGTTTTTCTTTTACAGCAAAATGTGTGACCCAAAAAGACAATGCACAATCTTCTAATAGCCAACATCAGCAGGGGGACCATAGTGTAATCTCCGTGCCTAAAGGGGGCTCACGCGAACTTATTAATGGTGTGGAATCGAAGAATATATCCCACCTACAACAATTGCTCATCTTAATAATTTCTATTGTCGCGATTATTTGCTTGCAGTCCGGCAGGTGACTGTTTCTTGTCTGCCCGAGTTGATAGTTTTTGCATTGAAAATTAAAAAAAAATTCAAAAGAATATATATATATATATATAATTGTAAAGAAAATTTCCAACAATAATATTAATAATTAAAAAAAAATATATGTGAAGTCCAGCTTTGCAGTGGACAACTGAATGCCGATTAACAATGAGAAAATTGAATGTTGAATATACTGATGATGAATATATCGCAGACAATGATGGCAATGACGATGAAGATGATAATGAAAAGATTGATGATAACAGATGTGTGTGGATATTTTTATGGTGAAGATGAAAATGAAGATGATGATGATGATGATGATGATGATGATGGAGATGGATCATTATAAAATACCTAAAGAAGGATAAATATTTTGACCATAATATCATCTGATGGTGGACAATGTGATGATTTTGAGTTGGATAGTGATGAAAAAATAAGCACACAAAAACAAATAGTAGAAATAATAGTGACAAAAAGACAGTAAAAGTTACTTTGACGTTGATATTAATATTAATAATAATAAAAATAATAATACGAATGCTATGAAATAGTAATAGTTATAACAG
>OZ024743.1:108680797-108683297 GCA_964016885.1 Eledone cirrhosa
CGAGGGAATTGAGGAACAATTCTTGATTCTCCTAACATATGATAAAAAAGATGCCTCAGTAGTTCTGTTAAATCTCTATATTTTACATTTTGTTCCTTTTGTGTCCAGATCTCATGAACTTTTTTCCATCCGATATAAGAAAACAAAAGAAAAAACTTTATGGTCATGAGGATGATGATGATAATGAAGATGATCAAAATTATAGTGATAATGAACATGATTATTATGACGATGATGGTGTAAATCATTGATCATTTTGATAAAAATAAATATATGGTTACATGATGGAGTTCATTATGATGACGACGATTATTATGACAATGATAATGACGATATTGATGACAATGAAGATGGCGGTGATTGAATGATGATGCTGAAGTTGATTATAAAAAAAAAATGATTATTGTGACAAGGCGCATCCATATTATATAAGATATTCAGGGTAGAGTTATTATGATGAAAGATATAAGATGGCACGAATAAGATGAAACATACATAAAACATTTTTTTTCAATTAAAACAAATTTAAGGAGGAAAAGAAAAGAGTGAAAGAAAAATAAAGAATTAAGCCTTAATTCATAATGTTGGGATTTCTGAAACCCAAACATGTTTGGTTGGTTCACAAAAAATAAAAATAAAAATTATAATGAAAAATGATTTTTTTAATCTGTGGAAACGAAGGAAAGATAAATAAAATACATGGTTACTTTTGATGGAATCTATGTGTGCCGTCGTTGGTATGTTATCAAATGTTTGACAAATATTCACAGGTGCTTGTATGTATAAATGTGCCGAAATTCTATCTATTCTTTTTATTTTTGTATTTCTTTCGTATGCGTGTGTGTGTGCATTCGTGAGCTTCGTTATATAGTGCACATTTAATATGAAACGAGAAAGAAAACCAAAGCAAAAAATATATTTAAAAAAAAAGACTATTAAGAATAAAAATATGATTCCATTTTTTTTTTTTTTTTATTATGTAAGAGGGAATCTAAGAAAAGGAGTGCTAGAAACCTAATATTTATACTAATGTTAACAATGTCAAAATAAATTATAACAATAATATCAGTCAAATTAAAAAATGATAATAAAAATGAACAACAACAACAATAATAATAATAATAATAATAATAATAATAATAATAATAATAATGAGGATAACAACAGAGAAGACAGTTGCAATTACACCTACAGTACTAAAAATGAGAAACATGGAGGGAAATTGAAAAAGAGCAAATAGAGGAATTTGTTATGTTAAAACATATCATGTACACAACGATTAGAATATATAGACACCATGTAGACTAATTAATACAGGCTTACAAACTAATACACTTACACATAAATTATTATTGTATATATATGGATATATAAATATATATATATGCATATATACACATATATATACACATATATATATATATATATATATATATATATAGTCCAGAAATAGCCGTGGTAACGGCTTGAGCTCTGCCGTCGGGGTCCTGACCCTTTTCCCATATATATATATAATATTTGTATAAGCTTGTTTATATACGTATGTGTGTGTGTGTATGAATCTGTGAATATGCGTTTGCTACTTTGCATCTGAAAACACAATGTTCACAATTTCTGCGAGACAAAAGATTTGCAAATATAAGTGAAATGAAGAAACATGTTTTCCCATTCAACGAAACTTTCTATGGGACCTTTTAAAATATTCCTGGAATGCATGTAATTTCTCAGTCTCTCGAAATAATTTTCCATTCCCTCTCTCTCTCTCTGTATGTCACCCACAGACATACATACGCACACACTCATGCACACATGCACATACACCTATATATATATATGTAAGTATACCTATATACACACACACACACACACACACACACACACACATATATATATATATATATATATATATAGTCAATCAATCAATGTTAATCACAGCTGGAATTTCATATTTTATTTCATGTTTTAATATTTTCTCAAGTCCTTTCATGTTTCTTCCTCCTCTACGTATTCATATCCTGTTAGCTAATGTGGGGACATTCATGATCACCTGAAGAACGACCCAGAAAATATGACAGAATTTCTGAAAATGTCAAATAGCAAATGTGCGGAAATGTAATAGACTTATATGATATCTGTGCACAATTCTAGAAATTGTGAACCCACACACACACACACACACATACACACACGCACACGCACATGCGCACACATATCACCACGCACTTACATACATATATATAAGTATATGTCACGCATTACACATATTCTTAGAAATTGTCGGGTTATATCAACATAACTTCTATTCGGTAACTCTCATCGAGCCAACATCTTTTCACCTCTGTTGACGTTTAGTGAATACGTCATCTTTTGAATCACCCCGGGCATGTTATCACAATAGCAATAGAGTATGTTTCACAATTCACTATTTTAACATATAGTCCTTTAACATATCTTTCTAGGTTACTACTATCACCTCAGCATAAGATTATTTATATATCTA
>OZ024743.1:108688297-108720797 GCA_964016885.1 Eledone cirrhosa
TTGAGTGTGTGTGTGTGTGTGTATGTGCTGATTGTACATATGCCATAATTTTGACGCGCTTATGTCGAAATTTAGCTCGCTCTTGAAATGAGTTTCGTACGCATGACAGCATTTGTATTTGTTTTTCATTCATTTCATATCAGTGCCAGTATTTATATCAAACAATACCACAAAAATCAGTTCGTGATTGTTCTAACATTAAATAATAATACGAGTAATATTGCTTTCTTTGTTTTTTTTTTCTGTTGACCCTAATATTTGTCACAGTTTATATCCATTTGAAATAATCTGAAAATGAAAAAAGATCGAATGAAAAGAGAAACACATTTGCTTCAGTTTAAATATCACAATTCAGATTATAATTTGAATCCGAAATAATCTTTTGATGCTTAAGTGCATATAAAGCTTGTGGTCGTAAGAGAAAGTTATGGATGACGGTGAAATAAATATTGCTACATTTGGTATGGCGATTAACACACTTATTATTAACGCATTTAGATGGAAAAATAGCACACACTCACAAATTCTCTAATACACAATCGCACACAAATATTTGTGCGAGACATTGAAATTTGAATAACATTTTGTGCAGATATATTTTTAATACATTTTTGTATCCATATTCTACAAACAAAATTACATTGTTCGAACGGTTTTCCATGCAGCGAAAGTCAATTTGAGTATAGATTGAAATACTTACTATGGGAATGTGAAAGTAGTCAAAATTGAGTTGACATTCTATTTGATTTAACTAAGAAACAGGTGTACATCAGCACGGAATTCAGCAATAATAATAGTTCTACTGGCGATTAACAAACATTAATAAATTACACACACACACACACACATACACACACACACACACATATATATATATATATATATTTACAGGTTAATTTTTTACACATTGGTAGAGAATGCATTCGGTCCAGAATACCCTACGTACATTGATGAAGCCTAAGCAAAACCAGGAGTGTATTTAATACACCTTAGTCTCTGCTTTGAACATTAACCATTCATTGGATTGCTAAAATCTATCTCATACAAACACAGGCACACATACACACAGATACAACTACACACGAATATATAGATATGTTCTCATACACAGACATGAACAAATGTATATACATGCACATATCTATATTTATGTGCATAAAAATATATGTATGTACATTATATATATATATATATATATATATATATATATATATATATATATATATATATATATATAGGATACTTGTATGCGTGAAGGAGGTTTTAAAAGACATATTTAGTGCAATCATATATTTTTGTAATATAAGTTCTTAGTTTAAAAATTGTCAGATTTAAATTCACCCTGACTATTATACCCCATAATGTTTTTTTTTTGACATCATGATACTTGGCGAATGCATATCTCATATTAGAATCGCCAAACAGATTTGGAAGGAAAACCGGATTAAATATATGAAATCCTCTTGGGAATGCAATGCTGAATGATCAAATGCAAAATATCAATATCAAACAGAATTTCGTCATTATAATGTATATATTAAAGAAGATAAATATTTGTAAATTCGTTTTGCTTTCCAAATATAAATATTTTTGTAAAAATTATAAAACCTTGCTTGAATGATATGTGTATATATATATATATATATATATATATATATATATATAAATGTATGTATATATATGCATGTATATAAGATATGTATATATATAAATATATATTATATGTATAATATATATGTATATATGTATGTAAATAAAAATATAGTAATTTAATAAATATATATTTTTATATATATATGTATATATATATATATATATGTATTATATATATATATTGTATATATAGACGCACATATATATATACATTTATATATATGTATACATATATATTTATATATATATATATATGTGTGTGTGTGTGTATATAGATATGTATATATACATATATATATATATACGCGACATATGATGCATATATATATATGTAAATATATATATATATATATATATATATATATATATATATATATATATATATATATATATATATTTATATATATATATACATATATATACACTCCACAATTATCGCTCTCCAGTTAGTAACTCTGTAAAATTATTAGTATATATGTTTTTATACACTTGTAATTTTGTCTGCGTATCTGTGTCTGTTTGCGAGTTAATGTGCGTATATTCATATATAGCTATATATATGATATTCTGTGCATATGTATAAATGTATGCGTATATATATATATGTATATATATATATATATATATGTATATATATATATATATATATATATATATATATATACATTATTCTATATAATTTACATTATATGAACTTGTGGGTGATAATTTACTAAATACCACATAATGTTATTTATACACAGTCACGTGAATGACTGCACACCCATGATTCTACGCTAGCATAGGACATGTATCCTAAATTTACATAATCTTAGCTATTTTTGGGGACTTCTTTTTATATTGGACAACTCAATATCTATAGGGGGAAAATCACTTCAGCTAATACACTAATATTATAGCGATTAATAATAGACAATCTTATACATCACGTATAATATAGTATTCTGATTTGATCATGTGACATATTTGGTCTAGTGTAACTAACTTATAACAAAGGTTTCCAGAAATTTTCAAAATGGGTGGATAGATTTCATAGAAACGGAACCGGGTTTCGACTGGGTAGTATCAAATGATAATGAGAAAAGACAAAACGTTTTAATTGCACGGTTAACAATGCTAAATAGTATATTATATGTGCTTAATACATAAAGTTGTAATGGGAAAATAATGTGTTATCTGCAACTATATAAATGATAAATCTTCTGATGATCTCTAAACATTCAATTAATCAGGACAGATGTTAGAAACTGATAATAAAATGACCTCTCCAACGATCTAATACATTTTTCTTATTGCAAAATAATAGTTACAGTTCCCCTTTACATATGTATATTCTTTCTTTAACAAACAAAGCATAGCATGTAGTAAATAGAAATAGTTCAAGGAACAGATTTTACTATAGAAATCTGGCATTCTCTTAGCTAGAAATTGATGTTCATCTGCGATTTTCATTACAATATTCGCATAGTTTGTATATAAATGTAATTGTGTATTTATATCGCAATTGAGAGTGATTATAAGATGCCGAAATTATTGCTCTGTTGTATGACTGAAAAAGACTGAAATGCTGGTATGCTGTGCATTGAGACATTCATATATATATATATACATATATATATATATACATATATATATACATATATATATATATATATATATATATATATATATATATATATATATATATATATATATATATATATATAAATGAATGTAAACATATACATATATATGATATTGAAACATATGCATATATAATTACATACATAACATCATACATGCATACAGACCCAACCACCACACACATACTTATATACATATATATATATATGATTGGCTTGCCTTTATATCTGTTAATTGCGTGATTCTTAGTCAAATCCATTTAATATCTTGACGAACCCTGAGAATATAATGCCAAGTGTCAATTCAGAGGGGTAACCAACACGTGCACTGCATCTCCATCAATGGGCGTACACGATTCCGATGATTTGAAGCGGTGTATGTATGTATATATATATATATACATATATATATATATGTATATTATATATATATATATATATATATATATATATATATATATATATATATATATATATATATATATATATATATATATATATATATATATATATATATATATGCATATATATATATGTATATACATTACATATATATGTATATATATATACATGTATATATATATACATGTGTATCTGCATATATATATATATTTATATATATATATATATATATATATATATTCATGTGTATGTATATAATGAAATATGATGATCAAACCTCATCTTGATCATAGTTTTTTCAGCATTCATGAACTGCCTATGACATACAACATATTGAAACATATTAGGATATCAGTGGAAAAGTTTATTATTATTATTATCATTATTATTATTATTTTTTATACTGTTGCTAAATTTTGAATCTAAAGTTTATAATGTTTTTTTTTAATTTGTGAAGGCTGGTAATTAATGTTATATTTTAAAAAAATGAAATAATAATAGTAATAACAATAATCCATCCTTTCCCAATATGGTGGGGACAGAGAAAATTGTGCGTGGAAAGAATATATATATATATATATATATATATATTCTTTCCACGCACATGAATATATATCCACGTATATGAATATATATATATTTATATAAACATAAACACATATATATATATATGTATACTCACACACGCAAGTATGTATATATATATATATATATATATATATATATATATATATATATATATATATATGTATATATATATATATATGTATATATATATATATATATATATATATATATATATATATATATATATATATATATATATATATATATATATACATATATATATATATATATATATATATATATATATATACATACTTGTGTGTGTGAGTATACATATATATATATATGTGTTTATGTTTATATAAATATATATATATTCATATACATCACGACAAATAACAATATATATACATATATATATATATAAATATATATATATATATATATATATATATATATATATATATATATATATATATATGTATACACACATGTATTCGTGCAAAAGTATCTGAATCCTCCTTCCCTCATAGCAATTTATAAGCCCCTTCATGACGTTTATATTTATGTTGTCACAAATGCTGCGCTTGTTAACACGCTAACACAGTTGAGTGTAAGCTATATGTACAAAATAGTAATTGCAATCCGTCTTATGAACGTTATATATGGTTCGATATATCTATGTGTATATGTGTAATTGTATGAACATATATATGAAGTTGGATGTATAACATTAAATTTGTACATGTATGTATAAGGCGTATGTAATATATGTTTATATATAAACACACACACGCAAGTCTATATATCTATATCTATATATATATATACATATATATATATATATATATATATATATACATATATATATATATATATATATATATATATATATATATATATATATATATATATATATATATATATATATATTTATATATATATATATATATATACACACATATATATACATATATATATATATATATATACATATATATATATATATACATATATGTATATACACACATACATATATATATATATATATATATATATATATATATATATATATATATATATATATATATATACACACATACATATATATATATATATATATATACATACACATTAATGCCTATTTGCATACATGTGTGTATACCACATGTGTAATAAACTGAATTACTGGACACTGAGGCACACATACATACACAAATGTATATATATATATATATATATATATATATATATATATATATATATATATATATGTATATATATTATATATATTTTATATATATATATACATCTATATATACATATTATATATATAATATATATATATGTATATACATATATAATATACAACACTCATATTCAGATAAAAGATATTTCAAGAATTTCAACCTTTAAAACAAAAAAAGATAATCATATAGATTCGCAAAAAAAAATACAAAAAAAAAAAACAGAAAGAAACGAACGGAAAATATTGTTACCATGAATCAGTTCAAATGTAAAATTGTTTCTTTTTTGTTGTTCAGTTTGCTTTATTCTTCATTTATACTGGAAGAAGGAAAAAAATATGACCCTCTTGATTATCATTTTATTTTTGTTTTCAAAATTTCCCTCAAGCAAAGAAACTCATGTATAAAGTGGTCATAACGAAAATAAAAAAATACATATATATATATAATAATAACATTAACAATGATGATAAAAGAAATCTGCAAACACATACAACATTGAAATGAAGAAAAGAAGCATCTCAGAACACGAACAAAAAAAGGAAGAAAACTAAAGCAAAAAAAAGAAAAAATACAAAAGGACTTCAACAAAAAACAATCCTATAAGAAAATACATACGAAACCCAAAAAAAAAACGAAAAACAAAAACAAAAACAAAAGAATCTCAGAGACTAGATTTATTGAAATTATATTATACTGCGATTTAAAATTTCTATTTTAAGAGCCTATTTTAGTCCATTTACCTAGATATATATTAACAATCTGAAGTATCTTTGAAGAAAAATACCAAGACAAAAGAAAATTATTACAAAGAACATATAAAACAAAACAAGATATAACAATATGAGATTGAACTGTACTTCAAATATGGGGGAAAAATTCAACCAAGAATTATAAAGAAATAAATAAAAAGTGTCTAATGAACCTAAATTTGTCCTTGATTTCCAGCAAACGGTCTAAGAAATTGAGTTTTACATTTTAATGCTTTATCAGAAAATGTTCTTCGATATTCGATACATGTTCACTGACCTATATATATATATATATATATATATATATATATATATATATATATACATATATGTGCGTGTGTGTGTGTTTCTGTGGGTGTATGTATATATACATACTTATGTATAAATATTTTCTCTGTTTATTCGATTATTTTAGATTTAAAGGGAATTCTCGGTTTCACTTGATATACGATTTCATGATTCAATATCCCTACTCTAGTTTTGATTAAACATATTGAACATCAACCAGGACGTTGGGTGAGTTATTTTGTTTTCAGATTGGACAGTATGAATCTCGCGTTTGCATGATGTTAATTGAGATAATCCACTTGTTATTTAAGAGCCCCATTTCCAGTTCTTATGTATCTTTTCTTCAGCTTGTTGCTTGTCAATTTTGCAATGAACTCTTTCACCCGCACAAAGGTTTTTTTCCCAAATCCATTGAAAATGTCTTGCTTTCTTCTCTTCTCCGATCTCTATGATCACGAGTAGAAATATCCTCATCCATATTGTCAATCATTCTTTCAGCTTGACCCTGCTCTGTTTTATTTATGATACATTCAATTTGTTATGAAAATTCTGCTGGAGACAACATAGTCAATGCATTAATTTCATTCGTCTTCTTCTTATTATTATTATTGTTGTTGTTATTATTATTATTATTATTATTATTATTATTATTATTACAGTTGCATTTATCTTGCTTTATGTTCATACGAGTTATCACCAAGTCACAACTAGTGACCGCAAGAGACAACAAGGTCCGCCATGTTCAAGAAAGAACATACATACTCACATATGCATCTTTAGTGTTTAGACTTGTGATGTACTTATATTGACAGAATCTTCCTTAGTATATGGGCAGTTCCCATTAGTACTATATTTTGTATTTCTCCTATACGCGGGTTTCCTGGGATTTGCGATAAGTAATCAATAGACCCCTTAGGTATCATTCCCAGAGCGCCTACAACCACTGGTATTATTTTAGTTCTCAATTTCCACATTTTTCCAATTTCTATCTCCAGGTCCTTATACTTGCTCAATTTTTCAAATGTTTTTTATAAATACATTCTTGTCTATTGGAACAGACATATTATTATTAGTATTATTATTATTATTATTATTATTATTGTTCTTTGAGTCTCAGTCATTGATGTTAGTTAACTGGAAAGTTTGTTGAAATGAATATCAAGCCATTACCTGCAGCCTCAGATATTCAGGATGTATCGGGGGGTTCTTGGGCAGGCTACATCTACAATCAGGCACGATCTTTGTTCCTTGTCCAAACCACAAGGTCTGGTCTATTGTGTTCCAGTTTCTTGTCCCTCTGTATCCTAAAATCCCATAGCCGCTTCACCTGATCGTTTTCCATCACCGACTCTGGCTTATGCTCATACCACTTCTCAGAATGTGGTAAATTGTTTACTTTGTATAGGTGCCAGTGGATCCTATCGGGGGGTTCTTGCTGTTCCCAGCAACCATGCCTTTGAGGCGTTCCAAAAAGCGTGGCGGGGCCAATTTTCTTTAACCATCATTGGAAACTTTTTGAGATAGTACCTAGCGCACCTATGACAATCGGGACCACTTTGACTTCATGGCAGTTCCAAATCCTTTTTACCTCCCACTTTAAGTCCTGGCATCGGTTAATTTTCTCCCTCTCCTTCTCTTGCACTTTCGTGTCAAATGGGCAGGCCACATCCACAATCAGACACGATCTTTTTTCCTTGTCCAAAACCAACAGGTCAGGTCTATTGTGTTCCAGTTTCTTGTCCGTCTGTATCGTAAAATCCCACAGCACTTTCACCTGATCGTTTTCTACCACCAACTCTGGCTTATGCTCATACCACTTCTCAGAATATGGTAAATTGTTTACTGTGCATAGGCGCCAGTGGATTACCTGCCCATCATATCATGTCTTCAGCCCTTATAGTGAGTCTGGGCTAGGTGTTTACACTCGGATACAATGTGAGCCACAGTCTCCTCTCTCTCTCTACACAGATCCTGCACAGTGGGCTAGCCTCCTCCTTGTAAATATGGTGTTTCAACCACTTCGTTTTGAGGGCCTGCTCTTGCGCAGCCATTAGCATTCCTTCTGTAGCCTTTTTAAGGTCTCCTCTTTTCAACCAGTTCCATGTCTGTGGATCTCTGAATTCAGTTTTCTCAAAGAAGGTACTATGAAGGGATTTTTCATGAAGGCTGCTCTTTCTCCTTGTTGTTATTTCCTCCTTGGGCATCCGCTGGTCTGTTGTCCCCTCCTTCAGTACAGTTCTGAGCATTGGCTCCTTACTATCAGTCACGTATATGTGTAGGTTGTTTTTCTCCATCTGAACACAGTCCTCTATGCTGATAAGACCTCTTCCACCCTCAGATTTCCTTAAGTAGAGTCTATCGACATCACTCCTCTTGTGGAACATGTTGTAGATAGCCAATAGCTTCCTAGTCTTCCTATCCATTTCTTTTTGTTCAGCAACCTTCCATCTCAGAATTCCCGCACTGTACCTAATAATAGACACAGCTCGGGAATTTACTGGGTATCAGGGCAAGGACAAACAACAGAGGGGACAGGCTATCTCCCTGGAAGATACCTCTCTTGATCTTCACGCCCCCAAGGATTCTCCAGTTGATGTCAACTCTGTTTCCCAGGACCTCATACTTTTGCCCAACAACTGTCTGATGTTATCTGCAACCTTGAAGATCTCCAGGCTTTTGGTGATCCAAGAATGAGGCACCATGTCAAATGCCTTTCTGTAGTCTATCCATCCCATGGCAAGACCAGTGTGTCTCCTCCTGCAATTACCCATTACCATCTTATCAATAAGTAACTGGTCCTTTGTACCACGTGACTTCTTTCGGCATCCTTTCTGTTCGTCCGGTAACAAGTTGTTTGTGTGGAGGTGATGGTAGATTTCCTCAGACATAATGCTTGTCAACAGTGTACACTTTACGGACAGACATGTGATAGGTCTATAGTTGGTAACATCATTACCCTTGATTCGGTATTTCATTATCAGAACTGTGGTACCTTTTGTCAACCACTCTGGTACCTTACCTGACATCAAGCAGTCATTGAACATGGCTGTCAGTTTCGGGTGGAGGGATGTTATATTTTTAATCCAATACCCCTGCACACCATTATTATTATTATTATTATTATTATTGTTATTATTATTATTATTATTTTTATTATTATTATTCTTTGAGTCTCAATCATTGATGTTATTTAACTGGAAAGTTTGTTGAATGGAATATGAAGCCGCTACCTGCAGCCTCAGATATTCAGGACGTATCGGAGGGTTATTGCTGTTCCCTGCAAGCATGGCTTTTTGAAGTGTTCCAAAAAGCGGGTCTGGACTAATTTTCTTGAACCATCCTTGGAAACTCTTTGAGATAGTACCTAGTGCGCCTATGACAATCGGGACGACTCTGACTTCTTGGCAGTTCCTAATCCTTTTTACATCCAACATTAAGTCCCGGTATCGGTTAATTTTCTCCCTCTCCTTTTCTTGCACTCTCGGGTCAAATGGGCAGGCTACATCTACAATCAGGCACGATCTTTGTTCCTTGTCCAAACCACAAGGTCTGGTCTATTGTGTTCCAGTTTCTTGTCCGTCTGTATCCTAAAATCCCATAGCCGCTTCACCTGATCGTTTTCCATCACCGACTCTGGCTTATGCTCATACCACTTCTCAGAATGTGGTAAATTGTTTACTTTGTATAGGTGCCAGTGGATCACTCTGCCCATCACATCATGTCTCCAGCCTTTATAGTGAGTCTGGGCTAGGTATTTACACTCGGATACAATGTGAGCCACAGTCTCCTCTCTCTCTCCACAGATCCTACATAGTGGGCTAGCCGCCTACTTGTAAATATGGTGTTTCACCCACTTCGTTCTGAGGGCCTGCACTTGCGCGGCCATTAGAATTCCTTCTGTAGCCTTTTTAAGTCTCCTCTTTTTAACCAGTTCCATGTTGTGGATCCCTAAATTCAGTTTTCTAAAAGAAGGTACTATGAAGAGATTTTTAATGAAGGTTGCTCTTCCTCCTTGTTATTATTTCCTCCTTGGACATCCCCTGGTCTATTGTCCTCTCCTTCAGTACAATTATGAGCATTTGCTCCCTACTGTCAGTCACTTATTTGTGTAGGTTGTTTTTCTCAATCTGAACACAGTCCTCTAATCTGATAAGACCTCTTCCACCTTCAGATCTCCTTAAGTATAGTCTATCGACATCACTCCTCTTTGGGAACATGTTGTAGATAGTCAATAACATCCTAGTCTTCCTATCCATTTCTTTTTGTTCAGCAACATTCCATTTCAGAATTCCAGCACTGTACCTAATAATAGACACAGCTCGGGAATTCACTGCACTTATAACATTCCTACTATTTAGATGTGATTTTAATACGCTCCTTACTCTCGTAATGTACTCAGATCTTATCGATTCCTTCATTTTTTTGTTCTTGATGTAATCTGCCTCAAGAACACCTAAATATTTGGATCCTTCTTCAGCGTCAATTTCCTTAATCATCTCACCTGTTGGACCTGGATTCCGTTGCTTCTGCTCAATTTACGCCTATTCATCACTAGGCCTTCACACTTATTGATACCAAATTGCATACATATATCATTGCTGAAAATACGGACAGTGTCAACAAGTACATCCAACTCCCTCTCACTCTTCCCAAAAAGAGTTTAAGATCGTCCATGTGGTTGATGGTAAGCTCTCCTTTTCCCAGCTCGTATCCTGCTCTCACTTTTCGCAGTATAATGGTCAGGGTTATCAGAGCAAGGAAAAACAACAGAGGGGACAAACTATCTCCCTGGAATATACCTCTCTTGATCTTCACGCCTCCCAAGGATTCTCCACTCGATGTTAACTCTGTTTCCCAGGACTTCATACTTTTGCTCAACAACTCTCTGATGTTATCTGCCACCTTGAAGATCTCTAGGCTTTTGGTGATCCAAGAATGAGGTACCATGTCGAATGCCTTTTTGTAATCTATCCATCCCATGGCAAGACCAGTGTGTCTCCTCTTGCAATTCTTCATTACCGTCTTATCAATAAGTAACTGATGTTTTTCACCACGGCACTTATTTCGGCGTCCTTTCTGTTCGTCCGGTAACAAGTTGTTTATGTGGAGGTGATGGTAGATTTCCTCAGACACAATACTTGTTAACAGTTTCCACATTACGGACAGACATATGATAGGTCTATAGTTGGTAACATCATTACACTTGATTCGGTCTTTCATTTCCAGAACGGTGGTACCTTTTGTCAACAACTCTGGTACCTCACCCAACATCAAGCAGTCATTGAACATGGTTGTCAGTTTCGGGTGGAGGGATGTTATATTTTTAATCCAATACCCCTGCACACCATCTGGGCCTGGTGATTTCCAGTTGGATAGTTATTTGGCCTGCCCTTTAAGAGTTTCAACTGTGATACTCAAATCAGTTTGTTGGTGTGTTTGTTCACTAATCTCCTTTTGTACTGTCCCAATCCACACCGCCTGATCATATGTTCAACATCCTGCACCCATATTCCTCTCTTGAATGTCGTAGACTGTTCCGCCTCAGGCATCAAGTCGTTGCCTCTTTCTTTCCCTTCAAGCTGTCCAAACAACATCTTCTGGTTGTTGTCAAACATGCGGTTCTGTCTATACTGACTGACTATGCTCTCATACCGCCTTATCTTTGCCACTTTGCTACAATGCGTTGCTTCAGTTCCTCTATGATGATATTTAACTTTTTCATCCTAGTTTTGTACTTTATTTCCAGTCTATTTTCAGTGTCTATGTTTTGTAGTGTCCCATTCAGTAGGGACTCAAGCATTCCAATGTCGTTCCTCATTTCCTTGATTTGACCATTCAGTCGTTTCCTCCACCAAGGTTCTGATCTTTCCTGTTTGTTGTTTCCTCTCGTTTTTATGCCAAGTAATTTCCTCACCGCATTTGCTGTTGCTTTGAGGATATTGTTGCATTGGTGAAGGTTCCTCGCCTCAAGGCTTGGGATGACTTTGTTTACCTTAGCTGTTGTTTCTTTTAACTTTTTCGTGTCTACAAATCTTAGGTTCATAGGTTTCCCACTATCATTGTTCAATTCATCTACCACTAAGTTTAGGATATCAACCAAATATTGTCCTAGCCCGTCAGCATTCATTTCCTCAATGGCCGTATCTTTGTTCCAGACGTTATTTATTTCAGCATTCAGATCATTGTCTGCTTCGGATGCTTCCTCCGTTCTCTCAACCTCTTCACCTTCATTTCCCACTGGCTCGTTTACCTGGCATACTCCACTCTCCCTTTCTAACCTAACCTCTCTGCTCAGTTCCTCCAGTTCCAACTCGCTTATCCACCCATTAGTTCTTATTACCCTAGCCTGCCCGGCCAATTTTTGTTCACCTAATTTAAATAGACAAGTCTCGGTCCAGATGTTATGCATCCGTTTCCTATAACCTTTTTCCTTCGGGTTACTCTTCAGGTAACATTACATGACAGTTCTATTAAATTCTTTCGTCCAGTTGGTTCTGGTCCATTTCCGTCTTCTTCTTCCTCCAACACCAGCAGTATTTGGATGACAGCCAGGTCCCTGCTGCTGGGCAGCGGGCACTAGCTGGGTGAGAGTCTGTCACATGACGTTCCAGTCTCCTCTTCACCGTTATTCGAACTGTTTAGCTTCGACATTTAAACACTCATATCGAGGATTGGTGAATGTATGGTTACATAACCCCCAGTGATTTCATCACCCCCGTTGATTTTAGCGTGGCACCATCACGCTGTAGATGAACATAAATGAATAAAAAAAGAAATAGATGAAAATTTAAAAAAATAAACATAAGTTTCATTGTAATGTTTGAATGTCTGACTTAGTATTTTTTTGTTTGTTTTTTCCTTTAAGTTTTTCGCTTTTAAAGGCCAGTAACATCGTTTACTAGTGTTGTTGTTGTTGCTGCTGCTGCTGTTTTTGATTTTAGCTACGTGGGAAGTAGGGGTTGTTGCGTTTAACATTTTGAAATTTGTTGCTGTTGTTTTGTTTTTGTCTGTGTTCTGTTTTATAATCTTTTGACTTGTTGCTTATGGCAGTATCGGTAGAGGGTCGGACGCCATGCTTTGCAGCATAGAGTTGCCGCTCTTTATTATCTGAGTTCAAATCCCGCCGAGGTTAACTTTGCTTTTCATCCTTACGGGGTCGTTAAAATAAAGCACCAGTAATACACCGGGATAATTGCTGGCCTTGTGCTAAAAGTAGAAACATGTATTATTATATTATAGTTTAGATTTGACATCGTTTAAACTAAACATTTTGAGAGAGTTTAGAGATACAACAACAATCATTATTTTGGTGTTGTTTTTGCTCTTAGCTGTTTGACCGGGTCACTAAATCAGTCTATTTATATCTTGTGATGCCTTCCTCGCTTCTATTCATGTTTAGTGACACTACTACCATCCCTCTCTTAACAGGAGGTAGTGAGGGAATAGTCGTGGTAGCGATGATGCAGTGGTGGCGGTGGTGATAGGATAGTATTTCTATAGTGATGGTGTTGCTGCAGCCGTTGGTTTGTATTTTATTTGTGGTAGTGATGATGGTGACGGAGCATGTGGTGGTGTTTGTGGTGAAATTATTTGGCTGTTGTTTGTAACCATTTTCTTTTTTTACTATAACATTTCTGATAGAAAATTAAATATAAAATATTGGAGCCCTATGCCATAATGTGATGCGTCGTCACTTCCTGAGAGTTACGACTGGTATCTTATGTTCCATTTGTAATAAGAATTATTCTATCACAATTGTTTTAAATATGTAATAAAGCAAAAATTTACGGGAGCGATTCCATAACACTCTATCCAGCATGTGCGTATCTTCCCTGTTCCTCTTCTTCTTCTTCTTCTTCTTATTATTATTATTATTATTATTATTATTATTATTATTATTGTTGTTCTTTGAGTCTCATTCATTGATGTTAGTTAACTGGAAAGTTTGTTGAAATGAGTATCAAGCAACTACCTGCAGCCTCAGATATTCAGGACGTATCGGAGGGTTCTTGCTGTTCCCAGCAAGCATGCCTTTTGAAGCGTTCCAAAAAGCGTGGCGGGGCCAATTTTCTTTAACCATCCCTGGAATCTTTGTGAGATAGTAAACTTTTTGAGATAGTACCTAGTGCGCCTATGACAATGGGCACCCCTTTGACTTCATGGCAGTTCCAAATCCTTTTTACCTCCCACTTTAAGTCCTGGTATCGGTTAATTTTCTCCCTCTCCTACTCTTACACTCTCGTGTCGAATGAGCAGGCCACATCCACAATCAGGCACGATCTTTATTCCTTGTCCAAAACCACCAGCTCAGGTCTATTGTGTTCCAGTTTCTTGTCCGTTTCTTGTCCGTCTGTATCCTAAAATCCCACAGCACCTTCACTTCTTCTTATTATTATTATTAGTATTACTATGTGTTGCAGTAGTTATGGCTCTTTACGTTCTGAGTTCAAATACCGACGAGGTTAACTTTGCCTTTCATCCGTATAGGGTCGATAACAGAATGCACCCAACTTTCTAACTGCTCCCAGCGCGCCAACCACAATCGTTATCACTTCTAAGTGTCTGATTCTCCACAGTTTCCTAATTTATTTCTCCAACTCATGGTATTTCTCAACATTCTCACTTTCCTTCTCTTTCACCCTGCTGTCACCCTGCTGTTACATGCCTTGTTATTCTTCTATTGTACAACAATGTCAGGGTTTCTACCCACGATGAAATGGTCACACTGTATTGTCATGTTCCAGAAGATCTTATCCTTTTGATTTACAGCCACGGTTTTGTTCATACTATTTCTCACTTCTGTTCATGTCCTATTTATGACAGAGCCTCCAATGAACCAATCTGGCAATTGTGTATAATTAGATTTGATTTTCTTTCAGCAATTTATCAAAATTCATTGTGATTGCCTTTAAGGTCACATTGACTAATTGTATTACTTCCACACTTTTCATATCTTACATTGCGAGATTTCATACTTCTGGGGGTCGTAATTTGTGCAATTTTCTTCTTCATTCTGTCTATGCGGGTGTAACATGAAGGAAACGGTTCTAACAACAGAAATGCTTTTCTTTCATTTTGATTACAGGGATGTCTGTTCTATCAGGGTTTCACTGCTTAATGGTTTGTATGATCCAATCACATAAAATCCTGCAGTCTTACATCTCTAAAGTTATCACCGGTTTGTGCTTGTATCATTTATCTGCCTTGATAATCCTCAGGTCTCACAGAGTTTACAGCTGGCAACATTATTATGTCTCACCTTATAATCATTTCCAGCAGTTTTTACACTCTGAGACAATATATGCTACTTTTTCGCTTGCACAACCACACAATCGACACAGAGAAGATACATCTTTTCCGTATACCGAATTTCTGATAATATTCCTGCAAACTGCCTGATCTTGTGCTGCGATCGTTGTGCTCTATATATTCAATCTCACGTTTTTTTTATTCTTATTACTTCGTATGTTGCTTTTCTGAAATGCCTGTGTAATACTATGTACCCATATGCAGTTCATGTTCATACTGTGCCTCATCTATACTTTTGCAACTTGTGTTAGTTCCTAACAAATCTCCTCCATTCACTACTCTCTAACGTCTCTCTGGGCGCGTGTAAATATTACTTCAACTTTCCCATTTCCATTATCACACAATATTCTATCGCAATCAAACCTTGGCTTCCCTTTGCTCCATACATCGTAAGTAGTGTCTTCGTCTTGCGATCTAAATCCTCCAAATCTGCCGTCATTCAATCTATACCAGCTCATATCGAATGATAGACACTAGGCTTCAGTTGATAGCTGAAATAATATTCTCACCGTTGCGTATCGATTTTGATATTGTCCAATAGTCGAACATAATCTTTACTTGCTTGATCCTTCTTCTCGTCATATGTTATTCCATCTGCGTCCAATAGTCTAATATATTTATATCTTTGTCCTTCTTCAAAGCATTTCATCATGCATCGCAATTCCTTTTCTCCGAACAATCTTTTCTCTCTTCATAATCATAAAAACGCATTTTGACAATCCACATTCCATCGTGATATTATCTGAAAACATCCTAACGTCATTTACTAGGCTGTCTATTTGATCTTCGCATTTTGCAAACGATATCCACAAAGAGAAGATGATTGACAGTCTCTCCCATATTCTTTAGTTCATAAAATATCTTTGTCCTTTTCAACATCAGTATCAGTGGAATCATTGCTGCCACAGATAACTGCTGACAAACTGAAATATCCCACGTCTTATCTTCACATTACGTGAGTTTTCACTGCCAGCGTTTAGTTCCGTATTCCACTGTTTCATACTTTACTTAATTAAATCCCTCATATCGTTTGCTACTCCAAACTTTTCCATTGATGTTTCATTGTAACTGTGGAGGAACATATCTTACGCCTTGCGATAATCTGTCCATGCGACACCTAATGATGTGAATTTCTTGTTACAACTCTTCACCATCTTCTTGTCGGTCAGTAATTGATCATTGGCGCCTCTACGTTTTTTCCTGTATGGTTTCTACTCCTATATCAATAGGTTTTTGTCCTCCAAATATCCGTACAATTTATCTGCTAATACACCTGTCAATAGTTTCCATAACAGCTAGAAAAATGATCGGTCCATATTGGACCCCATATTCCCCTTTTCTATTTCCTTCACAGAATTCCCATACATTTCGTCTTTCTATTTTCATGGAGGCATTCATCCAGTTGCGTTGCTATTCTACTATGTATTAATATCAGGTTCGTAATCCTTGAACACCATCTGGTCCTAGGCGTTTCAAGTTAGACATTCTCCTGATCTATTCTTTCACATTTCCCAAATATATTTGTACCTCTTCTTGCATATATGTCATTCAATATTCTTCAAACATTCTGCATTTTCATTATGACCTGCTGAATAACTTCGTATTTCACTATAAAATAGCCTGCTCTCTTCTGCATCAGGTACAACATCTTACCTTATTCGTCGCTCTAGTTCACCAAACAACGTTTCTGATGTTATGTAAATAGTCGATTCTGTCTACAATGATTTGTTCATACATGTATCACATCTTTCAATGTTTGTCCCTACAACAATCAGCCTCCGTTGTACTTCCAAATGTATAACTTCGACACATCTTTGTTTCAGGCCTATATTTGACCCTTTCATTGTTGAGCTCACACCTTTTAATCCTCTACGTTTTTGTCCTAGATATTTACGTTCTTTTCTTTTGCCTTTTCAACATTCCGTCCCAATCTGGTTCTCTAATTTCAACATCTTCCTTTTTCGTGTATCCAAACATATCTGCCACCATACTGGTTGTTGCTCGTATTAGTGTATTTGTTTCTGCCGGGATAAGTGCGATAATGTTATTCATCTTAACTGCTGCTGTTTTAACTTTCTTCGTTTCGATGTATTGTAAATTTGGTGGAATCTTTTGAGGGTTTTTTATGATATTATTCCCCCCATCTTTCACAAGCTACTTTCATCCTTCCTGAACACTTCAAGATATGTTCTTTATAGCACAATAATATATTCTGGAAGAAAGCTATGGCTTTCAACTTCCCCTTTCTTAATATACTGTGTTTTTTTAAAATATATATTCACAGCACCTTCAAATAGGCCCTGTCCCTCATTGGCATCGGCAATAACGCAATATCTCATTATTTCTTCAATCTCTATATTCGTCAGCTATCCATTGACTCAAATATTCTTTTGTCTGCTATTCTCTGTAGCATAACCATCAATAGCCCTCTTTCATCTCATACTTGTTTCGTTTTCTTCCGGTACCCTCTAGCTGTAGAGACACTTCTAATCCAACATTCTATTACACTCCTGTTTACTGCTTTTCCCCACTTCTTTATTCGGAGCAGGTGCACCGAGATTGCTGTATGAGACCCCTTTGCCACATAGGGTTCCAGGTACTGCCTTATTATAGGGAAGAGTGTTGTTAGAATATAGAGTCACGGACAAATTGCTGAGGTAAAATCTCATTGAACTGAACTTTGCTTATAATTCATTTGAGGGGGGGAGGGGTCAATAATATAAAGTACCATTGAAATACTGGCATCGATTTAATCGACATTTACTTACTCCACCATGTTAACCGTGTGTCAACGTTAGAAACAATTATCACGTTTACGAGTCATGGCGTGAGAATGCGCCAACAATAATATATACGAACTCAGGTTTTGCTATTATTCTGAACGTGCCTATGGATATGCTTATAGGTAATTTGCAAATATCTTTCACAAAAACGGTTGTGTTTCATACTGGTTGATCCAATTATAAACTACGATAAAGTTGCTAACCCATCAGCTAGTTGTATTCAACTTGCGTTAGTTATTGCTCTTTCAATAATTATAACGCTATGATAATTTTTATCATGAAAGATATCAACCTTTTATGGTTGTCTGACTTGGTGAGTAAGTTATATACATTTTCACATTGTTATTTTCAGACAGAGTAAAGTTTATATGTATACCATCGAGCGTTTCTTCTTGAAACACATGAATTTAGACGGCCAACAAATCAAGATAATTTCGTATTCTTGGAGGTGTGAAGTGGAAGTGCAGCTGAGCAATGATGTAAATAAGATGATTGTAACTAATAATTTCCAGCCCACGATTCTGCTCGGCTTAAGCATTGGGTCATATTATGGCACTAGAATTTACCTTATGCCGTTAGTATTGTAACCTCTTCGGGAAAGCATATATATCCGTGATATCGAATCCACCGGTCCATTATAAACCCCATCTGATGCGATGTATCGTAGAAAATATGGATAACATATGTCTTCGGAAAACTTTCGGTAAGTTCGACCATCAATAGGTGTGGGCCTTTCTCAAATCAGCTTATATTAGCCCAGCTTTCAAAGAATGGATTGCTTCAAAGAAAAGCAGCATCTTTGCAGTATCATATGAAATGCCATCCCATACGAGTTTTAAATCACGCTCTCGGCGTTATAAATTGCACATGTCATCTCGGCCATAAGGACACGCTATTATTTAATTGTTTCTACTTTTGGCAGAAGGCCAGCAATTATTCCAGTGTATTACTGGATTATTTTATCGACCCCGTAAGGATGAAAGGCAAAGTTAACCTCGGCGGGATTTGAACTCAACCATAAAGGGCCGTAACTCTTTGCTGCAAAGCATGGCGTCAGACCCTCTACCGATACTGCCAATCCACCGCCTTCATGATACATAATATGGTTGCATCCTAGAAATGTCGATATATGGTCGTCCATTCTCCAACAGAAAAAGCCGACAGTAGAGTTTAATGTTATAAAATATATAATGTATAGAATTCTTCTGTAACACATGATAATTATCGCAAGATTAGATATACAATATAAAATGTTTAAGGATTACCCAGCCACAAATGTAGAACACACGTTATATACTTTTTTGGTGATCAACGAAAGCATTTCCTAAGTGACTACAACAAAAGCACCAAAATCGTCTGGACAGAAACATTTTATCTCTTTGTATAATTCCATTATTGTTACAAGTAGGTGTCTGTGATTCGATAGAAAACCTTTATTTTCGCGTCCATACATTTTATTGGGTAGGTTTTCTTCTTTAGTTCATATATTTTGTAGAGTATCCCAATTTTGTTGTTTATGCCGAGCTTGTATTTTAATGTATCATGCTGTTTATTCCCTTTTTTTTTTTCAAAGATTTCTAACAGATTAGTTTTTGGTGTACTTTCTCTTTCGATTTTTCTACGCTTGTAAAATATTTCCGAGCTTCGTCAGCCTCCATTTCTTCCTCCTAATAAACGATTGATGAGGTAGTACACTTAAGAATAGTATTCAGCTCAGAGACTGAGCGAACTATTGATTTTCTTTACTATTAGAAGGGCGTACCACAACATAGTTCACTTCAGAAACCGACGAGGTAATAGATTCTACACAAGAAGGGAGACATTTCGGTTCAAGTAAATTTAACTACTATCGAAATTATCATTTTAAATTAAATAACGCATTATTCAGATACATAGACATATATATTTATTTGGACACCAATAACACACACGCACACACGTCATTATTTGGAGCGGTGAAAAACAATTACACGCAAAGACAAAACCACGTTTATCGTATAAAAGAAGTTGTGACTAATATTCTATTAGGTGGTTCATAGAGACCGTCTCTGGCAATGCACGAAAAAAATCAAGATAATACGTCATATGTGGAGCGGGGAGAACAATTGCACGCAAAGACAAAACCACGTCTTCAAATTTATTATTATTACGATATATATATATAGACATATAATTTCTTCCGCCTTAAAATAATTATTTCTAACATTGGCACAAGGTCAGTGATTTTGAGGAAAGGAGTATCGAGTAAATTGATTCAAGAATGCCAAAAGATAAAGTTGATCTCATCTGGATTTGAACACAGAATACTGAATAACTGAATACTGAAAAATTATTTTGCCTGATCTGCAAACATTGCAGTTGTACAGGCCTCACCTGATAACTAATATTATACAAGTAATCCTATTATGATAGAGGGGCGGAAAGTTATATTGCCGTCTGAAGTAGAAATATATTAAATAATATTATATACATAAAATCAATACAAATTTTGATCAATATTGGGTGTATAAAAATAAAGCTTCAGCTATGAAAATTTGTTATATACTAAAATTTGGGTTTATTTTATCCAAAGATTGAAATTCCGTTTCATCAGTCGCGATAAATATATTATTTTTTGTTTTTAATTTAAATTACAATTAATATTTGCTTCTTATATTTGTGAAAATACAAATATAGGGAAAAATCAACAACCTTATTTTAAAATCTTCCGAGAGAAATATCTTATGTATTTTATGTACTCGAAAGCTATTTAAATTTAAGTTATTCGTTTCTATTTTCAAATATATTAAACCTCCGTCATCATTTTTATTGAAGCACGCTAACCAGGGAAAATCGTTTTCTTTAATAAAAATAAGCTAACTTATTAACTTCTAGTGGAAATTTGTATTTGAGATATTCAAGTGCTTTCTCAAAAACAAAAACAATAAATCATACGCGCAATAATACGATTACTTTACTCTTATTTAAAAAAAAAAAAAATTGCGTTCAATATTCTAAGACAACAGCGGATACAAATATGAAGCTATATTGGCCAGTAGAACAAGTTTAACAATAGTTTATCTGTTCTTATCAATATAATTTTGTCCGTGTCAATAAAAAGAAGGCTTTAAAGATATTTGTTTTGCTTCCGTGACACTTATTTCTCAACAGTTCTTTCTCGCTTTGTAGATATATTATATTTGTACGAGAAAATATATTACAAAAATATTTGTAAATATAGAATACGTTCTTTCGCTTCGTTATGCTTTCCTTTCGAACTAATAATATTATACACATGTATGTACACACAGAAACCTAAACGAGCCCCTACATACATATACTAGCACCCACAAACACGCATATGCTTCACTATACACACATTACCCTCCATAAACGTACATATGAGTGCATCTTTATTTACACCATTTGAAATAGTATTTTTATTTACATAGGAATATTACAATGACAAGAAATATCAAAATTGGTAAAACACAGGAACCATGTTTCCAACTTTCACTTATATCACTGGGTTCTGCGATCAAATAATCCTTACTCATCTTTGACATTTATACACGGCAAGTTCTGTAAAATAGCTACTAATTCGTGTTACTATTACTTCAGGGCAGTGTATTAGCAGTAATCGGTAGATCGTCATGCAACATGATTCACGGCATATTGTTACAAATCTTTACATTCCGAGTTCATATGCAGCCTATGCTAGCTTTACCTTTCATCTTTACGGGGTCGATAATATAAGTACCTGTGAAGTCCAGGTTTCGATCTTCCCCTTCCCTTCAAATTGCTGGTTTTGTGCCCAAAGTGGAAACAATTATAATTTAACCATAATTGAAAATAAATGTGCAGACTATCATAAGAAGGCATCAATATCAATTATTTTAATGTAGAACGATAATGTCTAATATGATCATTGCGTTTTTTACGACTGAACATTTTCATTTGAGAGATATGTGGTTTCTATTTCCATCAGATTGATACTCGCTAATAAGCTATATATTTCAGTGGTTTGGGTCAACTATAGCCTTTCACTACATATAAGAAACCCAGAAGAAATTAAAAGAGAAAATATATTTACATAAAAAGGTAAAATAATACATGCGAGATGTGGTTTTGAAGCTAATAACTCCAAATGTCTGTCTAGCGTTTATAAGTAAGAATTCATAGGTCTGCATTTAAATCAAACAAAGTATTGAGTGTATAAACTGAATTAAGATTGTTGTTTTGATGTATATATATTTTATGTTTCGTGTTACTATTGACCATCGATAACTTAAATAAATACTTAAAACAGTTTGAATAATGTATAGATATAAAACGAAAACAAAAATAAAACAAAACCAAAAAACAAATTGGATACCAATTGAGTTATAAAATGATAACACTCTCGTTGACGCTATTATGAAACGCTACCATTATTTTCCCTATCCAGAATATCGAATCAGGAAGAAAATGAGTGCTACTGTATGTGAACTGCTTGTATGCTTGATACTTGCTTTTTTGTTCTAATAGTTACACTGTTATATTAGTAAATACGGTCATCACGAAATGGGAATTCAATTTCTTCGAATTTTGAAATGTGTAATTTATCGTATATTATAGTTATGTTTACAAAAATATTGCACAATTTAAAATAAATGCTACAGATGAGTATAAATATATACTCACCGATTTGTAGCATTGATGATGGATCGTGCACTGTTTTCGACAAAGAAGATTAAACTGGTACATGAACTGAATGCCCTTCTCATTAAATTAACATGTATAATACAGATACGTGTAACTTTGTCATAATTCTCCGTCCGAATCTAAGTGACAGAGTGTGACAAACCTGAACCGTACAATAAATAGGGCGAGCTTGTCTACAGTTTCCGCCTCTCTAAATTCACTCAGCAGTCTTGAGTCGACGCGAGACTACACTGAAATCATTTTCCCTGCATAGGATATCATACAGGAGAATCAAACCTGGGAACACGCGATTTAGAAGCAAATTGCTTAAACACTCAGCCAAGGATCTATAGTAATAATACTTTCAATAATGGTAATTGTAATCGCTAGTAGTAAAAGTATATTTGAATACTGGACGCCAGTAACAAATTTTATTTTAATTTATGAATGGACCAGTAACTCCTGATGTTTTCGAAGTCAGATACAACGTGACATGGCTATTTCATATGGAATGAAACTTGTCCTCCCTCCAGATCTGAGCACAGCCGGTTTTTCCATAGGGTGATACGAAAGAAGTGAGAAAGAGATATTGAAGAAGAATCGACCCTAGATCTGGACTGGTAATTTTAATCGACTTCGAAAGTATTAAAGTTACTTTTAGCAAAAGGAACACCACGGCCATGTAATGGTTTTATATTGGATGAATAATTACATCTATCACCCCGAATCAGAACGGACATTCACTGGGGTTCGAACCTTTTCGACTTACAAAATTTTACTCAGAATTCACTGATTGGTGGAATATTATGGTAGAAGAAACTTGCTCAAACTGTTACGCAGTGGGATCAAATCTAAAACTACGTAGTTGCTAAAAGAACGTCTCAGCCAAACATTCCTGTTTGTAAGTTGATGTCAATTTAGATATTTGGTGCATTTTCTAATTTGTTCTTAAATTGAGAGACATATATTAAATACATAATACTGTAATGGTGGCGAACTTGTTTACTACACTGTGTCGAAATTTTAATTTCATTTATAATCCCTTTAATTGAGAGTTACTTATACATATACATGTATTTTAGTTTATGACAGGATGTTGTAGGGAGATAATTATGTAGGGCGTATCAGGTGTCACAGTTGACACGCTTATTATTTGTTCACCACTATTGATTTAAGGTCAAGTTTAGCTGACATGTACGAAATAATATTTCAAGAATATAATAATTATTTTAATCATGCTTTTATTACTACAGTAAAAAGGTTTTTTTTTCGGGTGAAAATGTCATGTATTTTTTGTTAAGTTTCAAAATAGTAGTCATCTAGATAGAAATATTTGCCACATTTCACTTGCAGTGTTTCAATGCTTCATATTACAAAATATATAAAACTTTGTATAGTCTATTGAATTACAGCGAGCAAGATGCATCTTACCCATTCAAAACAAACAAAACCGTTCAATAGTAACCACAACAATAGTAATGATGGTTTCTGATTTAGACAGTGGGTGAATCATTTTGGGGGTAGGGAAAGTCAATTAAATCAACACCATTTCGTTACAGGTAAGGATGAAAGGCAAAGCTAACCTCAGCAGGATTTGAACTCAGAATGTAGACGAACTTAATTATATACCTGAAAGCATGTCCAACGCTATATCCATACTGTCCACGCCGAATGCCTTTATTATATAATGATAATAATAATTGTTTCTACTTTTAGAACAAGGCCAGCAATTTGAAGGAGGAGGGGAATGTCGATTAAATCGAACCCAGTGCATTACTGGTGTTTTATTTTATTGACTACGTAAGGATGAAAACAAAGCTAATCTCGGTGGGATTTGAACACAGTACGTAAAAGGCTATAACTCTATGCGACAAAGCATAGTGTTAAAAGCTCTACTGATACTGCCAATCCGCCACCCTTGGTTTCTTATTTAGGCCCAACGCCAACATTTTTGGGGGAGGGGAAAGTCGATTAAATCAACCCTAGCGCATTGCTGGTACTTTATTTCATCGACTCCGTAAGGATGAAAGGCAGAGTTATTCTCGGCTGGATTTGAACTCAGAATGTAAAGTGCCGTAACTATGCCGCAAAGCATTATTATGATGATGATGACGACGACGACGGCGGCGACGACGACGGCGACGACGACGACGACGACGACGACGATGATGATGAATTTACCGCAGTACTGTGTTGGCATATTGTCTCCGACTCCCAATTAAATGGACGTAGAAGTTAACTTGAGATGTGAATCAGAGCGCAAGGAGCCGTTACTAATATCACAATGTTATTCAAATTTGACCGCCTCAAATCTCTAAATTCCGTAATAAACAGAAAAGCAGATCAGATATATGAAGAATTACAGTCATGACTGATTATAGTCCCCAAAACCCCCCACCCCGCCGATTATGGCCGACTAGGAATAAACAACGAAAATTAAAAACGAAAGCAAATAAAAAAAAAATGGATTAAATAACTACGAACGAATTTCGTTTCTGTAAATTCAATATAAAGGTTGCAATCACCGGACTTTCTTTCCTAATTCTTATAAGTAAAATTTGTATTTTTTGTTACAAATCTAAATGGTGGAGTAGGAGAGTGAGCTCTTTTAAATCACTTGATCCTATCAATCAATTGATTCCGGAATTGCTTATATATTTGTCATTATGAAAATCGATAATTTGATGATGTTTCGTTTTTTTTTAGTCAAGAAACTGACAAAAAAAAACAACAAATTTATTCTAGCAGCGAAACATTTTGCAGCTGTTGCGTGTTGCAATATAATATGAACAATAACTCCAGCCTCTTCACTTTGGCCCCTAACCCAGACATCACCTCTTGTAACGAAGAAAATCTGAAGGTAAACAAAACCTCAAAGGCAGCGAATCGGTAGAGACGTTGGAAAGTCGGATAAAATGTTTTGTTTAATTCGTTTCGGCACTCTGATTTCTGATTTCAAATCCCGCGTGGCCAACTTTACCTTTCATTCATTCGAGGTCGAGAAAAGAAATTACCAGTCAAGTACTTGGATCGATTATTTACCAATATCTCGAGCTCACTTCCATTCTTTCACTCTCTATCCTTCTCTGGAAGTAATCTGCTGTATTCATGATTTCTTCCAAAAATTCAGGAGAATTAAATGCTACAACAGAAAGGAACAACGCCAAGAAGAATGGCTGACCTGTGTGGCAATGCCGTCACCATTTTATCTGATGAGCATAGCTGAGATATACCACCCGAAAAGGCTTAGAATACGTCACCTTCCTTTCCTCACTTTATACATTAAACTTTTCATTACTAAATTTTCTTCTTTTCCCTCTTGGTCTCTTTTCTTCCTCCTTTTCTGTTTTTTATATTAATCCTTTAAAAAAACCATTATTCTATACACCTCTTTTCTAAGAAACGGATACAGTTTTATTATGTATTATATTCATATAGCAAACTACATCCGTATACAAATTCGGTGATGGATTGCGTCGGCCAAAATGCTTCAATAAGAAAATTCAAGATAGGTCGTTGTTGTTTGACTGAGAGTGATGAAACGTGAAACTATATAGTGTGACTTCTTGAACTAGTCGCAAGCCAAATGGCTGCATGATTGGTGCTTAAGGACTGTCATGCGTGGTGATGTGAGAGATGATATGGAAAGTGATGTGGGAAGCCAGGTGAGAGGTGATGCAATGTGAGAAGTGAAATGAGAAGCCATGGGGTCAGGAGGTTAAATGGTCGAGGGAGAGTAGGGTAACAATCAGGATTGTGAGGCGGAATGTAACTTGTAGCGCTGAATAGGAAGCTATCTTCAACAAAGTCACATAGAAACAAAAACATTTCCAAGAAGGATGGAATGGTGAATGTTTTAAGCAGAGAAGCAAGAGATAAGGGGCAATTAACTCTAACATATCTCTGATAGGATCAAGGAAGTAATGTTTTCCTTGACCACACTACTGGCCAGTCGCAACTACATACAAATGGAGCAACTGTAATATACGTTCCTCGAGAATATAATGTGCCACGCTGTTCAAGAATCGAATCCACGCATTTACGGCACTGAATTAAAATCTCTAACCTTTCATTCACACCAAGTTCATAATTTCTTTTATTTTATAATTAAAATAGAAATACTTTTATAATTAAAATAGAAATACTTATAGATATATACCTCTAAATCGCTAAACAAATGCACATAAAATTAACATTTAGGAATACGGCATTATTTAGTTCGATCGGGATGAAAATGTTCATCGGCAACATCAAAACTCATCAGGTCGCCAGTTTCTTTCAGCACATGTTCATCGTCAACGTACGAAGACAATGCATTCGAGATTTTTACCGCCGGTACCACGATACATTTGCCCGACACGCTGGGATTTCTAATAATTGTATTTATATTTAATTATATATAATATTAATGATTTTGAATCGAATTATTTGCATTTATTGGGGAATATAATATCATACAAGCACACGCCTAGACCGATGCCATACGCATATACAAACATGCTAGGAATCCGATTTTCTATTAATTTATATATAGAGAGAATGAGCAATAGAGCGAGAGAGAAAGAAAGAGATGAATGTTATATTTTTTAAAACATACATGTAGGCAATGCAATCCTTTTCAGACATATATACACATAACATATGATACGAAGATCATACCACATACATGTCTTTCTGGAAAAGGTACAACTGTGCAAATACGTATACATTTACATAATATATTAGTACATATACAAATAAAAATGCGGTTACATATGCCAGAAACACATTGAAGCGCATTCGAACTATGAGTGAAATAATGACACAATCTGTGGCCAGACAGGTTATATTTTTGAATGCCATATTTCTCTCGCAATACATTGTATTTGAATTAATAAGTGAAGAATTTGGAAAGGTATTTCATTAGGCTATTTGTAAAATATTTTAATTAACAAATTCTGGCATAAAAATAATGGTGGAATATATTTTTTTAACTGTGAGTCACATAAAAAGAGTAGTTTTGTTTAATAGATCTAGTGGCGGTTCTGGGGGCGTTGATATCGAAAGGAGTAAATTCATGAAAAAGACGCACCAGTTCGCCTTGATATGACCAATTCTACCCAGTACTAAACCTCCAAATTTAAGCGTATATATATATATATTTTTTTTTTCTTTATATATATATATATATATATATATATATATATATATATATATATATATGTGTGTGTGTTTATATATATTTACACGCAAGCACATATATATGAAGATAAAAAAATAGTTTATTGAGTTTTTTGTGTCAAACCACCCTACAATACAAACAAGAATGTGATGTTAATGATGAGGATTTTGGTCCTGGTGATTATGATAATACTGTTGATGATTATGATGATGATGAAGATGATTATTTTAGTGTCGAACCGAATAGCATGATAATTTCTTTGTTAAATGACTTAACAATTGTTAAACCTGGGACCAACAACTACTGAAGCGACCTATGTGTGAGTTCTGCTGAAGGCAATGTAGTTAGTTAATCAGTGTACGCTTGATAAGTTTTGTTCAGGGTGGGAGTCGTGTCATTAGTGAGGTTAAGTATGTTTTCGAGCCAACAAGCGCAGAATGGGTCATTAAATTACGCTGCCTCTCCCATCCAGAACAACTTAAATAAGTTAGTATGTGCATAGCTTATTCAACCTTGAAGAGAAAAGAAGCTAACGAAATGAAACAACAAAAATAAATAGACAAATTCAATCAAACAAACACGAAACAAAAGCCAATAAAAAATAAAATGAGCAAAAATGCCTTACAAACATAGAAAATAACAGTAATGGAAAATAATTAGAATAGTAAAAACAAAAGTGAGAAATATGAACACTGAACTTTACATCCCTGTAAGCGTTTAGTTTTTAAAAATTACCCTGAAGATTTATTTCTATAAAGAAATATATATATAAAAAATAGAGAGAAATAAATCATTACAAAAGGAAGAAAAGACGATAATATAAGCCATACTTGTTTAGAGAATGTAGGCGAGTAGTAGTTGCTACATATATTTTAAGCTTACATATTGTAAGGCAAGTCAAATACTAACGTACAGACATTTAGATCCCAATGATGTGTTGTTATAAATTACTGATTTATTTGTAAAACACTCAGACAATATGTGAACATTTCCACTATATACAACTGGTGTCATTAGAGTCTCGGCAAGCTAATAGACTTACTATTGTAGATGAATTTTCACTTCAAGAAAAACAAAATCCCAAACCAAGAACAACAACAAAAGCACATCACTAACACCACGCTAAAATAATAATAGACATCTACAAATCCTTCCCACCAAACCCGTAAAATAAAAGTAAATAAGTAAAATTAACAAAATACAGTGAAAGAAAATAAACTGAAGCATATGTACTTCTAATTAAGTTCGCTTTATGAAAGCTTTGCACATGAGAAAATATTGGGCTTAATCATGCATGCTTAGTTAGATACATATGTTCTTTGAATGTAAGAGCATGCGCGTATATATGAGTTCGTGAAGGTGTGTGTTTTTGTGTGTATGTGTGTGTTAGTTAATGTGTAATTGACTATATTTGACTACATCACTGTATGTGCCTGTCAGTATTATTGTTATGTGTGTGTGCAAGGAATTATATTAGTACGTGGAGTTCCCATCCACATGTAGAAGCTTAAAAACTGTGTCATATCTGTTAATCTTACAAGCGTAGACAACCACGAACACTCTCATGCATACACACCCGCGCACAAGCTACAATATTCGGACTGTTGAGGCATCTCTGTCAATGGATGACCCATCATGTCGAATCAATAGAATCGACCTGTGTTTGCTAAACTATTAAATTGCGGGTGAGAAAGGGACACAGCCTAAAATGCAAAACATTTTTTTTTAGTTTTGAAAACATAAACAAGGGGTGCAAGTATATATATAAGTATATAAAGTATATATATATATAAGTATATAAAGTATATAGAGTATATATATAAGCAAATGAATGAGTGAATGAAAGAGTTACAAGCCGTTAAAACATATCTTTATATAGCTCTTGCACGTGTTTCGCCCAGGTAAGTATATATATATATATATAATAATAATGTGTTTGTTCCGGGTTCAATCGGGGGTAACGACAATTAGTAAGGTACTCAATACATTAGTAGAGTGTAAACATCATGTTTAATATAGAAATGGCTTCTACATGACTAGAGCTGTTTCATTCAAAAGAAATCATAGTATCTTTTCTGATAATTGTTTTGATTGAAACAGTTCTAGTCATGTAGAAGCCATTTCTATATTAAATATGATATATATATGAAGAGAGAGATATATATAAAGGACAGTTGCTGATATGGCTGTGCACGCCTGTTATCTTAGGCTTTCTTGATGATATATGGAGATATATTTTGTGAAGCGTCGAAATTATCTTAACGGGATCGTTGCGAGATACAGCCATACACCCATATATAAAACGGGTCGAAGAATTAACAATTGCATATATGCAATGATAGGAAGCTCTCCAAGAATATCGTCAGAAACATGGAGAATACATTGTTTCCCTCACAGCATCATAACACGTTTCATAGAAAACAACAAACTAAACCTTTAAGCTTGTTTTGCTTCTGTTTCTCTTAAAACATCATGCGTTGTTGATCATTGGATTGACTCCCAGTGAAAATATTATGCCACATCTATTATTCTGTATTGTGATCACCGACGTTGGTCTATTTCTTGGCTTATTTGACATTTATCCATAATTTCCAGAAAGTAGTTATGAATATTAATAAGCTTGCGCAAAATCAACATTGACATAACGGTTAGACATACTAGCATGTTACGCCGGAAAGAACTAAACTATCTTTAAATCTCTTATCGGATTCTCTATGGTTTGTTATACATAAGAAGGTTATTGAATGTAAGTAGATACGTGTTATGATGTCTACCACATCGGCTGTATAACTAATGCTCAAATCGACCTTTAATAACGAGGGGAGACAAACAACAACGGTATTGTTATTATTCGACCGAGAAAATAAATCTTCGGAAATGCGTGTAATTTAACATTTACATCAACAGCGTAGAGAATTTGAACTACATTAAAGAGAAAATCAAATGCAAATTTTAAAATCGGATTAGCCCGTATACATGTTACTGGATAAATATTACATTTCGGAGAGGTTTATTCAAATATTTAAATGTAATTACCATACTTTTAATAAAGTAAATGATATACAATATAATTGTCAGGAACATTTCAACTTATGTTGAAATGTATTCCTCTAAGAAATTTTGTGAATATTCAAAAGAAAATATTTTCCAACCACTTCTACAGTATTACAGTTATTTTTATTATTACTTGTTCCAAGGTGGTGAATTGCTTTTTGGCATATAGTTATGTTCCTTTACAAATCCTGCAAACGTTAACTTTCCCTTTCATTCATACAGGTTCTATAAAATTAAGTACCAATAACAAATGAGACGATTTAATCGACATTTCTCTTTCCCTAAATCGTTGGCTTTGTGTCTAAACCAGAAACCATTATTTTGTTTGTCTCAACCTGTCCTTCAAAGTCGATAAAATGATATAGTATAAGTATAATACTGAGGTTGATTTAATCGACTTCGCCCACCTTAAAATTGCTGGTTTTGTGGCAATGTTAGTAATCATTACTTTACTTCTTTCAGCCATTGAACTGCAGCCATGCTGTACACGACAGTCAAATGAATTGTAGTCTGTTACATGGTCTGTAGTTCTTTTTGAATAATTATTCTATAAAATAATGAACAGAAAAAGAAACAGAAAATATAAGTCAATCTAAGTTAAGCTACAAACTCATATAAAAGGACATAAACTCATATAAATCGACGTTCTATCGATTCTGAAAATGTCCCACTCAGCATTTACTTCATGTGCTATATAATGGATTCTGGTTTAGACACAAGATCAACAATGTTTCGGGAAAGAAAATGAGGTTAAATAGACCCCTGTACGTTACTGGTACATTATTTCATCGACCTTGTAAGAATGCAAGCATGTTATATATAATGAAAACTATTCATAATATGTTGTTGATTAAGCACTTATAACCTTCTCGATTCCAGTATTCTGTTCATTGGCGACTATTACTATCGTTTATGCACGTGAAACATTGAAAAGAAAACACCCACAGCAACTTAAATTGAATAAAACCAAAACAATGTAAATAATCGTACATTGTTAATT
>OZ024743.1:108740797-108743297 GCA_964016885.1 Eledone cirrhosa
GACCTGTAGCAGAGTCAAGTAATCGGCTAAATATAACAGCTGCACTCATTTCTATTGTATTATAATATATATCTATATCTATCTATCTATCTATATATATATATATATATATATATATATATATATATATAAATATTTATAAAAGTAAGTATGTTTTGCAACAGTGAGCGAGTTTGAATTTAGAAATATAAGCTTTCAACGTATTTTTGACTAAATCAATTTTTAGCCTGATAGTGGGGTTTAGTACCCTCGGAGAAATGGGAAAAGTTGAGTATTGATGTACATGGGAGTTGAACCCACATCTTTGGTTATCCAAAGATGTGGGTTCGACTCCCATGTACTCAACTTTTCCCATTTCTCTGAGGGTACTAAACCCCACTATCAGGCTAAAAATTGATTTAGTCAAAAATACGGTGAAAGCTTATATTTTAATTTTAATTTTAATTTTAATATATATATACATATAATGTCTCTCCAACTGGCAGGAGCATGGCCTAAGGTACCTATAATTCATAGAAACAGACATATCCCACAATATGTGACACGATATCACTCTGACAAAGTAATTTAGAGTGCACATGTCTGTAGAATTGGCAGCGTCTTTAGTATCCCAAGAAAAGTTTTTGTTATACTTGCTTTTTTGACTTAGAGTTGTCAGCTTTACCTTTCAATCTTCATGGGTTGATAAAAGTACAAGCCAAGTAGTGGGGATCTTGAAATTACTGGCATTGTACATAGTTTAGAATTTAAATTCATATTAGACATGTTCGGGCAAATGGCGGCAACAGGTTTGGTAGAATGGCCAGATCTTCGAACACAAATGAAGTACAGCCTTTTTACCTTCAAATCTTGCATATGTGGTCATTGCAATCAGTCTTTCTAACTTCGATGAAATAATATACCAATCACTTGCTGGGGTGGTGGGGTTCGATTCAATTTACTACTCCCTCCTTTCAATGTGTGACCTTATGGCTATGTTATATAACATTATTGCAGAAGGAAACACTGAGTTCCAAGCCAAAAAAAAACAAAAAAAAAACAAAACAAAAAAAAAAAAAAATTAATTCTATTTGTTGGAATAGCAAGAAAATTAAACAAAAACTTGCAAAACAATATTTGCAAAATATCTAATAAAGCGAAAATAGAGCCTCACCACTATATGAAAAACAGAAAAAATATTTAACATGAAAAAAAAAAGACATCAATAAGAAAATATGTTGTTAATGATATCATTACGATTATTAGTATTTTTTTCTGCTACCATTATCCTTGTTGTGATAATTGTTGTTCTTTACTGTCAGCGGCTATATTTTAATTTTTTTAAAGTTATTTTTTAAGTCTTTTTCAAGATTACGTACACACTTCAAAATCTTTATGCTGTCTGTAAATTATTCTGCCTTTTAAAAATGAAATGAAACTTTATATATGTACATGTTAACATATGCTTTCTATTTTATTTTAATAAATTTAAATTTACTTTTTTTCGTTTGTTTTCTTCTTCTTCTTCTTCTTCTTCTTCTTCTTCTTCTTCTTCTTCTTCTTCTTCTTCTTCTTCTTCTTCTTCTTCTTCTCATCTCTCCTTAAGTACTTTCAAGTTTTTTCTCACTAATATTATGTGAAATACAATAACAAATTGTAACAATGTTCTATTACTTTTTTCCTAAATATAAGTTGAAGGAAACAGACGCGAAACACATTTATACATAAATACATTTACTATAATTTCATTCTATTTCTTTCAGTAAATATTATTTGAAACCAAGGAAGTATAGATTTTCAATGTTATATACACAGATTTAAGTAATGTTGCAAGAAATGACGAAAAGAATAAAAGAATTAAAAAAAAAAAAAATCGTCAAATATATTTTATTTTAATAGATAGCAATGAAGAAACAGCATGAACAGTAACAACACCAGCACCAACAACATATAATGTAAACATATATATTAATGGTAGAAGCAGTAGTAGAGGTGGTAATTGTTGTTATTTTGTTAGTTGACGGAATGGTGATATGTATGATGATAATGAGTAGGATGTTCATGGAAAAATAATGTATGGGAGATAGGAGATGAATTCGCGTACTGACACCGTTTGTTTGCGGAATATATAAATACTAAGGGATTACAGATAAAATTAAACACAGTTCAAAAATTCAGTTCTTTTACTTTTCATTCACAAGGGAAAATCTCTTATGTACACCATACAAATCCGTTATCGTTTAGAGAAAGTGGATCATTCATTATCTGTCCTCACAGGGTTACGGACAACCCAACAAACAATTCAATTGTATTTTCATTAAGCTGCATATAAACATATACATGCTATGTAAAGGAAAATCGTCATTCATCATTGCAACTCTGATAGAAAACTGGGAACTGTCAATTACATTAATATGAGATTAATCCATTTAATTACTTCTCAAAAGGAATTTTAACGCATAAACAATTCCTTAAAAAATCGACAAACAGGCTCAAACAAAACCATTCCAGATACTGTTTT
>OZ024743.1:108753297-108760797 GCA_964016885.1 Eledone cirrhosa
GAGAGGTACACAGTGGGGATGAGGAAGGTTGTGTGCTCTATATGGTGAGGCATAGGAGTGAGAGAATGTGGGATCTGAGGAGAGCGTGACGACGACGTACCGGTACCTCACCACTGCAGTGACAGCAAGTGAGGCTCCGATGCCGGGGAGAGAGAAAAACAGGAGGGCAACAACTCTGCACTACCAAACGTGTGTGTAACTAGAGAAAATCTGAGAGCTGCCAAGCACCAATTCCATGCTGATACTACGGAGGATAGGAAGAAGCAGGTAGAGCCAGAGAGGTGTTGCTGATGGAGAAGATCAGGTGTATACAGAGAGCAGTGGACAGGTGTAAGTGTAAAGAGAGCTGGTCAATAATCAACGAGAGCATAGGAAGGAAGAGAGGGAATTCGAGTTAGATCATGGCCGGAGTACAGGTAGAGGAAGTCGTTGGACCATTTTAAGACCGTAGTAGAAGAACAACCTTCCACAGCCCAGAGTATCGGGAGATCAGTCAGTTGTTCGTGGGACTAGATACTGAGACAGGGCCAGCCATTCGCTTGAGAGGAGCTTCAGAGAGCCAAGGAGCATATCAAGGATGGTAAAGCCCACGGAGAAGATGAAGTGACATCAGATATGATGAAGATGAGTTATTTCGATGATATGATCATGGAGTTCTGTGACAAGGCACAGGAGAAAAATATATGCCCCGGATCAGTGTAGGACTAGTACCAACTACTACAGGGACATATCGTTGACGTCACTTGTGGCACAGATCCTCAACAGGATCCAGCTCGAGATAAAGAAGAAGCTAAGGAAGAACGAAAACAGCTTCAGGAAGCGAAGATCGACTACCTGTCACATTATGATGCTAAGGAAAATACTAGAGTCCTGGACTGAATCCGCCCCAAGATGATTGTGGACCATATATCACATCTCTACACGAACACCAGAGCCCAGGTCATCACACTTGACGGAATGAAGGAGGCACAGGAGATGTTGCAAGACGTGTAGAGTGAATCGATACGTGTGGAACAGATAATGAGTGAGACTAAGACGAAGTATCTATCGGAGAATATCAAGGAACCTGAGATGATCATGAATGTGCTGGGAAGCCGAGAGAGTTGGTATATATATATATATATATATATACAGAGAGAGTGAGAGAGAGAGAGAGAGAGAGAGAGAGAGGGGGGGGGGGATAAATGAATGAATAAAGGGAAAGGCAAACAATACAAGTCAACAAAGTTATATATATTAGTTTAACGCTAGATATAAAAGGAGAAGTGTCTGAATGTTTTGCACACTAGTCTTTCACCAGGAGATCGAATGAGAAATACAAGAATAAACAGAGCTATAGTGGAGAATGAGAGAAGGAGTAACGGAAAAAAGATTGCAGAAAAGCACCCGTGTTTTTAATCGGGCATTTGTGGTGGAATATATATATATATTCACACACAATGTGATAAGCCTAGCAGCAAGTTAATGTAGTAGGTAGATTATATTAACTATCTCGATCTCCATGGATTTGAATAGTGAATGTTGTATGCATTGTAATATCATTCATACTGTGAAGCGTACAGGATATGGTACGCATCATGGATGATTTTTCTAGTAGTATGTTAACCAACTACAGATCCTTACTTTTTCCCGAAATTACTCTTAGAAGGTTTTATTCTCGTTAAAAAAAAAAAAAAAAAAATATGTCTTATGTTTCATGTAAATCAGCTCATATAAAAACACGTTTTATGACATTTGTTTGATTTGCACTAAAGCCCCAGATGAATGTACACTTGTTTCTGGGATGTAGAAGAACTGAAGTGTGGATAATTAAGTCTGGCGTATAAATATCCGACTACGAAACACATCTTTATTTGAATTCTCTATATATCTGCAAGTTGTATTATCCAATATCACCTTTAGCTTAGCACATTTTCCTACATAAAATAAAATTGTGGTTTAGCAAATTCGAAAAGCCCCCCGTACAAAATATTCAGGTGAATATCTTGGCTTCATTTTTTTTCATTTTAGAATTCGGGTTTCATTTTGAATTGTGTTTTAGTAAATATTACTATTATTCAGTTTAGTTAAATTCGAGTTTGTTGTTTAATGATTCATCGCATGAAGACGTATGCATTTTTTGGTCGAAATAACCATCATCATTGTTATCATCATCTCTATCGTCATCGATACCATCACCAATGTCGTTGTCGTCGTCGTTGTCGACATTGTCGTTGTCGTCCACCTCTTCTTCTTACTCCTCCGCCAACTCGTCCTCTTCCTCCTCCTCCTCCTCATCATCATCATCATCATCACCATCATTATAATCAATATCGTTCTTGTCATCCTCCTATTCTTCCTCCTCCTCCGCCGTTTCCTCCCTTTCATCATCACCATCATCATCGCTATCAACGTCTCACTCAATATCTTAATGATCACCACCTTCAGCATGGCATCGGTAAATGCCTTCATAAACATCATAATCCCCATCACCACAATCCATAGCGTCTGCATTATCAGTATAACATGTGTATCACATCCACCATTAAATTATCCACAGGAGAACCAAATCACATGCAAAGAACCATACTAAATAACAAAATGAACTGGAACAAAATATCAACAGCAACACCAAAACAGCTACAAAGAGAAAAAATAAACAATTTCACTAAAAAAAATAATAGTGTGAACACGAACTGACATAGGCAGTATCCCTTATTAATCACCATTTTAACTCTCTTTAAAAAAATACGCATAAACAAAAATAGCAATCTCACAGAAATTGTGAATGAAAGCAACCAAAACATATTTTCTTTATTTTCTCAATTCTTTACAGTCACCCAACCTTGGCCTACTAGCGATACACCTTCTTGCCACACGATTTCTCAATCTTTTCAACGCCTTTCATTATTTCCTTCCCGACATGCTACCTCATTGAACCCTGTTATATGCTCTTTAAGGAAATTATGCGTAACTTCCTGCTATGTCGAAACGCCTCTTCAACTAACTTCCGGTTTAGACTAAGGTGTCGAATTTCATTACACCTCTTTCTCTAACTTCCTCCTGTATGCTTCCACATATTCCATTCTATGTTGTTTTTTTTATTTTTACTTTGCTGCATTTAATTCTCCAGCTTTCTCCCTCATTACCTCCCACACATTCTTCCACCCACAGTATCTCACCGTGTTCTCTCTTTGTTAATTTGTAATGTCTCTTAACTGTTTATATGCTCACTCTACCAATTGTCTCTCTATCATTCTATGCATTTTTTTCTAGTTTTCAGACTTAGCTTAATTTCTTACACGGATTTGTCACTCTTTACATTATTAAAATTTGCATGTTTTTAATTTTCCTAAACACAGCACACAAGTTCTTTATAGTAAACCTAACTCTTTGTGTACAATGGCTTCGTTTCTTCCTAACGAATCAATCATTCGTTCACTGTATTAATGATGTTGGGAATTCATCGGTTTTCTCGTGGGCTAAACATCGTGTTAGAAGTCGAAGAATAATTATCTCAATATTATGCATTATTTTATTTAGTAAATACCTGAAACAACTAGCCAGGTTTTAAATGGTAGAACGAGTTTTGTTCTTCTCTGTATATATTGATGGAATGCACACGCACAAACATATATATATATATATATATATATATATATATATATATATATATATATATATATATATATATATATAGGAAAAGAGTCAGGACCCCGAATACTGGGTTTCGGCCGTTTCGACAGCTACATCCGATTCTTTTCCGATTACCCACTTTCCTACACTAAGTATTGAGTACTCTGGTACATTATGGTCCACCAATTATCTTACCTCTTACTACACCCTCTTTGTTTGTTTATATATATATATATATATATATATATATATATATATATATATATATATATATATATATATATATATATATATATATATATATAATTGTGTGTGTGTTAGTTTAAAATTAGCTGCATCAACTTAAGGTTGTTCGACTATGAGGGTCAGTATCATCTGTGGGAATTGATTCACACCATCCGAAATATTCCCACAGAATTTAAGTCAATTAGATTTCCCTCAGCGAAGCTATCATTTGGTACATGATTCCGCGATGTTGTTTAGAGTGATTGAACAAAGTACAATGTATTTACTAAACGCATTTCTTACACGCTCATCATGACTCTATTACTATTCATATTGTATACTTTTCATGCATCTTCATTTATCCCTATATGTTTCTTATATACAGCCGCTCTTATCTGTTTTTCTTGCAAATACGACTGTAATTTATTTGTTTTTATTTATCTTTACACTTTCCATTATCGTAGTTAACGTGACCTTGTGCTAAATATAATCCTTTGGCTCCCAGTTGATTAAAGTGTGGAACACCGCATACATGTACCTTATATTTTCACCTCAGGTAAATATGCCATGCTGCTTTTTCACTTCTCCTCACTAACGTCAGAAGCATAAGAAATGCCACGTGGATTGTTGATGATATTGAGGACAAACCATTATAAATTATTACAAAATGTTAGTTAAACTCTCGGATTCTTATCATATATATATATATATATATATATATATATATATATATATATATATTATTATACTTGGGGAGGGTCATATTTGTGTAATATTGTTTCGACACACGATTTCATATCAAAAACCTCGCAAAACTAATTCATCGCCGTCATATATATATATATTGTAAAACTATAACGTTACTTTGTTATCTAACGTCAGTGTCCTGCTATATATATATTATAATTCTGCTTGTTCGGCTTTCGTTCGCAAGTTAAGGTTTAGTTAGTTAGAGTGAGGGGGAGAAATATGTGAAAGAGAGAGAGGGGGCTCGAGTGAGAGAGAGGTTGAGTGAGAGCAAGTGAGAGAGAAGGAGGGAAAATATATATATAGCTTGATTTGTGGCTGTTGCCATGGGAATAACCGAGTTTTCATTAAAAAGGTGGGAATTTTAAGTGCATAGCCGTCTACATCGTTACACACACACTTATTGTAAAACGTTGTGTGTCAGAACATCATTTTGTTTTGGGAGCAACCTCTCTCATTCGTTCTCTCTATCTTCCTGTTCTCGAACATTCTTGAAACAGATTTGACTAAAAATATTTCATGTATTTTAAACATACCGTATTTATTTTGAAATACGAAATTCCAATACGTGTCTGCATAGAATAGAATTACAATTTAGTTTCAGGCATAGTTATGCCTGAAACTAAACTCTAATTATATTCTATTATAAGTTCAGCCAACTTATACAGCTTCATATGCAAATGAGATTAATCACTTCATTTACACAGATGAGAAAACCATATATTCTCGCCTGTTTTCAAGGTCCAGCAGTTGCAAGAGTGGGAGGGATCGTGCTGATGGGAACCAGTTCAGTTCGAAATGCCCATCTACGATTGTCCCCTTGCTTCTGCTGGACACCGTCAGACGGCGTTAGTCGGTGGTGTTTTGGCATAGCTACGGCTCTCTGAATGTTTATTTTAAACATACCGTATTTCTTCTGAAATACGAATTTCCAATTTATATATATATATATATATATATATATATATATATATATATATATATATATATATTATGCATATCAAGTCTTTATTGCAGTCACATAGATAGACTAACCGACAGGTACACACATATGTCCAGAGTTGTTGAAACATTTTATTTAAGAATTTCACATGCCAGGCGCTAAGTATTTTGAAAAGCAACGAACTGTGGAGGGAGAAATATTTCCAGCCTTCAAAGAAGTGTGCTTGTAACTTGATCTTATAGAGCTTGATAATTATTTGAGCCAATGTCAGCCAACAGAACTTCGTCTGATGTTCAGGACTCTGGGGTTTTTCTGTGCCAGTCGACGGAGGCTGACATATACTATATTCTACTAAATTTTTGAACTCGCTTACTCCTTCCTGGAAACCGTCTCACGAATTACAATTAATAGCAGGGTCAATAATAATGCTTTTACGGAATATTTCAATGTAGACTTTAGTATACATTGTCACAAGATTAGAAGTATTGGGATTGCATCAATATTCTATCACAGTTTTCCATTTCAATGGACGTTTCCCCGGCTGACGATTTGCCCCGGTGATCCCGATGTCCATTGTACTTCAGAAAAAAGACCAGTTTCTAGTAAGTCTATCATATGGTATGACAGAAAATAAGAGCCAGGGATAAACACACGATATAAATCAGTTTCTTCCTTGTTGAGGCTGTATTTAGCCATGGGCAATTGTAAGCCGCCTTTTGAAGAGTATGCAGAAAGTTAGAACTAAAAATCAAATATAAGCAAGGGAGTTGAGGTAATATAACTGTGACAATGAACATCGTATGCAAAGTGCTATTAAGATAATTCTGAACCCAGTTATAGATTGCAAGCTGCAATGGAAATGAGACGATTCATGTAAATAAAAATCTAGTTTATATTCTCTATATGGTTTGTCATACATTAATTGTATATAATGGAAAGTAATTATGTTAACATATTGCGTAATAAGGAATATGCATTTATATATTGATCTTGCAGTTTCAGTACAATTAAATACTAACAAATAATATCTGTATTAAATATTGTATAGATTGTTATTGTATACATTATATATTTTTGTATCTTTTATTGCACAGACAACAATAAGTTTTCTATGCCATAAAAATGCAAATAAACCTTTCTTTCTTAAATAGCTCCTCTTAAATTTTTTCTCACTCTAGGAAATGTCCATAGGTCACGCTACGCTATTATATTCCATGTATAAATGAAGTAAATTGGATGAGAATATCATAAAGACATTCTGAGAAGAAGTATCAAGTTTCTTGAAATATACATGAGAATTGTTTATTCCTTGCGAGTACAACTTGTACAAAGGTCTACACCAATCATGCGGCCCACGAAATTTCTGAATGGCTCACTTAAGTCACCTAAGTGAAATGTTTCCGATTTTTTTGCCCCAAATTTTAGTCGTAATTTATCTTTCTATCATTTTTAGGATCGAGGAAAACAACGTGTACGAATTCTGAAAAAACAAATCAAAACAACCTGAGCTACCACCCTTATTTTAAAATGTGGGTACGAATGTAAATTAGCGCTTGCAGCCCGCCTGATGATGAGCCATATGTCATGCGGCCCGCTTTTCAAAAAAGGTTGCCCGTGCTTGCTCTAGACCTTTCCAACAGATTTCCGTGTAGTGTTTTCGGGTCTGTTCTTGTCTCGGTTCTGTATGCGTAAAATCTACCGAATAAGTTCGTGGGTCTGTAATGTGTACGCTTGTTAATAGTGTAACTATAGCTAATTTCTAAAGTGTTGTCTTTTAAAATGTTCCGTATAACTATGATTAGAGTGAAAGCGTCTGTCTATTTCACCGAAGAAGTTCCTTGCTATATTAAGTTGTATTTAAGGTATTTCATTGCAGCTAATATAGAAAGAGACATTCTAATATTTAATATATCAATTTTTCATTCATTCGATATTTCACTCATGCTTTCTCTCTCTCGTTTTCTTTCTTT
>OZ024743.1:108763297-108765797 GCA_964016885.1 Eledone cirrhosa
CAAGATTGGCAGATCAGCCTACAGTGACAGCAGGAATATGTCTGTGTTTTGCTTGGCCCCTTCCTGACTGAGGCCTTCCACCAGGCTATCTTCCTGAATTGCCTCAAATGTTGCTGGTAGCTTGGCGGATTGCGGAAAACAGCCTGTGTGATCCACTGGACGAGGCCGATTTTGTACGTATATTGCCTACGCTTTGTTTACTGTTCTGTATGCTCCGGACAGGACTACCAAAGCACAATGTGATTTATGCAGGTCGTTGAGCACTTCATTCTATTCGCATCATTGTTGGCTGATCGGAGTCTGGTTTACACATATCCAGTTGATTAACATATACAAATATATACAAACTTATATACATATGGTCATTTGTGTAGATAAGTACTAATATAATTCAGAGGGAAAACGTAATATAGGGAAGAGGTAACAAATCGACATCATTATTGACAGAATTTTTGCAGGAGCAGAGTGTCCATATATGGACAAAACCTCAAGTAATATTGTTATCATAGAAACTTGTAAACTCCGTTGATATTCCTTTGTGTATTTAGAAGAAAAAACTAACAACATTAAAATTAACATAGCAAGTGGGTTGGCAGTATCGGTAGAGGGTTGGACGCCATGCCTTGCAACATAGGGTCACGGCCCTTTATGATCTCAGTTCAAATCTCGCCGAGGTTAAGTTTGCCTTTCATCCTTACGGGGTCGATAACATAAAGTACCAGTAATGCACTGGATATTTGTTGGCGTTGTTTCTAAAAGTATTTACAATTAAAATTAAAATGGCAAATTAAATGTTTCATATATATACACAGATGAATAATATATACACTAATTAATAATATATACAGAACACCATAACATAAACCGAATAGATTTAAGAAATGAACCAAACAAAATGGAATATGTTACTCATTTATACATTGAGGATAAACAATATTTTTCTTTATTATTTTAGTTACTGCCTCCTCCCTCTTCTGCGTTGCGCGCTCTCCCTCCTTTTCTTTGACACACATTCTTAACATCCATATCCATAAGATGAAGTTACTGCGTAGGGTTAACAAGAAAATGGGATGTACTGTTGAGCAACTGCGATACACACATTCAAGAACTCCATCTGAAATCTAAATCTGAAACTAAGTAGATGTTACTCAGGATTACTATAGTACTATCTAGATCCGTGTTGTCAAAAGTGACGGCTAATTCTAATATCTATACATAATATAAAAAAGAGATGTTTGTTTGTTGACAGCTTTGACGAAACTTAGAACGTTGGACTACTATAATTTCTCACCCCACTTCCTTCCTCAGTCATCACAACGCACCCCTCCTTGTTTAACCCTTTAATGTTCATACCAGCCAAAACCGGCCAGAATTCTCTACCTTTTTCTGTTGAAACTGGCTGTAACTTGTCACTCAAACTGATGTTAAGGTATTTTTCTCAAAATAAATACTTTCAAAATCACATAGATTCGATATTATGTGAGATAATTATGTGAGGTAAAGCCTTTACCATGAAAATACAATAGTATATATAGAGTAATGTGAATGCTAAAGGGTTAATCAACGTAATCACCCCTTCCTTCCACAGTCATCTATAGTGCGTTACGGACAAATACACACGCCTTTTATTATATTACTGAAACTATGCCGTTTAGGTTTTATTAGCCACGTGTGGATGATGTTCAAATTATGTTGAAGGTATGTGTGGAAGATATTAACTGAAATAACATCCATTTAAGTTTCCTCTAAAAATTCTCCGTTTTATGAAGTTTTAAAATTCTGTTTTTCAAGGTTATGTTTATTAAATATGCAGATGCTAATATATACTCAAACGCATACACACACACACACATATATATACAACACACACACACACACACACACACACACACACACACACACACACACACACACACACACACACACACACACACACACACACACACACATATATATATATATATATATATATAGAGAGAGAGAGAGAGAGAGAGAGAGAGAGAGAGAGAGAGAGAGAGAGTGAGAGAGAGAGAGAGAGAGAGTGAGAGAGGGAGAGACAGAGAGAGAGAGAGGAATTGACCACACCGCGGAAAATATATTTAAGTATCTGTTTTTTCTTTTTATCTTCTTTGATTCGTCAAAGTGGCATTATTGAATAAGTGAGAATGACAATTCTTTTAAAAAAAGAGTTTTATAATGTATATAAAATATGAAAACTAGAACCGGGTTCGATGTATCATTGAAATTCATCTTATCAAGTGTTCAGTATTACAATTAAAAATAATTAACAAGAATTTGAAATTAAATATTTAACATTCAGTGATGAGGTAGGTTTGTGCATATTTCTTGTTGAGAAGAAGACTGGATATATATATAAACAGAGAAAGAGGGTGAGAGGGAGGGAGGGAGAGAGAGAGATGAGCTTATCCCACAGTCACACACCTGCCAGAGAAAACGCGTGGAACACAGAAATGTCACTGTGGTGCCGTCAGTGTTGAAT
>OZ024743.1:108775797-108805797 GCA_964016885.1 Eledone cirrhosa
CTCCACTCTTTCACAAATAAGAAATTAAGACACTCCGCTTTGCTCGCGGAGTACAGCACATCAATAAAAGACTTAAACATCAGCTTCTCCACGCACTGGGAAATTGTCGGCAGGGCTCCACCGTACAACTTCAAGAGGAAGTGAGATATTTGCCTCATGGAGCTCTACCACATCATAACGGCACCTCACGAGCTCATCAACAGCAGAGCTGAAACGACGATAAGCTGCGAACATCGCTTTAAAATATTCTTCTTCAGATGGGATAAGGACGAGGAGTGACAAGCTATAACGAGAGTGACAAGCTATAACACCCCGGCGAGCAGGCGCTGTAAAAACATCCGGAAACTAACCATGCCTCCTAGACCCGGCTTCAGATGACCCTGGCGGACAGGTGCAATAAACAAACGTCTCAAAACAAACGTTGCATAGCTGACCCTGTGCGTATCGACAATGGTAAGGTTGTAACCACATCTTGTAACGGATAAAGAATTTGTCCGGGAAAAACTGCCCTAACACCGGCCATAGCTACCTCCCTTGATCTACTGCAAAATCAAAACACGCTTTTTTGCGAAGAATGAATTCTGACGTGAACTTATCTCCAAAAAGACTTTCCGGGCCATGTAAAGAACCATTTTTAGTTATTTATGCCCTTGAGAAATCCACCCGGGCGAAACGTACGTAGGTGATGTTTTAAATAAACATGTTGTAACTGTCTTTTCTCATATTTCTTATTTTTCCACGTGCTTCCGCTCTGCTAATTCTCTCGCCCACTAGATATTAACACTTCTAATATTTAACACTGTCGGTACTAGCATTGAGCACCATCTGCATACGCTATTTGGGAAATAACTACATGTATCACCTATCCCTATTTTCTATCTCTCGATACGTAAATACTATATATATATATATATATATATATATATATATATATATATATATATATATATATATATATATATATACATATATATATTTATATATACAAACCTGTAAACTCTTTAAAAATAAAGGTAAAATGTGAGGCAATGCACATAATTCTAAATATGAATACATAATGTTAATTGGTATGGTTCGTGGAGATGTAATGCAATATCTTGCTTAAGGTCTTGGGCTTTCCGGACTCTGATTTGATACTACACCGTTAAACTTTGCAATTCGGTCTTTCAGGTTCAGGGTTCGATTTTTTATCCCATCTTGCCATCTTGCGGTGGATTGGCAGTATCGGTAAAGGGTCGGACGCCATGCTTTGACGCATAGAGTTACGGCCCTTGCCATTCTGAGTTCAAATACCGCCGAGGTTAACTTTGCCTTTTATCCTTACGCGGTCGATAATATAAAGTACCAGTAATGTACTGGATAATTGCTGGCCTTGTGCCAAAAGTAGAAACAATTATATATTAAATATGCGGTCAGTGAATTGGCAGTCTCGGTAGAGGGTCGGACGCCATGCTTTGACATATAGAGTGACGGCCCTTGCCATTCTGAGTTCAAATCCCGCCGAAGTTAACTTTGCCTTTCATCCTTACGGGGTCGATAAAATAAAGTACCAGTAATGTACTGGTTAATTGCTGGCCTTGTGCCAACAGTAGAAACAATTATATATTAAATATGCCCAGGGACAGAGAAGACAAATCAGTTGCTATAAGATAGGGTAGAATTCTTTAGAGTCGAAAAACATGTTGCTATAATATAGCAACTGACGTTACTTATAGATATTCCTTGTGCCTGAATTCACAATATTTTCAATAACATTTATTGTCTTAACGATTCTTAACATCGAAAGTTCGAGCCTCGCACGTTATGTTTCTTCATATACATACAAACAAACATACATACAAACATGCATACATATATATATATATATATATATATATATATATATATATATATATATATATATATATATATATGCATACATATAAAAATACAAATATAAGGGCTGTTACTCGTTATCGAGTATGGCCATTGCACAATATAATATTAATAATAATTATGAAATTAAAGCCATCGTGCAATGCAAGTGCGTGAAGATTTTAGTTTACGTGAGGAAAGACTGTACACTTAGCCATCCCATTCTCTGATCAACAGTAGGTCTAACCCGAAAAGAAGAAAAGATCCTCGGTAACTACTGGGCCGCATGCTTTATGTCGGATTTGTCCCAGGTTCCTGAGTTGCCTTCTCCTAGAAGAATGCCCTGACAAGAGCTAGGGGTCTTTCCCTCCCAGTGGTTTAACCACGGAATCAGGTTTCCAGCACGATTATTTCTATGTCCCCGCGCATATACAGCCACAGGCATACATGTATATACCTATTTACACATTTTGAATGGCCGTCTACTCTTATGTGTTCTTCCGCCCTTTGTCAGGTTTTGTTTTTTTTATCCCGCAGGGAGTCCAAAACCCCCTCCTCACTAAGTAAACTTGGTGGGATAGCCGTTTTAGTCACTAACCTCCTGACCATGCGACAAAGCATTGTACCTCTCATTTTTTTCAATAATTATTTCTACTTTTGGCACAAAATTTTGAGAAACAAAATGGCGTAGGATAGAAGAAAGGAAAGGCACAGAAACAAAAAAAAAGGAATCCCCAGTCACTGAAGAGGTCACAGAGTGTGTGACGAAAGGACAATGACTATATATAAACAACTATCTGGTTGTGGAACCAACCAACCAACCAGAAATTTATAAGTTTGTAAATTTGTAAATTTGTAAATTTATAAATATATAATAAGTTGAAGTGAAAGCAATTGGTGCGTGTGTTTCTTATTGGCAACATGACCCTCCCAAAGTATAACAATATCGGTTTCAACACACGATTTCAGATAAAGAATCTTGCTAAACAAATTCAGAAACGAAATATATATATATACATATATGTGTGTGTGTGTGTGTGTGTGTGTGTGTGTGTGTGTGTGTGTGTGTGTGTGTGTGTGTGTGTGTGAGAGTGTGTATGTGTGTTTGTGTGTGTGAAAACGAAAAACTAATATATTTCACTTATCCACTGGCCTTTGTAAGGGCGTGTGTCCTGCCATCGGGGATCAATATTTAAATCTCCTTTTCTATGTTTTGTTTTCTGTCTCTCTATCCATACGCACACACACATTTATATATATATATGTTGATGCCCTAAGGACAGACACTGGTCTGTTGGAGACGCAGGACATGGCAGCGATAATGAGGGAGAGAGACCGCTGGAGAGAACTCGTCCATGGATCTCGGAAATTTTACCCGCCTTAGAGAGATAGATATATAAATGTGAGTTCGATTGGGCTGTACTTCCTTTATATATATATATATATATACATATATATATATATATATATGTATGTATGTACGTAAAAGGTAAACAGAAATAACAACACAATCGGTACCGTATATGGAAGGGATATATTAGGTTAACACTTGATGTAGCAGGAAGAGTGTCTCATCGTTTTTCGGACGCTAGTCCTTCATCAGAATAAAGAATGAGAAATAAGATAGATTGAGGGGACGGGTGGGTTGGAATTGATAAAAATATCTTTAGATAAAAAATAACAGGTCCATTCATGTTGACATCTCTTGCAAAACTGTTGGTGCTGGCGTTTCGTGTATGATTTATATTTTAAAAAATTGGATGTTGGAGCGCGTCTACCTGAAATTGAAAAAAGACCGTTTTGTAAAAGGAGCTATACTTGTGCACTTGCGTAAGCATGTGTGTGTTTGTGTGTGTGTGTTATTATACGTCCTTAAGAAGCTAAGAAGAAATGCGTGTCTATGTGTGAGTAAATAGTGTGTGTGCATGTAAATCGAAGCTATGAGCAAAAGTATGTTAATATAAGGCTTTGTATAAGTGAAGGGGTCGTATGCACACACGTATATAATTAGACAATAGTATATGCCCACTTGTATAGATATATGCATACGTACAGCATCATCAATATTATTGCGACCACATCGACACATTTCTGACAAAATCACTCCACAATTTACGATTATCCATTGCTCCTATCAACTACTCCGTATTGAGGTTTATATGGTTTCAGCGTTAATCGATGAAGCTTTGAGCAGGTCATCCTCTACTTCGTCTTCAGTGACTTGATTTTCATATTAGCGGCTTGTGTATTATATCTTGCTTACTTCACCCAAAACGTCAGGCAAATCGGAACCGTCTTTCAGCAATTTTAATTGTTTGCTTGGGCAAGTTTCCGTGTGAACATGTATTTCTTATATAGTGACGCCAATTTATATTTAGTACCCCCATAAATATTTTAGAATTTTCAAATTCTGAGATGTAATGAATAACATGGATATGGAAGTCACAGCTACTCAGGCAAATTGAAATAACATTATTCAGTGCATATGTTCAGCCAGTGTTGTTGTATGGATCAGGTTCATGTATCTTGACATACATACATACATACATACATACATACATACATACATACATACATACATACATACATACATACATACATACATACATACATACATACATACATACATTCAAACCAATTGGTCATGGAAGTCGGTCCAGAAGTATCTCCCATCTATTCTTTGTTGATGACCTGAAGTTGTATGGGCCAAATATCAGCTATATTAAAAAAAGCAATTGGACCATATTACACAATTTTCTGCAGACATCAGAATGAAATTTGGTGAGTCCAAATATGCATATTTGACAATGAAACGTGGAAGGGTTGTGCCCGTATCTGGAAATCTAAAGATGAAGGGCTTGGCAATAGAACCTTTACAGTCAGGTGACAACTATAGTTATCTTGAAAAGGATAAGAATGTCAGATATGATTGACCCATAAATAAGGATAGAACCAGACCTGAATACCTCACAAGAGTAAATCAAATATGGTCATCAGAACTATCAGCGTCAACAAATACATTGCCCACAATACGTATGCTGTTTCAAACCTAACGCCACCATTTGGTCTGCTGAACTGGTGATTTTAAAGAACTAAGTGAGATGGATGTAAGAACTCGGAAGCTTCTCAGTGTAACTGAAAACGTTAACATCAATGGTGATGTGGATAGGCTATACTTCTCACGTAAGGAATGTGGCCGGTCTTAAATCCATATTAACATCAAACGAGACTCGGATAGTAACACTAAAGCAACATCTTCAGCCGAAGAAAAAGGTAAGAATCCAGGTTGCCCATGAGCATGAAGGAAATAATATTATTAGATAGCCACTGATCTGGAGGCGATATATGGAATAAGACCTGATGTAAATCTCTCTCCCGGGGAAATTGGAAGATCATATTCAATTTTCAAACAAGATAAAAAATGGACCAATTCACAGAGAAAGTTGTGCATGGGTACCGAGACGAAAAACACAGACCATAGACGGGATAAATCCTTCAAAAATCCTGGCATGGAGTTCTGGCAGGTTTATGACATCCCACCTTGAAGGATATATCTATGCAATTAGGAACAAGAAATCCATACCAAATATCTGCTACACAAAAGAGGAGGGCCATCAGTCGACAATAAATATAGGCTACGTAAAACAAAGATCGAAGTTGTAAGCCACATTGTTGCCAACTGCGAAAGAATGTCGTCTCGCTATTACCTCCCTGTGAGACACGATATTATAGCTAGAACCATCTGCTGCGCACTTAGGAAAACAAAATTAAAAACTAATGAGGAATAATATGTTGAGATAGATGGCACTAAACAAAACTGGTGGAACCTGATAATAAAAACTGCCATCAAATTAAGCACTATCTGCCTGATCTTGTTGTTTCAGACAACACATTGAAAACTTGCCTTTTATACAGATCAGCTGCCCACTTGATGTCAAAGTTGTAAGAAAAATACAGGAGAAGGAGGACATCTACGGACCATTGATGACGAGTTTACAGATCCAGTATCCAAGATACACATTTAGCATCTTACCCATCATTATGGGAGCTACAGGTTATATACCAAGCCACTTGGAGCAAAGTGTAACTGCACTTGAATTTGTGGACAAAGAGCGCAGCCCCCTAATTAAGAGACTACAAATGGCTGCGATAGCTGGCACTTTCAAATTTGCAAAACATTCTTGCGATTCAAAGGATGAGAATTTCTTTTCTTTTACAACCTTGCCACCAGGAGGGTGGCCTGTCAAAAATGTACTCGAAATTAGGAGAACGAGAGAGGGAGAGAGAGAGAGAGAGAGAGAGAGAGAGAGAGAGAGAGAGAGAGAGAGAGAGAGAGAGAGAGAGAGAGACATATATACATACACACACATACACACACACACACCCACACACACACACACACATACACACACACACATACATACATACATACAACACAAACATTCGAAATAAGTGAGGATACCCTTGAGACTGTGATAGGAAAACTCCAAGATGAGAAAACACACGGAAGAGACATGATTGTGGGCTACTGGTACAACAAACTGATATTCTATCGGAGGTATCTTACTGACCTCTACCAACAAGTTCTTAAGGGAGATACACGTATACCATAATGTTTAACGTTAGCACAAACATTACTGGTCCCCAAGAACAAAGACACCCACTTGGTAAAAAACTACCGACCCATTGCATGCCAGAACCTGATGTATAATATGTATACAGCCTGCCTGAACCTATTCCTCCAAGATCACTGTGAAAATAATAACATCATCACAGATGGAAAGAAAGGGGTTTGGGGATATGCTGAACAACTCTTAATCAACAAAACTGCGATGTCGGAGGTGCGACAACTTAGGAGGAATATGGCTGCAGTCTGGCTGGACTACAGGAAAGCTTTCGATTCTGTTCCCCACTCTTGGATGATAGAGGCCCTCCAACTTGCTAAAGTCCCAGACATTATTGTCAGAGCCATAGAGAGGCTGTCTTCTTCTTGGGCTACTATCCTAAGGTTATAAACAGAGAGGGAGGACTCTATTTTCACTGATAAAATAAAATATTGCAGGGGTATATTTAAGGGGGACAGTCTCTCTGTGATCTTATTCATCTTGTCATTAAACCCCTTGTCCTTTCTGCTCAAGAAATGTGAGGGATACATCATTGTCTCATAGGAGGACAGAAATACGAACCTAACCCATAATTTCTTTGTGGACGATCTGAAACTCTATGCCAATAACATGGATGGGATGAAGAAAAATCTTGACCTGGTTACAACGTTCTCAAAGGATATAGGAATGGAGTTTGGCCAAGATGACTGTAAAGCGGGGAAAAGCAACAACCCAATCTAGCAACATTGTCATCAATCGCCTAACTGTTTCACCGATATCTGATGAGGGCTGCTACAGATACATGGAGATAGCTGAGATATCCTATAATGGTATCTGTAATAAAGAACGTAACCAGGGAATACTACACCCGATTAATAAAGATCTGGTCATCGGAACTCTCTGCGCGAAACAAAACAGCGGCTCACAATGTGTTTGCTGTGTCTGTCCTAACACCAACGTTTGGAATACTCAATTGGACGATAGACGAAATCCGAACAGTTGATGTTGGAACTCGAAAAATACTAAACAACACCGGAAACTTCCACATTAACAGTGACATAGACCGCCTTTACTTGAAACGTAAGCAGGGAGGCAGTGGCCTAGCACCAGTCCAGACAACATTTGAATGCCGCATCATATCTCTCTGACAACATCTACGGACCTCGAAGCGTAGGTGCCCGTTTCTCGAGCAAGTCTATCTGCATGAAACAGATAAGTTCATAAGAGTTGGGAAGGAACTCCTCGAGAGATATTCCCTGTGTGATAATGAAAAACTCACACCCAGGTAAGTGGATCAGCAGTATCGCAGTGAATCCATGGATGAAAAAACTGCATGCTTATCAGCAAAAAATCATGCATGGATATGTTGCCAGGAAGCTCCAGAGTGAGAGTAATATACATAAGGAAAGTAGTCTATCTTGGACGAAAAACCGCTATATTGGCTCCCACTTTGAAGGATACGCTTTTGCAATCCAAGTACAGGAGATTAACAAGAAATACCTGATTCACAAAATAGATGGGGAGGCAGGCAAAACACCTAGATCTGATAACAAGTGCAGACTCTGCAGAAATAACATCGAGGATATCACCCATGTTATCAGCAGCTGTCCAAAGATGTCATCGCGGTACTATCTACCTATGAGGCATGATATAGTGGCCAAAACACTGTACAATGTAGTTCGTAAAAAAGATAGCCCCGATAATAAACACAATAAAAGCTACAGCAATGTGGAAGACATCCATGTACATAATATGAAAGAGTACAGGTGGAATGTTCCAGTAAAAACCCCAATAAAATGCAGGCATATAAGACCAGATATTATGATATGGGACAGGGAGAAGAAAGCATGCACAGTAGTGCAAATTAGCTGCCCAGCAGATGCCAATATAATATCAAAGATTAGCGAAAAGGAGAATATTTATGCAGAACTGATGAGAAATCTGCAGATACTGCACCCTGATTACACCTTTAGATTTATGCCCGTGATTATTGGGGCACTGGGGTATGTTAGTAACTGCCTCAATACAAATCTTGAGAAGCTAGGCTTCACAGGTACAGAAAGAACACAACTAGTTCAGAAAATCCAAGTACAATCCATTAAGGGAACCGTAAAATTATGTAAAACATTCCAAAAATGTTGCATCTAATAACTGCATATACACATGGACATATACAAAGCAGATACACATGCACACATACAACTCAAAACATACACATCCACACATACAATAACATCCATATCTACACATGCAGACATGCATACATAATCTACCTAGTTGATGTTGTGTAAATTCCAATGAGAGAGTATTTTCTTTATGTTAGAAACCGATTCTCTCTCTATTGGTAACAAATTGTGAAATTATAAACACAGAAGAACATACACGTACATACATACATACATACATACATACATACATACATACATACATACATACATACATACATACACACACATACATACGTAAATACATACATACATACTACTCATGCATGCATAACACCATACAATCTTACAGGCTTACATAATGCATCCATCCATATATAGATACATAAATACCTAAAACACGACTTTACCTCGGTATCTACGCGTTTAACGCATTCAGCAGTATCATAGATTAAAGGTAAATACATTTAAGATTGACAAACAATTTGAAATATATTGATATGTACCAATGTAATTACGGATGAGTTTAGACTTCCCCACAAATATATTGCCTATCTTAGGTAAATATCCTTCTATTACGTTCAATGTTTATCCAACAATGTCCTGGAGATAGTCAACAAATCTAAAAAATAAAATCACATATCTTAGGTAATATGCACACCAGGATATCATAAACTTTGTTTAAATTATGTTTGTATGCATGGAAGTAAGTGTGTATGTGTGTAAGCTTGTATGTACGTATGTATATATGTATGTATGTATCTATGTTTTGTGTGAATGTATGAATATATGCATTCATGTATGTATGTTTGTATGTATGTATGCATGTATGCATGTGTGTGTAAATGTTTTTGTATACTTGCATCTATACGCACACTCCGAATTATAAGAATCCCCCCACCCACCCACACACGCGCGCGCGCACACACACAGACACACACACAGACACACACACACACACACACACACACACACACACACACACACACACACACACACACACACACACACACACACACACACACACACACACACATATATATATATATATATTTATTTATTAAAATAACAGATTAAAGTTTAAGCAAAGATTCGATGCTTTCACCCTTAACGGGATCTTCTGAAACTAACAAAATCAATCTGTAAACGCAGAAGTGGATATTTCAAAAAACGTTGCAACCGGAGGAAGACAGGAAGACGATACTTTGGTTCGTGGTAACGTTCCCTGGCAAAGAACGGAAAAAAACGAATATTATACGTCATTAATAGGAGCGGTGAAAAACAATTACACGCAAAGACAGACCCACGTTTATGGTATAAAACAAGTCGTAGACTAATGTTCTCTTAGGTGGTTCATAGAGACGTTCTCTGGCAATGAACGGAAAAAACGAAGATAATACATCATATGTGGACCGTGGAGAACAATTGCACGCAAAGACAAAACCACGTAAATGGTATAGCTGAAGTCGTAGACTAAAATTCTAACTAGGAAACCGAAAGAATCTCCGCTTCAGAGTTAAGAATAAAGTAAATAAAATACAATACAGAGGTAATAGAAATTAAATAAATACATACCCGCATGCAAATACGTACATACACAAGCATACGCGAAGACACTTACCGTAGGTATAGAAAACCACGCACATATAAATATGTGTGTGTGTGTGTGTGCGTGTATATAAATAAATAAATAAATAAATAAATAAACGTATATAAATAAATAAATACGTATATAACAAGCGCACACACATACCTACATGTAAATACACAAATGTTCGGATATTACGTCAACCAAAACATGAAGTACACAGGAGGCTGGACTTGTGTATTTCCTTGAAACGTTTATTATACTATGATCATTTCAATGACCGGTTTCCGTATGAATCCGGTGATATCATCAGGTATTCGAAATATAATAAATGCATGTAACAGATAAAATCTATGGGGCGGAAAATCATAGACCGAGGACGACCGACCATCTAGCATCTTCCACTTTAGCCGGTCGCCCGTAAGTGCTGCCTATTCGGTCTACTTAAGGCTATCTGGTGAGGGGGCCAAAGCTTATAATGTGCGACTAACCTCCCTGTCAAAGAGGAAAACAGACAGAAAGAAAGAAGAAAAGTCAGCGTTAATGTCATGGTATAATCAGGCTAGGAATTGCCGCGAAAAATGTTATTCTAAAGAACCTATATCTTAACAGAGGTATATATTATAACAGAGGTATATATTATGGCGTCTGCATGGTATAATGTGTGAACAGAAAATTGGAAGGTTAAATTTTTGTTTAGATTTATAGGATGAAATAAAAAAAAATTATATTAAATATTAAAATTATAAATTAAAAAAAATTTGAAAATTAAAAAATTAAACAGTTTAAAAAAACTTATGGTTTGTGTTGCGAGATTTAATTAAATCATTTACAGAGAGAGTCTTTTATGAAAAAATGTTAAGTGTAATATAGAGATGCACGATACATTTTCAGGGTGGGATATAGAGTAAAGATTAAGTCTTTGTTTAGCAGTCAAACAGCACGCAACGACTGCAGACTCCGGCCAGCCCATCCTAACCATGTGTCAGCCATTCCGAATGAAAACGTCTAACGAGAGATTTGGAAATCAATTTTTCCTAGCACTCGAGGAATGTAACTGTTCTAGGTTTCGGGTGTGCTAGTGGGAAGTCAGCCATCGGTGTTAGGCCATCGTTATACAAAATGAGTACTATTAATTTACACAGGAGGGGGATTTGTTTAAGTGCCATTAGAGGGAAGCCTGATACAGCTAATAGTTATGATTAGGCCTAGAATTTAAAGGTAATATATGGCGGTCAAAAACGGCTACGCGGCGGGCCCCGGGGCGAAGCGAGCCGCTCCAAGTAATTTCATTTACCGAAAGAAGGGGAAATTTGTTTTTCCAAGTACTCAAGGGATGCTTATGCACCAGGGCACCGGGCGCGCAGCCAGGAAAACCACCACACCAGTCGGATCATCGCGTGTAATCAATTATAAAACCCGATGAAAAGCGCAAATAGACTATATCTAGGTCCCCAGATAGTCTGGGTTATAAGTATTGTGGTTTTCAGGGGGAGATATTCTAGTGTCGTGTGGTAATGAGGAAAATGATAAGTACTTAAAGAGAGTAAAGCGAGTAAAAACCTAAATAAAAAGAACAGTAGGCGAAAACCAAGAAAACATAGATAAATAAAAGCAGAATACGAAGATAAAAACACATTAATAAAGTAAAAAGTTAGAAATATGTAAATAAATAATTAAATGAAAAAATACATAAAACAATAAATATAACGCCGTCATAGCTAGAGTGGTGGTGTATTAAAACGGAAGTATATAGGAACATATCGGAGAAATCAAAACACAGGGGAAATACAATATAGATCAAGTTGCAGTTAAATAATGCATATAGATATAGAGGATGGAAGAGATGGAATCAGTGTGTGTTCGAGCCTCAGTAATCAGTGGGAATTACAAAAGCCTGGAAGTATAGGGTAGAGAATTCAGTCAATACAGTACAGTACAATACAGGTTATGGTATAATCCGTAGAATTTTGTCGAACTCTGAATATTCCCGACAGGGTAGTAGCATCGGACCAGGTGGGCGGTAGACAAGGCGCAGAGTAGCCAAAATCCGAATGGTGAGTAGATCAAGTCAGTCCCAGGCTGTTGTTCATTATTACATCTGGAAGCACTCAACATTTCAGGAGCATTATTTATTTAGGTTTGAATTTTCACCACTGGATAGAGTTGGTCATTCCGTATGGTCAATCTTGATGTAATAATATGGAGAGTACTCAACGTAAAGCAGCTCAACCGTCTTCGTTAGTGTAGTTGGTTGTGCGAGTACGGAGTTAAATATTATAATAAAATGACAGGCGGCTGGACTTGTGTAAGTCCTTGAAAGGTTTATTATACTATGATCATTTCAATGACCGGGTTCCGTATGAATCCGGTGATATCAACAGGTATTCGAAATATAATAAAAGCATGTAACAGATAAAATCGATGGGGCTGAAAATCATAGACCCGAGGACGATGACCATCTAGAATCTTCCACTTTAGCCGGTCGCCCTCAGGTGCTGGCTATTCGGTCTACTTTTGTCTTTTTTTCTTCTCTTTGACCAGGAGGTTAGTAGCACATTATAAGCTTTCGCTTATATATATATATATATATATATATATATATATATATATATATATGGGTGGATATATAATATATATATATATATATATATATATATATATATATGGGTGGATATATAATATATATATATATATATATATATATATATATATATATATATATATATATATAAACGGAAAAAATGTAACGAAATTTCATTTCCCACTATTAGTACGGCTGTTACTTAAATATAAGTATGTACACGTACATACATATATGTATACAGACGTACAGTAGTATGTATATATATATATATATATATACATACATGCACACATATATATATATGTACGTATGGATTTACCGAACATTTATTATAATGCCCGGTGTGTTTGTAAACAAACATCCCGTATTAAGCCGTAGTGTCCAGCAACTATCGTTGCTCGTTTGTTCAACACTGACAAAGGAACGTTGTACTAGTTTCAAGCTTATTAGCTATCGTCAGCAACGTATACCTTCCTGCCAGATTGTTGAACGTATATACTTACCTTATTCTCATTAACGGCTGAGTAGCCAATTTGCATATCGAGTGAGTTAATCAGCCGGGTCACCGAAAACGATAAACTGAAAACATGAAACGAAATTTCATTTCCCACTCTTATATATGTGTGCATGTATGTATATATATATATATACATACTACTGTAAGAGTTGAAAATGAAATTTCGTTTCATTTTTTCCGTTTATCGTTTTAGGTGCACCCGTTGATTAACCCACTCGATATGCAAATTGGGCTACTCAGCCGTTAATATGCATAAGAAAATTGGGCGACTGGCACATCGAATGTGCTCAGGCGCTCACAGCCCTCTGGCAGGCGGACCCCGCGATCAGTGGATACTCCACTTCGTCATTCTATAGAGGGTTGATCCGCAGCAAGTGCGACGACGCAATCGGTTAAACTATAGGCGTAGAGGAAGATGAACTTGCCAGTCTGTTCGGTAGGACCTTCCGCCCGGGACCGATGGACAACTTCCAAAAGTCCCTGGCCTGGCAGTGCTCCCGAGGAGCTCTACCAGTTTGAGACAAGCTCTACAGACATGGGCGCCTGGGCAGGGACCCTGCAAAAAAGATTTGTTCGAGGTGCGTGCGAGACGAAAAAACCGTCGCGCACGCATTCATACACTGCCCGGGCGTCACTGACCTGTGGGGCTATGTAGAACGATTATTGTCGCGGGTGGGACCAATCCGGTTGACCACCGAGTCCATTGTCATGATCAAACCGCCACCCTACTTCAAAAACGAAGCTATGGCTAAAGAGGTTGTATGGTGGACAACTGATTCTTTTTTTCAAATACCACTTTGGAAGAAGAATCAGGATGGAGAGAGAGGTGCTGTACCCAAGCATGTTTTATGAAAGGTGCGTGAAAGTCGCGAGAATGGCCCGAGTGAATGGGCCATCTCTCTATATCAGCCTGTAGGTTGAGGAAAAGGAGGAGGAGAGGAAAGGAGTACAAACTCTTCGTACTCCTGGAGATGAGGGTTGCACATTTTTTCGGGGGTATGTGTTACCCATATAAACTGTCTCCCTCTATTGGGGAAAATCGACTAACTTTTTAAATTGCATTTGTGATAACATTTTACACGTTTTTATTGTATGTAAACTTCCCCCTTTGTATTTGTCCCCTTCTTTTGTGCCCCTGTGGCTAATAAAGAAACATATCTATATATTTATCTATCTATCCATCTCGGAGAAGATACACGTGTTTTTGTTTCGCTCCTGAATTTTGTCGGAATTTATTACGAGAAGCGGTAGGTTTGTTTAAGTAATTTGTTATTTGTTGTGTTTAACCCCTCGCCTGGGCCTGCAGACGTTGGGTAAAATAAATTTCGCCCCCCCCCCCCAAGGAAAGTGATAGAGACAAGGTAGCAGCACAACGCTGTAAGCCTTCCCTCCTCACACCCGCAAAAGACACCAAGGAATCAAAAGAAAAAATTGTGGAAATAGCAATTACAAAAACAAAAACAAAAATGACAATAACAACACAACCAACAACAGCAACAATTACAATAACAGCACAACCTACAACAGCAATAATGACAACACCAAGAAAGGAAAAAAAGCAAGCCAACACGAATAACAACCACATCAATGATAACAACACGAAAGAAAACGAACCCACAGCTGCAGTCTTCTTCGCACAGGCGGTCTGAGAAACGTAGACATACAAGGCACTGGACATCACATGCCAACAAATTGCTGAAAGAAGCAAGGCATTGTGTAACTTTCGGGGAAGGTGGGGAATTCACAATTACCTCCCCCGAAGAAATTAGAAGGGATACAGTCCTGAGGACCGTAATCTTTAGGACAGTTTCCAAAATGACTAGGAAACCGGCTCAATTGTCCCAAAGTGAAATTGATCTGGTCCTAAGTAGTGCCTGGAAGGATATCGCTTTCATACAGAAAGGGAAACTGTATGGAAACATATCTGTTTTAATGCAAGATGAATTGGCGGCATGGAAATATTCTGAGTATCCAAAGCATACACCTTTTCCCCCACATATTTGGGGAAAAGAACTCAAAAAGATAAGAATCTCGGGCATCAGGGTAAATGCGAGCCTTTGGTGGGTGCTAACGGGATTCTTAGAAGATGAGGACACAATCCTTTCGATAGGCGAATCCACCGGGGGCGTATTCGGCGGCAATAGCCTTGAAGCTCTGGTCCAAATGAAACCAGAACGGATAGCAAGAATACCGCAGCGTGTGTCCCTGGATGGAGTCGCCTTCATATACATTTCTGTTGAGGGCAGGCGGCCTTCCTGCTACCAGTATTCCAGAAGTGGTCACCTGAGGGCTTCCTGTCCCCTGTTAAATGCCTCCCCCCCCAAAAAAAATGACGCTTCTGCCCACCCTACACACAACAACACAACCAACACCACCACAACAACAACCTCAACAACACGAAGAAATAACAACACAAGACACCGTCCCACCCAACCCCTCCCCACCTAAAATAAATACAAAAACAACCACAACAAAACTCAAAAATATACCCTCCCCAACAACACGGACGAGGACCCCTTATCAACGTCACCCAGTGACGACGAGGGAGAACCCTTTCAACCTGTAAAAAGAAAGAAAAGAAGGCACCACATTAACAAAAATGCAACAAACACAGAAACCACCACCACAAACATCACAAACAAAAAAACAAACCCCTCCCGAAAACATAACATACTACAAAACGCAAACACACACAAGAACAACAAACAAAAACAAACACAACACAACAAAAACAGTATACATACATCAACACAAACAACAAAACACTTGTGGAACCAATATACAAAGACCCAACGCGGCGACTAAACCGCATTTACAAATGATTAGGGTCCCTAGGGACACGTACGCAATGCTCAAACAGAACTTTCCCGAGGACGTGGGGAAACCCTGTACTAGACCTATCAACCGCGTCCTCTTGAAATGTTTCACCACCACCACCCCAGGAACCCCTCCCCACCAAACACCCTCACCCCACCACACACTGATGTCCCCACCACATACCAAACCACCACCCCACCAAGCAACCCCGCCGACACCCCCATGGAAATTGTGCAGCCTGGTCCCAGGAGAAGGGCAGGTAGGTGTCTTTTCCTTTATCTCCACTCTAAACTCTTCACCACCAACATGGCTGTTATAAGAGTTGGATGTTTAAATGTGCGCAGTCTGGGGATGTCCTGGAAGCAGGGCAAACTCTTAAATGACCTCAGGTCGCAGAGAATGGTGTGATAGCTATTTGCGAGTCCAGGATCAGCAGCGACCGCCAACTGCCCCCCATCTTCGACGACTTTGAGATCTATGCATCTCTGTGTCAGCCATGGGGGTGGGGGCGGGGTGGTCGTTCTGCTGCGAAAACACCTGGGTCTCGCAACACGGAAGGTACAGCTGGACCCGGGGGGTCGTCTGGTGGTTCTAGACATGGGCAGTAGTGAAGGTGGAGCCTTCAGGCTGGTGGCAGCGTATGCCCCATCTGGGACACCGCGACCGGACTTCTTCTAACGCCTAGAGACGTTTCTGGGAACGTTTCGTTCGTTGCTTTTAGTGGGGGACTGGAATGGTATCCTCGATGCACGTTGAGACTATGTAGGGGAATGTCACGATCGAGGGGGGTGTAACAGCCTCAAACGGTTAATCGGCCGATTTGATCTGGCCGATAGATATCGACTAGATTTTCCGACTGTACTACTGTGGGCGTGGACTAATCTCAGCGGAACATCTAGGTCGTACCTAGATAGGTTCTTAGTTAGAAATAAGGATAGGGACATATTAAGCTGTCCACGAATGTTCATGGATGACTATTAGGATCACAAGTTGATGACCGAAGTGGTCAACTTTGATAGAACCCATAGACAAGGACCCGGTTACTGGAAGCTAAACTTACCCGACAAACGAAGCTTACAGTAAGCGGATTAGCACTCTAGTTAAGCAGCGGTTGACGGGGCAATTATCAACAGCAGGTGGTGGGGCTCTCTCAAGAGAGAAATTAGAATAGAATCGATAGGTTTTAGTCAGTAATTAGCATCAGATAGGAATAGAACTGAAAGGGAATTGATAGATAGAGTAGAAGAGGCGATTAGGAGTGGCAACGTGGCCTGCGTGCTGGCATCAAGAACGGCCCTAGACCAGTTCTTTGACGATAAGCACGAGGGCTGTGTTGTCAGGAGTAAAATACGCGCTAGGGTAACACGGGAGCCAAAGCTGTTAGCTGTGCTCGAGTGACAGAGGTAAAAATTGGAAACAAGTCCACGATTCGGTCTTTGAAGGACCAGAATGGACGTGTGATCCTTGAACCTGAGCAGATGTGTGCGGTCTTTCAACGGCGCTTTGCACGACTGTTCGGGAGGGGCGGCGGGCCGGGTGAGGCCATGGATTTCGGTCCATACCTCGAGGTCTGCTGCTGCACTCGGACGGGGAGGCGAAGTCCTGCGAAAGGCCGATTTCAGCCGCTGAAATGGGGGAAGCGCTGATCCAATGCGGCAAACGCAAATCTCCCGGTCTCAATGGTCTACCATACGAACTTTATGTAGCGATGCCGGACTTGTTCTCCGATCTCTTCGAGGCGGTCTACTGCGACTGGCAACAGAACGGGAGAATTCCCAGTTCTGTGGCCAAGGGCGTAGTCACGCTGGTGAGGAAGGAAGAGAACAAAGGAGATGACATAGATAACTTCAGACTCATAACTCTGCTAAACACAGAGTTAAATTTTTTGGCCAAGGTGTTAGCGAAGAGGTTGGCGCTTGTCGTCGGGAACCTGGTGGGAGAAGCGCAGACATGCGCAATCCCGTCCAGGTCAATACACGACACACCTCCACCTCATGCGATACATCGTAGAGAGGGTAGGGAACGAACCCGGCTTTGGTGGATCAATCTAAGGCGTTCGATAGGGTCGACCATCGGTACCTGGATGCGGTGCTCGTGGCGGCAGGCTTCGGACCCGTTTTCAGGGACTGGATTGCTGCAATGCACAGAAGCAACACCTACTCGAGGGTCAAGGTGAATGGCTACCTCACGGAGCCGTTCCAAATCACGCGATCCATCCGACAGGGATGCTTTCTCTCCTCCCTTCAGCATGTGCTGGCTCTCCAGCCACTACTGCGGAAGTTGGAGCTGTTGAAGCGAATCCCTTTGGAACCGGGATTGCGGAAAGCGGTGTCGGCCTACGCCGATGACGTGACAGTAATGGTGTCTTGCGCCGCGGAAATCGGGTAGATCGGCACCTTACTGGAGGAATATGAAAGGTTTACAGGAGCCAAGCTGAACCGGGAAAAGTCCGTCGGTTTGCAACTCGGAACGTGGAGAGGCAAACCGATGCCGTCCGTCGGCGTCGTCGGACGCTGGACGGAGGGACCGGTGAAGCTGCTCGGGGTCTGGTTCGGACCGGACCTCCAGCCAGGTGGTGAAAAACTGGGACGAGGTAACGGGCAGGGTGTTTGCACTCGCCCAAAAGTGGGCCGAGTGTAAACTATCTCTGAAAAGTCGAGCGGAGGTCGGGAACACTTATATAGCGTCCGTTTCTACTACCGCTTGACCATCGTGCCTTGTCCAGCGAAAACGCTCGCCAAAGTGGAGCGCGCGCTCTTCCGATTCCTTTGGAAGGGGCGGGCCTTTTTGGTGATAAGATCCATCTGCTGTTCACACCCTTCGAACATATGGCGGGGGATGCCGTGACTGACGATGCGTAGACACGCATTAAGGCTACGGCACCTCCAGGTTTTCCTCACCTGTCAGCCGGTGTGGGCCCCTTTTGTGAGGCGAGCCTTTCCGAGACTCGTCTCAGTCACCGAGCAGCAATCCTGGGTCAAGCAAAGACCGAGAAAAGTGGGCGACTGGCACATTGAATGTGCCCAGGAGCTCACGGCCCTCTGGCAAACGGATCCGGCAATCAGTGGAGACTCAACCTCAACATTCTATAGAGTGTTGGTGCGCAGCAAGTGCGACGACGCTCTGGGACAGGCTCTTGGTATGGAGGAAGACGAGCTAGCCAGTCTGTTCGGTAGGACATTTGGCCCGGGACCGATGGACAAGCTCTACATACACGGGCGCCCGGGTAGGGACCGCTCGAAGAAGAACTCTCCGAGATTTGTGCGTGACAAGGAAACCGTCGCGCACGCATTCGTATGCTCCTCGGACTTTGCTGACCTGTGGGGCTATGTGGAACGACTACTGTCGCTGGTGTGACCAATCCGGTTGACCACCGAGTACATTGACACGATCAAACCGCCTCCCCCCTGTTCCTCTGTGTGATAACTATGGCGAAAGAGTTTGTATGGTGGACGAGTTTTAAAGGGCTGAGGTCAGACACCTTTCTCTCCGGCCAACAACTGGTCTTTTTTTTCAAGTACCATTTTAGAAGAAGGATCAGAATGGAGAGAGGGGTGCTCTACCCCAGCATGTTTTATGAAAGGTGGGTGAAAGTGGCGAGAATAGCCCGAGTGAATGGGCCTTCTCTCTATATCAGCCTGTAGGTGAGAGAGGAGAAGAAGGAGGAGAGGAAGGGAGCACCCGCTTTTTGTGCTCCTGAGGAGGAGGGTTGGACATTTTTTCGGGTGTGTGTGCTACCCACGTCAACGCCCCCTCCCTATTGAGGACTTCGATTGTTGAATTTGATTTGTTATATGTTTTTATACGTCCTTTGAAATGTATGTAAGCCCCCCCCCCCCCTGTATTTGTCCCGATCTTTGGCAAATAAATAGAAAGTTATCTATCTATATATCTATATACATTAAAGAAACATATCTATATATATATATATTGCAATTATTTTTATATATATATATATTTATATATATATATATATATATATATATATATATATATATATATATATATATATATATATATATATATATATATATATATATATATATATATATATATATATATGTAGGAGGTGAGTTTTATTGTAGTACAATAAAGCAATGTAGATATCGGATAAAAAGCACTCTACAGTTTGTAGGACTGGAGTATGCATAATATAAGATCAAAAGATGGTTAAAGGAGTTCCATATATTTTATTATGCGCATTTCAAAAACAAACATCATCATGCAATAATATTTGTTTTATCTGATGAAAACACAAATATTATTGCATGATGATGTTTGTTTTTGAAATGCGCATAATAAAATATATGGAACTCCTTTAACCATCTTTTGATCTTATATTATATATATATATATATATATATATATATATATATATAAATGAATGTATATAAATTAATGTGAGCATCTAGCCAACAGTATTTCATAATAAATAAGTGACTATAACGTCAAAAAGGAAATGTGTGTGTATGTGTGTGTGTGTGTGTGTATGTGACGAAACATCATAGTGGAATGGTTAAGACTATCCAGTTAATAGAGTACATGTTTTGCCATGCCATCTTCATGCGCAGAGCAGATGGATATATTCACTGTCTATTAGATGTCGGCAATGAATCACCAATTTCCCAATATTGTCTTAATCTAATGATAGCAACGATTTAATCCGTGCAACACAATCACTCGATCTGAAGAAATCAATAGATGCAGAGCTGCATCCTGTATATATAAATATTTTTTTTTACGTATTAAAGAATGAAGACAGGTAAGTGACAAAATATATGCTCCAGATAAGTATAATGATTATGCCAATAAAAAGAGAAGAAGGGATTGACGTTTCGGGATAGAACATTTATCAAGCTAGAGTAAATATAAATGAAGAAAAATCAATAATAAAAATTAAAGAACGATAATGATAATATCTGAATGGCTATATCGTGTATATATATATATATATATATATATATATATATATAAACACAGATATCCACGGTAAGTTTTGGGTTCAGTCTGCTTGAAGAACTCAATGTAATCCATATGTTGAAAATGTTGTAGGTTAAAATAAATCCCGGAAAACAATAAAACATTAAAAGGAAAACAGAGTCAAGATGTAAGTTAAATCAATGAAATAAAAAAATCAAGTCATTAGAAATATACTTCACTGTTTTACGATCGTTTCTAGGTGATTATAATATATCGTAACTGTACTTCGATATCGATCAATGTAAGGTTAGTTACAAAATATCATATAAAGATAATATTTACTTACATGCATATCACTAGCTGTTGTCAAAAGCTCTTGACAACAACTGATGATATGCATGTAAGTAAATATTCACTTTATATTTTATTTTGTAACTACCTGTACATAGATCGATATCGATGTATAGTTACGATGACTTGATTTTTTATTTCATTGTTTTAACTTATATATATATATATATATATATATATATATATATATGAATTACACAAGTATCAAAGTTATGTTAAAATCATTTAATCGCTGACAATTGTTTCTTCCAAATTTTGTTTGAGGTCATCGGAGCATTATCAATGTTTGTACATATAAATAACCTCCTATTCAACTGAACAAACATATAGATACATATATATTGATGTTGTGAACAACAGTTGAGTATTAACAGGGTGTAATGCATGCGACATGTATTATACGAGAATTGTACAATAATTAAAATTAAAATTAAAATTAAAAGCACAGAGTGGAATACATGCGACAGATAATACCACAGAATAGTCTAATAATTAAAGAGGCAATGGGAATGAAGTACATATTCAAGCGTGTAGAGAATGCACATGCGTTAATTATATATATGATGAGGAAACAAGCAAAGGTATATATGAATACTGTATGGCAAGGCATTACATACAATACAACCACTTTAAGCGAATATGTTAGTGTATTATGGAGGATGTAATGCGATGATTATCTCTGTAGAGTTCAAATTTGTATGTGTGTAGAATATGAAAGTTACTGATTTCCCATCCATTACATATGTTAAGTTATATTTTAGTTAATGTTTGTATTGAATGTTTTTAGTTAGTTATAGTAATGGATTGTAACTTGGTCTTATTGTATTCTTATTCATGGATTAGAGTTGTTCTACAGCGAGATTTTCCAATGGTTTAATATTCGGATATTAAACCGTTGGAAAATCTCGCTGTAGAACAACTCTAATCCATGAATATGAATAGAATAAGACCAACGGTTTAACTTCCGGAATATGAATACAATAATTTCCAACAGTTTACTATCCGAAAGTTAAAGCCTTGAAGGAGTTGAAACACTTAATGACGGTGTCACTGTTCTCCCACTGAGACAGGTTGGACTTGGTCGTAATGGTCTTAACTATGTTCCGAAGAATAGCCTTACTGACTAATCCGATTTCCGTGCGTGCCGCGTTTAGTAGTCTAAACGTGGGATTAGAAGCAATGTCTACCTTGTGATACTTCAGGGTGAGAAACGCATCACGCTTAGCTAAGCATTGTAGTTTCTTATCTACCCTAAGGGCGACAACAATGTCTTTGGCTTCTGTAGTGATGTCGTGCTAGGCCGTAGTGTTAACCTTCTTATAATTAGAGGTTATGGCGTTACGTATGACTAAATGTACGAGTAAAGTTTCTTTGAGTAGATAAGTGTACATAAATAAAACCAGCATTATGTAGACTTATATTGTATTGAAACATGTTAAAGAATGAACTTTGATAACATTTTTCACTTTTTTCTATACTCATGGCTAGTGTTGATTTTTCCGATATATGAAATATATATATATATATATAAATATATATATATATATATATATATATATATATATATATATATCTTTAAGTCGTTTGGAAGCCTCAACAATGCAAATGGGTAAATCTCGGGGTAACAAGAGAAGAACAGAAATATTTTTCTCTAATAATTCCTTATACTTTGAAGAAGTCCCAAAATATTTGGACGAATGAAGCAACAAAAACTAAGATTACCAGGTAACTATCTTTTTCTTTACTCTCAGCTTAACGTCCATTTTGCATCGTTTACCCTTATAATATTTTCCATATATTATATTATATACAATGCTTCAAGCAAACGACAACATCTTATTATATAGAGAGAGATCCATCACATGCAGAAAGAGAGAAAGAGAGAAACAATTGATAAGGAATGAGGTATCGTTATAGCGTTATGACATTTATAGCGGCATTTTCTATTTTATTGATGCAAATATTATAAACCCATTACCCGTCATAGTTAACAATAAAACGTTAGCATATATAGGTTACAGCTACTCTTTGCAATATGAAGCTAGTCTAATAAATAGCACTCTGGTTTTTCAAAATGTTCAAACGGAGAATGCCTCAATATTAATTGAATGCATTTACTACAAGTGAAAGAACAAAACCAGAATTCATATCAGCTATAGAAACAAATAAAATATTTATATACACTGTTCATAGGTAATTTATTTATTCATATTCATTCATATAGTCTGAATTATATGCAATTTCAAACTTCAATTGTTAAAATGAAATCGTTGTGTGCACAGTGTTCTAGAATACCAACCTATGAATTCCAATCTTTGCAAGTATATGTTCTGGTTATAGAACATCACTAAACAATAGAATTTTCTAATTGTAAATAAAATTTTGCTATGAATCATTGCAGCAATGTGTTTGGAAATGATACCATATTTCTTATAAACATATGACTAAGCACTTTTGTGCATTTATCCTTGTGCGTGATCTTTGAAATATCATATTAACGCATGAAAACCTATGATGGTGAAATGTTTCAGATATTTATATATCTTCAGTTCATTTACAATATTTTATTGAATAAAAACAAATAAATTATCAATGCGCACACATATCCCAATATTGCTTTATTTCTTTGCATTATCTTTGTGATTTTTAGTATGGTTTAGCACCATGCTAATCTCCCCCAAACACACCGACGATCAAATGCGCTCTAGTTATGACTCCTTTGCTTTTCTTTATAAATCCTACTACATCATCTAATGCACAGGTTCTCGACCCATTTAGGCCAAACGCCCCATTTTGTCCCTTTAAATCACGAAACGCCCTGTTTTACCATTTTTCAATATACTACTGATTTTGATACCAGTAGATTACTAAAAAAATTGATTAACAATATTCCAAATATACCATTGCAGGCAGCTCAGAGTATAAATATATTCCTTGAAAGGAAATATATAAATTTCACAAAAAGGATCATAAATGTTCTTTTTTATGAATGTGTTATATTCCCACCAGGCGATACCAGCTATTTTGAACATTTATACAAGAGCAACTCTGTTTATCCCAAGAGTGCTCTCATCTGGAAGAAAGTGGCAATTATATCATTTCAAAGCTTTCCAATTTTCCCTTTAATGAAACGGACAGAATAAATGTTGATATCTAACTTGATGTCCCTTCTGCTTTGTGAGCTTAGAAACCAGGGAAGAGGGTTTTCATGACCACGCGGGAGGGTATATGTATTAATAAATGGTAAAATATATACAACAAATGAGTAATTGAATTGTAGTAGATCGTTTCCAGTCCAGTCAGACTGCAACTACAAATAAAATAAATTGTTAGTTTGCTTTGTAACAATAGCATATCCAAGTTTTCGGATAAATCAACTTACTTTAACTTTGACTCATTTCAATGGGACCCTCGAGCTTCATGGAGTCTAGCTAACTCTTTGACGTAAGGCTGAATTTTCCTAAGATATAGCCAGAGATCTCCACGTGTAATTACATTGTAGCGGTTGCGAGCCTTACTGTGCAGTCTGGAAACAGCACCAAACATCCTCTCGACTAAGTATGAGCTTGGAAAAGGCAGAGCAAATCTCTTAGCCTCTGCATGTAGGTGTGGAAATCAAGCTGGATTTCTTCTTGCATCTCCAAAAGGGGTTCACCTATTTTGGGAAATCTAATTTTTATCTTGTCATCTGCTTGAAGTTCAATAAATTCTTCCTGAAATTTAACGTCCAAATCGTCGATGGTAGCTATGACAGGATCTGCTATCCACATTGGGATGTCCATCGGGAAAAGGTTGACAAACCGTTCAGTCATATTGTCTTGTAGCGCACGGAGGTGAGTGGTATACATTTGGAGTTGGTCATCGCTTAAAATGTTTTGAACATTGGCGACACTAGGAAAATTATAAAATTTCCCTCAACAAAGATTCCTTTCGATATCATTCAATTTGGCCAGGAATGTTTTCACAGCATTCCTTGCTTTAAGCAAGGTGGTCTTCTTCCCCTGCAAAGCCAAAATAACGCTATTGCATTTGTAGAAGATCTTGGTGAGGTAGGCGCAGTCTTGCCTCACATCGAGGGTTTTCTTGTACAGTTCTGTGTTGCCTCCTCGCAGAAACTCAATGATAGAGTCGAAGAGTTCAAAGAAGTGTGTAAAGCACTTGCCCTTTGAAAGCCACCTCACTTCAGTATGAAGGAGCAACTTCACGAATTCTTCGACATTATCTTGGCACAGTTGCTGGAAAATTCGTTCATTGAGGAAATGCCGTTTGATAAAATTAATGATATCAATGGCCACCTGCAAGGACTTGCTCAGTGGCTTACTGAGTTTCTTCGCAGCCAAGTTTTGTCGATGTATTACACAATGAACAGCAAATACAGATAGATTTTCTCTCTTCAGAAGAGTGACTTCTGTTAGCCGACCATTGCTCTTGGGTCGTCCGTAGCACATGGTACAATGTGTGTTGTATGTGGTCCTAGATGTATGTATTACTTGCCTGTGTGTTGTATCTAGTCCTATATGTATGTATTACCTGCTTATGTATTTCATGTGGTCCCAGCTGTATGTATTACCTGCTTGTGTATTGTATGTGGTCCTAGATGTTTGTATTACCTGATTATGTGTTATATGTGGTCCTAGATGTTTGTATAACCTGCTTATGTGTGGTATATGGTCCTAGATGTATGTATTACCTTCCTGTGTGTTTTATGTGGTCCTAGATGTGTGTGTTACCTCCTTATGTGTTGCATGTGGTCCTAGATGTGTGTATTACCAGCTTATGTGTTGTATGCGGACCTAGATGCGTGTATTACCTGCTTATGTCTTGTATGTGGTCCTAGATATGAGTATTACCTGCTTATGTGTTGTATGTGGTCCTAAATGTGTGTGCTACCCACTTATGTATTTTTTTATTTTTTATTTGTAATATTATTTATACAATAGGGAATAACATAGGTCTACATAGTGTTAACTCGTTACGGTTGAGTCAATAATTTCAGACATGAAATACATTGTCATCGGTGAAGGAAAGATAAGATTCTAACTGTTTTCAACCCAGTTGACTGTGTGTTTTTCCATTTTTAGGATCTCAATTACCTGTTAATATCTAGACACACCTGCTTACATCTGCGCTCAGACTATAGTTATGCTGTGTGCAAGCTCATTCAAATGCATTCACACTGGCTGTCTCAAAGACATACAAATATGGCTTATAAAACTCACCAAAGTAAAGAGCCTTCCAGCGCCCCCTAACCTGACCTTGCTCCCAAACGCCCCTGGAGTTCCGAAACGCCCCCGGGCGTGCATAGGCCTTTGATCTAATGTATCCTTCAGTATTTTACATATGACAATGAGATTTGATAAGGATTTGTCTCCTATCAAAGTTTTGTCGAGAACAGGTACAAGTACTTTAGCTAGTGTCAGATCTTTTTAAATTTTAGCTCAGTATTCATTTAATGCAGTGGAGTGTAATATTTTATAAGTATATTGTTATAGTGTAGTGTATTGTTATACCGTATGGTAAGTGTATATTTCTAGTGAAGTGCGGTATATATATATATATATAATAAATCGCCCAATTTAATCCCGAAAACATTATTTGCATTATGCATATTGACGTGATAGAAGGGCACATGCTTTTAGAAACGTTTAGAATTAATTGATTCTCTATCAGTGCTTGATCTTTCAGGTATGTTCTATAACAAGTACAAGTGCATTGTAAGGAGAATAGCAAGAGGATGTACCAAGATCCAACGGCACAAAACAGAAGAATACTGTGGTTAATATACAGAGTGTGTATTATGTTATGATGAATCCAACTTTAAAACAATGTCAGTAATTTTAGTAAGAAGGAAACGCCGATAAACACAAGCCCATGCGTGACTGGTCCTATATTTTATCGACACCAAAATGATTAAAATCTAAGTAGACTTTGTGAGATTTGTACTCAGTTCATATAGCTTCGTGAGTAAACACATTAAAGCATTTTGCCTGACGTTCTATTAATTCACCGCCCTTACGTACTTTATCCTAATACAGGGTAGATATATATTATACTACATATTTGCCGTGCAGTGAATTATATTATAAAGGCAATACATGTTGTAGAATAGTATGATGTATTGTTTATTTGTTTTGCATCGTTCGTGAAGCATGTATTTAATGAAATATAATACAATCACAGTGGCCGAGATTGCCGAAATTGTTATCACATTATCTATGTTTCCTTGCTTCTACGTTTTGGGTTGAACTACAAGACAGGCTTGTATGTATGTATGTATGTATGTATGTATGTATGTATGTATGTATGTATGTATGTATGTATGTATGTATGTATGTATGTATGTATGCATGTATGTATGTATGTGTCAGGTCACCAGTTGGTGCTACTGGTAACATGTATCCCAGTACAACCTGTCTCATGGTCGGGTCGTTGGCGACTAAACTGGCAACCCCATCAATGTTTCTTGGTGAGGAGGGTGGCTTTGGACATCCTGCAGGACTAAAAACAAAACCTGTCAAAAGGCAAAAGGGCTCTTAAGAGTCAATAGCCATCCAAAATCACCGGGAGAGATGATCCCTTAACCTTTGTCAAGGCAGAATTCTAGGAGAAGGAAAACTCTGATATAACACCTGCAACCCTGATGGTAACCAATGATGTTGACTTGTTCTTCTTTTTGGTAAATATCATCTTGGTTAAGAGAGTGGGACTGGCTTTGTGCAGTGCCTTTGCTCACTATAAAAGCTTCACGGCACAGGCATTGCTTTATATCTTGAGATCTCTCTGCACTTGTCGTCACATGGTACCAGCACTGTGTGTCAATAATTGTCACAAGTGTAGTGTTTGTACCAGAGTTTTCAAGTCGCTGGCTGGACTAAAAAGTCACACTTGTTCAGCGCATCGGTAGGGGTTCTCCTACATGGAAGTAAAGTAGTGGCCGTACTCGAAAACGAGTTGGCAGCCACCATGTATGTATGTATGTATGTATGTATGTATGTATGTATGTATGTATGTATGTATGTATGTATGTATGTATTTAGATACGGACCAGTTCTCCCGGTGGAATAGCACGGGCATCATAGTGACATGCAGCAACTTTGGAACATTTTGATCCTGGGGGTGCCGATCCCTCTGCAAGTCTAATAGAAATTAGAAGAAAGAGGAAATGAGAATCAGATACTGAGGAAGAATCGGACACAGTCCTGGATTCGTATCTTAATTATCGACCTCGAAATGATGAAATGCAAAGTTGTCCTCGGCAGGATTTAAGTTCAATATGCTGAGTGCCGAGACAGTTGGCACAAAATATTCTATGCAAATCATTCTATCCGACGTTCTAACGACTCTATCGACTCACCGCCTACACAAATCGTCAAAACCACACAGATATTTAATAACTGTAATATATTTATGTTAAGCCATTCACCCTGTACATGCAATTGCGTAGATTAGTATCAATACAGTAAATCAATCAATAAGTAGAAAATGTTAATTCTATGGTGTAGATTTTGCTTTCATTCTCATCCGTTTTTAATTTTCGTACGAATTTACGTCATTTACCTCTTAACAAAAGAATATAGAATATTACGTGAATATTTCTTAACCTATTGTTTCTATACAATCTATCACCCTTAGGCATTTTATCATAATACAAGGTAGATGAGTATTATACGGCATATATATATATATATATATATATATATATATATATATATATATATATATATATATATATATATATATATATATATATATATATATATATATATATATATATATATATATATATATATATATATATATATATATATATATATTCCGTTCATTGCCTGAGAACGTCTCCACGAACCACCTAATAGAATATTAGTCTACGAGTTCATTTATACGATAAACGTGGTTTTGTCTTTGCGTGTAATTGTTTTCACCGCTCCAAATTATGACGTATTATATTTGTCTTTATCCGTTCTTTGCCAGGGAACGTTTCCACGAACCAAAGTATCGTCTTCCTGTCTTCCTTCGGTTGCAACGTTTTTTGAAATATTTACTTCTGCGTTCACAGATTGATTTGTTTTAGTTTCAGAAGATCCCGCTAAGGGTGAAAGCAGCGATTCTTTGCTTACACTTTAATCTGCTTTTTTAATAAATTTATATATATATATATATAAATATATAAATACAATATCGGAGAAAGCTTTTTAGTGATACTCCGGCCAAATTCCAACTCACTCAACAAACGTTAGGAAATAAGTGATTATATTCCCAATTATGCGTTCGGGGTGCTAACTAAAAGTATTGCGTGGAAAATTGGCTGTATTATTTCATATTAGACATATCGAATATATCTCTTCCCATACGGACGTCTGGTTTCATTATAAAATTCCTACAATTTGGGTTAAATTATACCAATTTATGTAGGAGCTAGTATACCATCAATAGATATATATTCAAGTGGGCTCCTATAATTCATAAGTGGGTGCCCCAATAATACTAATATTGATAATCTAAACCAAATTGTAGGAATCCTATAATGAAACGAGACGTCCGTCTGGGAAGAGATATATTCGATATGTCTCATATGAAATACTACAGCCAATTTTCCA
>OZ024743.1:108808297-108823297 GCA_964016885.1 Eledone cirrhosa
TTAGCTCGATTGAAAAATTCTAATTAGATTAATACAGTTTGCCTGTTTCGATTTAAAATAATAAATCAATAAAAACAAACCCATATTGGCAATGGCCGTGGTACTTGGACAAATTTAAACTTCAAAATCCAAACCTGTTCCGTAGATAAGTTTAAACTTCAAAACCCAAATAAGTTTCGATAATTGAAAAAGTGAAAAATTCCATCTTCTGCTCTCATCAGCATGTACCCAGAAAATTGGTATATTTCACCTCAAAATATTTAGGAGAACTGATTGACGCACATGGTTTTTCAGCGTCTAGCTATGTCATACTCGTGCTGCTAGAAATAACAGCCGTTTTTATGGGATTAAAATTAGCTCAACAAAAGGAGCCGTTATACTATATATATAGAGTTATAAACTCAAACAGTCTTTTACAATTAATTAGCTCAAAGTAAGAAGTATTTCTGAGCCGTGAAGTACAAGTTAATATAAATTAATATATATGATAAACACTAATACAATCATATAAGTGTTTGCATTGTAAATGACCAAGTTAGCTAGATTGAAAAATACTAATTAGATTAATACAGTTTGCCTGTCTCGATTTAAAATAATAAATCAATAAAACAAACCCATATTGAGCTAATTAATTGTAAAAGATTGTTTGAGTTTATAACTCTATAGATTTAGTATAACGGCTCCTTTTGTTGAGCTAATTTTAATCCCATAAAAAACGGCTGTTATTTCTAGCAGCACGAGTATGAAATAGCTAGACGCTGAAAAACCATGTGCGTCAATCAGTTCTCCTAAATATTTTGAGGTGAAATATACCAATTTTCCGGGTACTTGCTGATGAGAGCAGAAGATGGAATTTTTCACTTTTTCAATTATCGAAACTTATTTGGGTTTTGAAGTTTAAACTTATCTACGGAACAGGTTTGGATTTTGAAATTTAAATTTGTCCAAGTACCACGGCCATTGCCAATATGGGTTTGTTTTTATTGATTTATTATTTTAAATCGAGACAGGCAAACTGTATTAATCTAATTAGTATTTTTCAATCGAGCTAACTTGGTCATTTACAATGCAAACACTTATATGATTGTATTAGTGTTTATCATATATATTAATTTATATTAACTTGTATATATATATATATATATATTTGTGTATGTGTTTTTATGTATTGTGTATATATATAAATTTATATATACATATATATATATATATATATATATATATATATATATATATATATATATATATATATATATATATAAATTTATATATATATATATATATATATACATATATATATATATATATATATATATATATATATATATATATATATATATATGTATATATATATATAAATTTATATATATATATACAAAATACATAAAAACACTTGCGTGAGAAAATATCTATGTGTGTCATCAAACGCTGTACACACATGGATATTTTTTTCAAATTCCAATTGAGTTCTAGCACGTGGCCTGAATTCCTTTTAGAATTCATTGTCCTGCGCATGTATTGTTTTTTTTTGCGGTAATATACTTCCTCATTTTTGAATCAGTGTGAGTATTTCTTTAGAACTGCTGGAGTAGCAACCTAACAGATAACTCAGACACTGAAGTTGATTATCGCTAAATACTGATATTGGTTAGATTATCAATATTAGTTTTATTGGGCACCCACTGATGAATTATAAGAGCCCACTTGAATATTATCTGTTGATCCTATACAAGCTCCTACATAAATTGGTATAATTTCACCCAAATTGTAGTAATCTTATAATGAAACATGACGTCCGTCTGGGAAGAGATATATTCGATATGTCTCATATGAAATAATACAGCCAATTTTCCACACAATACATTTAGTTAGCACACCGAACGTTTAATTCGGAATATACTCACTTATTTCCTAATGTTTTGTTGAGTGAGTTGGAATTTGGCCGTAGTATCGCTAAAAGCTTTCTCCGATAATTTATTTTTTTATATTATATATATATATATATATTTATATATATATAGCGGCGATGTATGTGAAAGTACAGAGGACCTCCTCAGCAGAATCAGTGAGTACAACAAAAACAGGAGCCTATCCAACCGCATAATAGACAGCATGGATGTGGTGTCACTGTACCCATCCATTAACATTGATTTTGTGGTGAAAAGATGTGTGGAGATGATCAGTGAGAGTGAGGTGGAGTTCTGCGACATCGACACAGACGAACTGGGCCTCCTACTTAGACTTACCTACGACACTGACTACATAGACAGCCATGACCTTAGATGTTTCTGCCCTAGTAGACCCCCCACCATAACCTCAATGGCTAAAAAGACTCCCATAGGGAGGTGGATTGGGTGGACCAAAGCTATACGGACACCCCAAAACACTGATCAGGTAAGACAAATGGTCGCACATACAATAGGGGCTAGTATCAAAACTACCCTAAAGGGCCACATATTTAAGTTCAATGAGAAAATCTACACCCAAAATGAGGGAGCAGCCATCGGCGTCAGCATAGCTGGTGATGTTGCCAACCTTTTCATGGTATGGTGGGAAAGGAGACTTAAAGATCTCCTTAATGAAAGCTCCATAGACCTCATCATGTACTCTCGTTATGTAGACGATATCAATATAGTTATAAGAACACCCCCACTAGAGAGCACTAACAAGTTTGATTTAGAACGTAGCACGATGGAAAGCATCCAGCAGATAGCTAATTCCATACACCAGAGTATAACTGTAACTATCGACTTCCCTTCCAAACACCCTAATAATAGACTACCTGTATTAGACACAGAACTCTGGATTAACACTATAGACGAGAGAGACCAAATTCTCCACTCACACTATGCTAAACCCATGGCCTCCAAATACCTGATACTCAAAAACTCAGCAATGTCCAGTAGTGCTAAGTTTAATATTCTGATCGCAGATTTGGTACGAGTGATGAAGAATGTGTCCATCATGTGCGACCCAACAGAAATGGAAAGACACATCCAACACTTCATCAACCGCATGCAGTTCTCTGGCTACAACCAAAGAGACAGAGTCAGAGTATACGAAGGAGCCATGGAAAAGTATAAGACCCTCATAGAACTGGACGTGAAAGGAATTTGCCCACTATACAGGAGCAAATCATGGAATAGCTTAGATAGGGCTAGACATAAGATAGGGAAGGCCACATCATGGTACGACAACCAGAGATATCAGAGTGTCATGTTTGTAGACGCCACCCCTGGAGGGAAATTAGCTAACCAGTGTAGAAAGGCACTGAGAAAGACCCACTTAAAAATAAAGGTGGTAGAAAAGCCAGGAACACTATAAAATCCCTGATCAGCAAAACCTACCCTTTTAAGAAAACCCACTGTACCAATAGGAAATGTATCATATGTAAGGTGAACCCCCGGATAAACTGTAAAACTAGAAACGTAGTCTATAGCATAAGATGTACAGAGCGTACTTGCAGAAACATGACAACAACATTCATAGGTGAGACAGCTCGTAGCATAGGTGAAAGGATAGACCAACACTGGGGGGAACTAAAAGGACGAAAAAACGGGTCAGTACTATACGAACATGCTAGACAACAAGATGACGGTAACATAGACAACATAGAAATTAGAATAATATCTAAACATAGGAATGACCCAGCAGATAGGCAAATCAGAGAGGCCAGTGAAATAGAAATTAGAAGACCAAAGCTAAACAGAAAGAATGAGTGGAACAACAACAACACCCAAACAAACAACACTGACCTAAGAGAAGTATAAATAAGTAAATAAAATAAAATAAAATAAGATAAATAAATACATACACAAGCACAATAACAACAAGCACATAAACACACACTAGTCACCCAGCAGACACAACACTATACACACTAGTCACACAGCACACATAACACTACACACACACGCAAACGCATGCGCAAAGAAGACAAAATAAAATAAGATAAACAAACAAGCAAATAAATAAATAAATATATAGACAGACTGAATAAAAAATGGCGTAGACATACAACACAACAGGAGGATCAATGAATATAACACCACTGACGATGTTGCAGATGTGCAACGAAAGATTTATGGAAATTATGTAAACTATATATATGTGTTTATGTCTATATTGTATCTGTATTATTTTTGACCGTCGGTCAGTCAATGGCAACATTGAGGACCGAGTAAGTTAGATCGCAGATATAAAAGACAGCGAGAAGCGAAAACCAACCAAACAGTGAGTGTGTTCTGTTATTAATTCTGGCAATATTACGCAAATATGACCCTCCCCAAGTATAACAATATATATATATATATATATATATATATATATATATATATATAATATATAAGAACAAAAGATGGTTAAAAGAGTTCCATGTATTTTATTATGCGCATTTCAAAAACAAATAACATTATGCAATAATATTTGTGTTTTCATCAGATAAAACAGGAAGACATGATATGAAGATTAAAAAACACTTGTGGATAGTTCAGTTTTAAATCAACATATGAGAAGTAGTTTTAGATTGATGTGTGATATTGGGAAACATATTTTATTTAGAGGGGGGGTTGGAAAGGATGAAAAAAAGAGCAGGAGATGAGAGTAAAAGGTGGAAAGGGAGGAGTATAACGAGGAAGGATGAGATAGGAGGAGAGATGGGTGATAGAGAGAGAGAGATAGCTTTTATAACTGAGAAAGATATATATGTTTTACATAGAGAGGTTGAAAACCGTTGGAAGATAATCTATCAATTAAAAGAATTTGAAAATTAACGAAGAGAAAAATAATGTAAAGTTAAGGTTTGTATATTGAGGGGTTTGATAATGTGTGCGAAGAAAAAGAAAATGTTAATATGTATTGAGAATAATGAGTTAGATGAAAGGGAGAAAAGATAATGAATTGAGGATGAATAATCTAACGTCAAAAAATGTATATGTTTACGAAGGATTTTTACAAGGTGATATAGAGTAAGAATGTATTGTATTATTCGCACATATTATCAAACCCCTCAATATACAAACCTTAACTTTACATTATTTTTCTCTTCGTTAATTTTCAAATTCTTTTAATTTATACATTATCTTCCCACGGTTTTCAAACTCTCTATGTAAAACAATATATCTTTCTCAGTTATAAAAGCTATCTCTCTCTCTCTATGACCCATCTCTCCTCCTATCTCATCCTTCCTAATTATACTCCTCCCTCTCCACCTTTTACTCTCATCTCCTCCTCTTTTTTTCATCCTTTCGACCCCCCCCCTCTAAATAACATATTTTTCACAATATCACACATCAATCTAAAACTACTTCTCATATGTTGATTTAAAACTGAACTATCCACAAGTATTTTATAATCTTCATATCATGTCTTCCTGTTTTATCTGATGAAAACACAAATATTATTGCATGATGATATTTGTTTTTGAAATGCGCATAATAAAATACATGGAACTCTTTTAACCATCTTTTGTTCTTATATATTATGTATACTCCAGTCCTACAAACTGTAGAGTGCTTCTTATCCGATATCTGCATTGCTTTATTGTACTACAATAAAACTCACCTCCTACTATATATATATATATATATATATATATATTGTTATATTTGGGGAGGGTCATATTTGCGTAATATTGCCAGAATTAATAACAGAACACACTCACTGTTTGGTTGGTTTTCGCTTCTCGCTGTCTTTCATATCTGTGATCTAACTTACTCGGTCCTCAATGTTGCTATTGACTGACCGGCGGTCAAAAATAATACAGATACAATATAGACACAAACACATATATATAGTTTACATAATTTCCATAAATCTTTCGTTGCACATCTGCAACATCGTCAGTGGTGTTATATTCATTGTTCCTCCTGTTGTGTTGTATGTCTACGCCATTTTTTTTTTTTTTTAATTTTGTTCAGTCTGTCACACGATTTCATATAAAAAACCTCGCAAAACTATATATATATATATATATATATATATTTATTGGCAACATGACCCTCCCAAAGTATAACAATATATATATATATATATATATATATATATATATATATATATATATATATATATATATATATATATATATATATATATAGTAATAATAATAAAATTGAAGACTAAAATCCAAAGAGGGCTCGATAAGGAAAATATATATCAAATATATAAGAACCGTAGAGCAAATATTTATTAAAATAACAGATTAAAGTTTAAGCAAATAATCGCTGCTTCACCCTTAACGGGATCTCCTGAAACTAACAAAGTCAATCTGTAAACGCAGAACTGGATATTTCAAAAAACGTTGCAACCGGAGGAAGACAGGAAGACGATACTTTGGTTCGTGGTAACGTTCGCTGGCAAAGAACGGAAAAAAACGAATAATACGTCATTAATAGGAGCGGTGAAAAACAATTACGCGCAAAGACAGAATCACGTTTATGGTATAAAAGAGGTCGTGGACTAATGTTCTCTTAGGTGGTGCATAGAGACGTTCTCTGGCAATGAACGAAAAAACGAAGATAATAAGTCATATGTGGATCGTGGAGAACAATAGCATGCAAAGAAAAACCACGTAAATGGTATAGCAGAAGTCGTAGACTACAATTCTAACTAGGAGACAAAATGAATCTCGGCTACAGAGTTAAGAACAAAGTATATAAATACAATACAGAAGTAATTGAAACAAATAAATACATACACGCAAACAGATACGTACATACACAAGCATACGCAAAACCTTACCATAGGTATACAAAACCACGCACATATAAATATGTGTGTGGGTATATTCTTGTGTACAAATAAATAAATAATTATATAAATGTATATAAGTAAATAAATACGTATATAACAAGCGCACACGCATACCTACATATAAATACACGAATGTTCGGAGACGTAAGTCAACTAAAACAAGAAGTACACATATACACACACCCACCATACGTACGAACCTGCATACTCACGCAGACGCAAAACTCCCGTATACACATAGCCAAACACTAAATACCAGAATATGTAAAAATTATACGCCATAACAGTCAAATATACGTACGAGAAGGTATAGATACCTTCACAAAACATACGGGTAATATATACTTACCTATGCAAATAAGTAAAGGAATAAACAAAACATATACTTAGCTCCCACATCAAGACGTAAAATATCCACGTATAGATCGTGCTATCCGTTGGGGCATAACGCGGGGCTGTAATACAGGAAAGTTTTGTGCAATTAATGTTTACAAGCCGAAATTGCCTCAGATTTTTTGTTTAAGATGTGGTCTGTGGCGTAGAGTATTTCCAGAGCCTCAGCGGCGCAGAGCTCACATGGTCTTTTATTTCCGTTATACGATCTAGCCCTAGCTAGGATTTCCCAGTGTAAATTATATTGGGTGTGGTTGTCTTTTAGACTCCAGATATAAGCTGAAAGTGACGTCATATTCCTTCTTAGAGGGTAACGAAAAGAATGGGTATGCATGTAAAGACGCTGCTTGAAACTATTGGCGGTTAACCCTATGTAGGCCCTACGGGACGTGAGTGTTACAACCTTACATTTGTAGACAATGTTACTAGAGAGGCAATTCCCGGATAGGGGGCAATCAGCCCGATTCCTACAATTACAGTTAGTACTAACTACAGGGTTGCACGTGTTCCTACAGCTAGGTAGTTTAGCTAAATTTGAAGCTGTGATGTTATGTGCAAGGTTACGAGTCGTAGAGTAAGAAATTTTAATAGTATTTCTATTAAAAATTTTACTATATTTATGTGTAGGGGGAAAATGCATCGTAATAAGGGAAAGAAAGATCTTAGCTAATGGTGTGGCCACCTCCATATTATATGGTGGGTTAAACCAACAAATGCGACGGGATCTATTTCTTCTAGGTCTATTTTCGTACTCTCTATATGCTACCTTATCGACAAATCCACTTCGAGCAAGAGCTTCATTGTAATAAGTGGATTGGTCGTTGAAAATGCGCTCGTTGGTGGAAAGACGGGAAAGCCTCAACGAAACGTTTCTTACCAGGTTCTTGGTTATGCTGTCAGGATGGTTGGAATGCTTACTTATGTAATTAATCGTATCATTCGGCTTTCTATACGGGTAATACAACCCATTCAATAAATTGAGGGTAACGTCGAGGTAATTAACGACCGAGAGATTGGCCTCAACCTGTATAGAGAGATTTAAGCCTTTAAAGAAGGCTGTGAGTTCTTTTCTGAACCTGTCGCAAGCGCGAGGTCCGCACTTAGTCATGGTCAAAAGACCATCGTCACGGTACAAACCACCGCCCGCGTTGGGGAATTCGTCCTTGATAGAGAAAAGAAGGAAAAGGCCAATAAGATTAGTAACCTCCGCAGAGTCACTGGCGCCCATACTAACGTCGAATGGGGTACTATTGGATTTTTTAATCCAAATAGAGTCGTCGAAATCAATCACCGACTTTCGGGCATTAAGGATGATATCAACTTCAAAATCCTTAACCACTGTGAGTGTTTTAGCGAAATTGATAGCTCTAAGGAGAAGCGGTAAAGTGATGGAGGAGTAGTAATTGTTGATGTCGTATTGGATAAAACGGCAATGTTCCTTGTTACATATGCCGTTGAACCAATCAATCACCGCGAAAGAATTGTTCCACAGTGCGAGAGGGGCCAAACTTCTAATTTCAGGTATAATTCTATCAAGAATCGTTTTACTAAGTATACCTAAATCGCAGATAAGGGAAAAAGGGTCTTATCTCTTCAATAGTTTGAAGATGAATGGGGTTGAATAGGTAGAGATAGGGTAGTAATCCTAGAGAGAGGCATAGAGACGGGGGTACTGAGGGTCGCATGGTAAATAACCGAGAGAGATACGATAGAATTAGAATACCGCATGGTAAATATCCGAAGATATATATATATATATATATATATATATATATATATATATATATATATATATATATATATATATTTATTAAAATAACAGATTAAAGTTTAAGCAAAGAATCGCTGCTTTCAAGCTAAGATCTTTCTTTCCCTTATTACGAAGCATTTTCCCCCTACACATAAATATAGTAAAATTTTTAATAGAAATACTATTAAAATTTCTTACTCTACGACTCCTAACCTTGCACATAACATCACAGCTTCAAATTTAGCTAAACTACCTAGCCATAAGAACACGTGCAACCCTGTAGTTAGTACTAACTGTAATTGTAGGAATCGGGCTGATTGCCCCTTATCCGGGAAATGCTTCTCTAGTAACATTGTCTACAAATGTAAGGTTGTAACCCCCACGTCCCGTAGGGTCTACATAGGGTTAACCGCCAATAGTTTCCAGCAGCGTCTTTACATGCATATCCATTCTTTTCGTTACCCGCTAAGAAGGAATATGACGTCACTTTCAGCTTATATCTGGAGTCTAAAAGACAACCACACCCAATATAATTTACACTGGGAGATCCTAGCTAGGGCTAGATCGTATAACGGAAATAAAAGACCATGTGACCTCTGCGCCGCTGAGGCCCTGGAAATACTCTACGCCACAGACCACATCTTAAACAAAAAATCTGAGGCAATTTCGGCTTGTAAACATAAATTGCACACAACTTTCCTGTATTACAGCCACACGTTATACCCCAACGGATAGCACAATCTATACGTGGATATTTTACGTCTTGATGTGGGAGCTAAGTATATGTTTTGTTTATTCCTTTACTTATTTGCATAGGTAAATATATATTATCCGTATGTTTTGTGAAGGTATCTATACTTTCTCGTACGTATATTTGACTGTTATGGCGTATAATTTTTACATATTCTGGTATTTAGGGTTTGGCTATGTGTATACGGGAGTTTTGCGTCTTCGTGAGTATGCAGGTTCGTACGTATGGCGGGTGTGTGTATATGTGTACTTCTTGTTTTAGTTGACTTACGTCTCCGAACATTCGTGTATTTATATGTAGGTATGCGTGTGCGCTTGTTATATACGTATTTATTTACTTATATACGTTTATATAATTATTTATTTATTTGAACACAAGCATACACACGCACACATATTTATATGTGCGTGGTTTTGTCTACCTATGTAAGGTTTTGCGTATGCTTGTGTATGTACGTATCTGTTTGCGTGTATGTATTTATTTGTTTCTATTACTTCTGTATTGTATTTATTTACTTTGTTCTTAACTCTGTAGCGGAGATTCATTTGGTCTCCTAGTTAGAATTTTAGTCTACGACTTCTGCTATACCATTTACGTGGTTTTTCTTTGCGTGCTATTGTTCTCCATGCTCCACATATGACTTATTATCTTCGTTTTTTCGTTCATTGCCAGAGAACGTCTCTATGCACCACCTAAGAGAACATTAGTCTACGACCTCTTTTATACCATAAACGTGGTTCTGTCTTTGCGCGTAATTGTTTTTCACCGCTCCTATTAATGACGTATTATTCGTTTTTTCCCGTTCTTTGCCAGCGAACGTTACCACGAACCAAAGTATCGTCTTCCTGTCTTCCTCCGGTTGCAACGTTTTTTGAAATATCCAGTTCTGTGTTTACAGATTGACTTTGTTAGTTTCAGAAGATCCCGTTAAGGGTGAAAGCAGCGATTCTTTGCTCAAAATTTAATCTGTTATTTTAATAAATATATATATGTATGTATATATATATATATATATATATATATATATATATATATATATATATATATATATATATATATATATATATATATATATATATATATATATATATATACATATATATATATATATAGGTTTAGCAAATAAGAAAAAGTTTCAAAATATATTTAAAAAAATAGACTGTACCACATTGGCATATGGTTGGAAAATACACATGTCCCTGGACGCTTTTTGCGTGTAGGGATATATACTTTATTATTATTATACCCCTCTTGGTCGAGATAACATGTGGTCGTTTTGACTGCTGTTATTTATAGTGGTAGTAGACTGACCTCCTTGCCTCTGCTTCTATCTTTACACACGGCACTGGACAGAATTGCTTCCACTTCATTCATTCTCATCTCCGGAACAATTTTGAATAGCGCCAGTTCGTAATTTGAACTCGGGAATTTTATATTCTCCGAGTGAAAAGAACCTTCTGACTAGAGTTTATCTTTTCAATGGAAGGCCGCAAGGACTGTCCTTTTATTTTTGAGACTCGAAACCGATTTGGTAAAGGTAACCATAGTGAGTACAGTGAATTTTTTGAAATATATTTTGAAACTTTTTCTTATTTGCTAAACATTGTTTATGTATGTTCTGGCTCGTTAATTTATTAACCTGCCATTGAACCACATTGGCATATGGTTGGACAATACATCTGTCTCTGGACGCTTTTTGCATGTAGGGATATATACTTTATTATTATTATTATATATATATATAGATAGATATAGATATATTTATATATACATATATATATATATATACATATATATATATATATAAGTGTGTATGTATATATATATATATATATATATATATATATATATATATATATATATATATATATATATATATATATATATATATACAAATAAATAATCGAGAATCGAAATCTCAGCCCACGGAATCACGAAACGCAATCATCGAAATGTGTGGCAGAGGGCTCAATAGTTTGGGTAAACCAGAGCTATAATTATCGTTAAATTACCAACACATAGAGACAATGCTTAAAATCATTCGCACAGCCGAAAAAACGACCAGGAAAATTCGAGTCAAACAAATAATAAATTAATAAATTAATAAATTAAATGAATGTAAATATATATATATATATATACACACACACACACACACATATATATATATATATATATATATATATATATATATATATATATATATATATATATATATATATATATATATATATATATATAACGGAGGAAATGTGGTAAGGAACCAGGTGGACCATAACACACCGAAGTACTCAATACTTAGTGTAGTAGAGTGGGTAATAGGAAGGAGTAGGACCCCGACGGCTGAGCTCAAGACGTTTCCACGGCTAATTCTGGACTTTCGTCCAGAATTAGCCGTCGAAACGGCTTGAGCTCAGCCGTGGGGGTCCTACTAGTTCCTATATATATATATATATATTGTTATACTTTGGGAGGGTCATGTTGCCAATAAGAAACACACGCACCATATATATATTGTGTATATATATATAATTAGAGAGAAAGAGAGATGTATTTTAATTATGTCTCATATAAAATAATACAACTGTCTATCCGCAAAATACGTATAGTTAGCACCCCAATCGTATAATTGGGATTATACTAGGGTATATCCTAATGTTTGTTGAGTGAGACGGAAGCCGGTCGCTGTATTGCTTAAAGCTTTCTCTGTTAATGTATTATATATATATATATATATATATATATATATGTGTGTTTTTATGCATTTTGTATATGTGTATATATGTGTATTTCTGTAGATGTGTTTGTATATGTATATATTTATATGGATATATATGTGTGTGTATATGTGTGTATATATGTATATGTCTGTATATGTATACGTATATATATATATATGTGTATATATGTATATGTATATATATATATATATATATATATATATATATATATATTATATAAAAAAATAAACAAAGAAGCCCTCAATTCATCAAAAATCTTTATTTGTTGACAATGTTTCGTCCCATTAATAAGGACTCATCAGAGCAAGGAAAAAGACAAGAAGTATTAACGGCCAAAACAAGCTAAAAACTCAGAAGAACAGCTAATGGATATTTATGAAAATTTGGGAAAATTATCATGGAAAGATATGATAAATCTAATAGGGTGCATTTGTAAATAAGGACTATAGGGCAAGAGAGCAGGTAAGACATTAAAGAAACCCACGTTGGAAGTACAATATAAGTCTGATACTAGAAATACCACATGGTAATACAATGTGAGAATTATAATATACAAGACAATACAATAGATAATACAGAAATAAAACTTAATATATATATATATATATACATCCACACTCACTCTGACACATATATATACACATTTACACATACACATAAAAACACAAATATAAATATAAGCATTATAATAGAATAATCACCTGAATGTGTGATTAAATAATACCAAAATCAATGAAAATAATATATTGACATTAAAGAAATATATAACAATTCATCCTACGTATCATGTAAAGTCAACTAAGTGTGTATAAAAATATAATGTATTTCACAGGGTAAAAAATAATAACAATACCATATAATAATATAAAGTCCGGTGGAAAAATATATATAAATATATATAATAGACAATAAATATACGGAGATATAGGCAGTTTAAATTCATATAATATCACATATTAATATTTCGATACCGGACACATACTTATAATTCAAATACATATAATATAACATTATATATTAACATTAACATGTCAATAGCAGACACAAATCCATATAATATTACATATCAATATTTCAATACCGGACACATACTTATAATTCAAATACATATATTATAATATTATATATTAACATTAATATTTCAATAGCAGACACACAATAACAAGGGAAAAAGCTTAAGACATATTTACACGATAAATTCAAGGACACCAGTGACATATGATAGGGAATACAGATAGCAAGTGGTAGCAAAGCAAAACGAAAACAAAAACAAACACTAACACAAAATCACGTAGGCGCAACAAACCGTTAGGTGAAAATAGAAGATACGACTATTATAAACCAAGAAATTGAATTAAAACCCTTATTAATTTAATTAATCTTAAAATAGTTGAATAAACATTATGGGTCACTTCATATGGAATAAAATCTAAGTCCTCAATGCCGACAGAGATCAAGATATTTCAACAAATGAGCTAATATATTTATCGAAGATATGTTAAAATCTGTCGTGACGACTGACGTTATCCAAAGTAAAAACTCCAATTAAAACTATGGTAGACAAAGGGGAACAGAAAGAAGTGAAACTACAGAGGGCAAGAAGGAACATAAAAGTATAATATATATATATATTCAATAAGGCGAAGATTAAGTGTAGAAAGGATGAGATTCATTAGCCTATGATGTAGGAGACTAAAATTAAACTATTCAATAAGATACACTCCAACCAGGGATGAAAATAAAGATAGGAATATATAAGTCGACAAGGAAGAGTAAAAATGTAATACATCAAGGTGATAAATGGGCTAAAACAGCTAAGAAAACTAGAAAAACTAAAATCAATAATCCGTAGAAAACTAATAATAATAATAATGAATTAAAAAAACCAAAGTGATAAGGAATCAAAACAGCTAATGTATACGGTTTAAACTACCTGAGCTTTTAGGTTTATAATAGAAGAAGGAATTAGAGATAGCATGCGGACAGGAAGAAAATATTTCAGATTTTCTATTAAGCAATACGTTCCTAGAGAAAATTATAGAATAGGTCTCTAGAATACAAAGATTACAGAATTTAGCGTGGGTAGAAAGGTGATTAGAGTGGGCTACAATACGCCAATGCAGACTGTATGGTATACCATTCCCTTTTAAATCCCAAATATGGTGTGCCAAAGAAGTTGAGTTTTTAAATTTGGTATGCTTAAAATTAGAAACATGTGAATTAAATCTAGTTTTAAAAGATGTGGAGCCTATGTATGTTTTACAAGAAGAATTAGTCTTAACATCACATGCATAAACAATATTTCTAGAGAGGCAGTGGCCATTTAAAGGCATCTATTACTTAATCCACAATTACACTTACGGGTACTAGTTAATAGCTGATTACGCGAAGTAATATTCCTAGGGTTATTAGACAACAAGACCTGCTCGGGTGGTAAGTTATTAATAGAACTATCTAGATTATTGGTAAGTAAAGAGCAGTAGCTGTCCCTAATCTTCTTATTATTAGTGCTAGCTAGATGTGAACTATGTTAGGGGTAGTAGAAAATGAGAGTTTAATTACATTCTTATTAAAGATACTATGATATTTATTAGCAGAAGGGAAATTTTTCTCTA
>OZ024743.1:108828297-108835797 GCA_964016885.1 Eledone cirrhosa
AGGAAGAATAGGTCCCAATAGTGAATTGGTAGTTTATGTATCGACGTCGAAATGATGGAATGATATATTGACCTCGACATGATTTCATTTCAGAGAACGAAGAAATCCTGAACGAATACTGCACATCATTGTCTATTTCTTCTGCTAGAAGAAGAATGAAAGGTAAATTCGATTTCATTTAGCTTTCTTCCCGTAACTTAAGGGTATATAATTAGATAGCGGATGTAATCTTAGCCGGCATGCTAACGATTATGTTTTCGACTCCTGTTGAGCGACAATAAACACAACAATTACTTAGTTATAGAAAATTATAGAATATTGAAACATTAAAAAATATAAGCCGCTGCTTCCTTTCCTTTTTTTTTTTCTTTAATTTGAATTGACTGAAATATTCCAGACGGCAGCTACAACTATATATATCATTATAATGAGTGACATATGTATTAATTAAACGTATTCATTCCTTAAACTATGTCAATCTGTGAGATTTTAATTGACATCCCATTATATATGGTAACATATCACTGAAGATATTTCCCACAGATTCACACATGCACCCACCCCTACATCCATTTCAAATAAACACACACACAGACACATATACAGAGAGAGAGGGAGAGAGAGAGAGAGAGAGAGAGAGAGAGAGAGAGAGAGAGAGAGAGAGAGAGAGAGAGAGAGAGAGAGAGAGAGATTTCTCTAAGATACGTTCAACTACAGTATAGAGGTGGGCCAGGTGCTACAGAAACTGACATGAGACTGGTATTTCATATTCTATCACAATAACTTAGCGAATATGTGTGTGTGTGTGTTCGTAGGTGAGTGAATGTTTGTATATATATATATATGTGTGTATGTGGTTTACATATACATTCATACATACATACATAAATACACACAAACACACACATACACACACATATCTATATATATAAATATATATATATATATATAAATATATATATATATGCATACATACATTCATATATACATGGTGGCTGCCAACTCGTTTTCGAGTACGGCCACTACTTTACATCCATGTAGGAGAACCCCTACCGATGCGCTGAACAAGTGTGACTTTTTAGTCCAGCCAGCGACTTGAAAACTCTGGTACAAACACTACACCTGTGACAATTATTGACACATAGTGCTGGGCCCATGGTACCATGTGACGACAAGTGCAGAGAGATCTCCAGATATAAAGCAATGCCTGTGCCGTGAAGCTTTTATAGTGAGCAAAGGCACTGCACAAAGCCAGTCCCACTCTCTTAACCAAGATAATATTTACCAAAAAGAAGAACATGTCAACATCATTGGATTCCATCAGGGTTGCAGGTGTTATATCAGAGTTTTCCTTCTCCTAGAATTCTGCCTTCACAAAGGCTAAGGGTTCATCTCTCCCGGTGATTTTGGATGGCCATTGACTCTTAAGAGCTCCTTTGCCCTTTGACAGGTTTTGTTTTTAGTCCTGCAGGATGTCCAAAGTCACCCTCCTCACCAAGAAACCTTTGTGGGGTTGCCAGTTTAGTCGCCAGCGACCCGACCATGTTACAGGTTGTACTGGGATGCATGTTACCAGTAGCACCAACATAGACATATACATATCTATATACATACATACACACACACAGACATAGATGCCTGTCTACACACGTACATACACATGCACATACATACACACACATACATATGGATGCCTACACACATACAATCAAATGACAATATTCCAACCACGGACTCAATACATGGTGTCTCATCGTTAGTAGTGGTGGTGGTTGGGTGTAGTGGTTGATGGCGGTGATGGAGTTGGCGTCTAGTAGTTAATGGTGTTGATGGTTGGCTGCAGTGGTTGATGGCGGTGATGGTTGGCTGCAGTTGTTGATGATGGTGATGGTTGGCTGTAGTTGACGATGGTGGTGATGGTTGGCAGTGGTGCTCGTGGTTTATGGTGATGTTTGTTCTAATTGATGATGGTAGTGCTTGTTGATGGTAGCAATGATGGCGGCTGAGTGTTGTTGCTAACAGGAGTAGAGGTTAGGTGTTAACGGCGGCGGTGGTGGTAGCGGTTAGTAGTGGTTAGGTGTTAATGGCGGTGGTAGTGTTAGTGGTTTGTGGCTTCTGATGGTAGTGGTTAGGTGTTAATAGTGGCGGTAGTGGTTTGTGGCTTCTGGTGGTAGTGGTTAGGTGTTAATGGTGGTGGTGGCGGTAGTGGTTAGTAGCGGTTAGGTGTTAACGGCGGTAGTAGCGGTTAGGTGTTAATATATACATACATACCTACATACATGCATACATACATACATATATATAAGAAAGTAGTTTCAGATGTTAAAGTCCTTTAATGATAATGCTGTGATACATATTTCAATGACGACAGTGGCCACACACTTCGGTGTACCCAGTGCCGTGACATCATCAGAGAGCTTCTTACATAATAAGGTTATGTTTCCGCGGCAATCCAAATTGACTCGACAAGGGAACGGACAAAGCGTGTGCTCTTGAATCCTTCGCCCGTTCCCTTGTGAGTCCCAATTCCCCCCGACCGGTCTGCTCAGGCGCAAGTCCGAAGGAAGTTGACCATCAACTGCCCCAAAGTTCTACGAAACTCGCCTTGGCAGGTCCCCCTCTTAACCAAACATTCACCCATCCAGGTCTGTAATATGACACGGTTATAGTTTACTGCTATTCCCCCGCCAGTGGCAGTTGGCCGAAACCTAGTGGGGGTGGGATTGTTTGAGTTTCAATAGGTTCAATACTACCCCTAAATTAAGCATGGACAATAGAATTGACCATCACCAGCTAAGATAATATATACTTAGGTATTATTGTTGCACAGTGGAAATTATGATTGAAAATTAGAAATTAACCACTTATACTCTCATTTCCATACAGTTTGCCTTCCTCGTATATGTTTCTCATATATATCTCCTATCTCATTTTACATATATATCTCCTATCTCATTTTCATCTATGTATTTTTTTGTATTATTTGTATTTTATATTTGTATTTTTTGTTTTGTTTCATGTGATAGAGATATTAACTATATATTTGCCTAATTACTACGTTTCATACTGTAATTTACCCTCCGTTCTACTGTACGGTACTATCATTCAATATATGGATAATATATCTCTAATATTGATCCCCCTTTCAAAACTTCTTACTATAATTTAAACATGTCCCTATTTATTAGTTAGTATACGTACATATTTTTTTACTTACTTCAATCAAGATTTTAACTTGTAATTTTTTTTAATTTTTAATTTTTTTAATTTTTAATTTTTAATTTTTAATTTTTAAGTTTTAATTTCTAATTTTCAATCATAATTTCCACAGTGCAACCATAATACATATAAATAAGTATATATTCTCTTAGCAGATGATGGTCAATTCTATTGTCCATGCTTAATTTAGGGGTAGTATTGAGTCCTATTGAAACTCATACTCTCCCACTCCACTAGCTTTCGGCCAACTGCCACTGGCGGGGGAATAGCAGTAAACTATAACCGTGTCATATTACAGACCTGGATGGGGTGATTGTTTGGTTAAGAGGGGGACCTGCCAAGGCGAATTTTGTAGAACTTTGGGAAAGTTGATGGTCAACTACCTTCGCGGTTGCGCCTACGCAGACCGGTGGGGTTGAATTGGGACTCACAAGGGAACGGGCGAAGGATTCAAGAGCACACGCTTTGTCCGTTCCCTTGTCGATTCAATTTGGATTGCCGCGGAAACATAACATTATTATGTAAGAAGCTGTCTGATGATGTCACGGCACTGGGTACACCGAAGCGTGTGGCCACTGTCGTCATTGAAATATGTATCACAGCATTATCACTAAAGTACTTTAACATCTGATTACTTCGGTTTTTCTTATTCGATATATACTCCGTCACTCCTATGTGGAAAAAGTACGTTGAGTGCTTGGATTGAATTGCATCAACATTTACCTTATGTATATATATATATATACATACATACCTATATACCTACATACTTGCATGCATACACACGTACACCCCCCCCCCATATATATATATATATATATATATATATATATATATATATATATATATATATATATATATATATATCCATACATGACTGTATATATTTAAAAAAATACTCAATGAAAAAGATATTCATTAGCACCTATATTTAAAACACCTATAAAGCACTCGCATATATGTTATTTCCTGGAGTTGGAACACTCAGAATATTTCAAATAAATATTAATTTTCTAATCAAGCATCTTCATTCTGATTATAAACGTGTTACTTCATAAATCAGTAATTATTAAATATTTGTGGCGTAAACTTATGTCAGTGGGGAATGTGAGAGTTTGTATGTATGAATGTATGTATCTATATGTATGTGTATGTTTATATGTAGGTATGTACGTATTCACATTTGTACGTACGTATATATATATATATATATATATATATATATATACGTACGTACAAATATGCATACGTACATACCTACATATAAACATATACATAAATATGCATACATATAAACATACACATAAATATACATACATACATACATATATATATATATATATATATTTGTGTGTGTGTGTATGTGTGTGTGTGTCTGTCTATGTGTAAGTGTGTGTGTCTATGTGTGTGTGTACGTGTGTGTGTGTGTGTGTGAGTGTGTGTGTCTCTGTGTGTGTGTGTGTGTACGTAAGTATAATATATATATATGAATGTATTTATGGATGACATTTATGTATGTAATGTATGTATGTGTGTGACTATGAATGTGACCGCGTAATATGATAATTGACAACAATTAAATTAATCAAATTCTGTGTGAATTGATTAAATATCGACACAAGATTGAGGGAAAGATAAATAAAGATTCAATTAATTAAGGTAAGCAGAAGTTAATCAAATTCATTTTATCGCAATATTTGACGAGTCACTGATACATTTTGTTGTAGGACTAATGTATGAAATCTGAAATAGATATAAATTAATTATACTATACACTTGTTTAATAGACAAGGACTATCTGGTAATATAGTATGTGTATATAACACACAGGTCAAATGTGAGTAAGCCGAGACATCCAAACTGATTTGAAATCTGGTTTTTCGAAATGTTCAAACCTAGAATGACTCAATATGAAATTGAATGCTTTTACTACAAGTGAAAGCACAATAGAACCAAAATTCATTTCACCTATAGAACAAATCAAATATGTATATACAATGGTTTATATATTACTGATGTACATATACGTATATATATATATATATATATATATATATATATATATATATATATTCGTACAATATGTTGAAAAGGTAACACACCAGAGAGAGATTTACAGTGCCCTATCAATAAAACAGGGAAAAAAAACCACCAGTGTATGGAATCTATAACCTATGAAAGGCAGACTATAGACACGATAATTAAAAATATAAATTAAAGCGTAAATAAATACCTCTATAACTATATATCACACGTACAAATCCAAAGATACCAATCCAAAGACAGGTTTCACCAGCAATTTGTTGAAAGAAATGGGTCAGCCTCGGTTCATCAGCGTGTGTAAGGCTATACATTTCAGACAACACTAAGAGAATTTTAAAAGTGACTGTCCAGCTACACGTGGGAGAGAGAAGTCATCAGAGAAGTCATCAGAGCTCAAGCCGTTTCGACGGCTAATTCTGGACTAAATAAAAATGCCTGGTAAGTGAATAGCCGAACTTCTCAGGGGATAATTCCATATATGGTAAAAGTGATTGTCACAAGGATTGGTCACAAGTTTGTTGTTAAGACATATGATTCTATCATGGCATTTTGTGGAAGGTAGGGGTAGCTGAACTTGCCAGTAGAAGAAAGAGGGAGATGGAGTGGAGGAAACCCAGTCAAGCGTTGAAAGTGAAAACTACAGCAGATTGTAAGGATAATCTATAGAAGGTTGACACTTTTCGACAACTCAAAATGGATAAAGAGAGCTCCCGACTACCCCTTCGACGTCAGTATGGGCGCGATTGATTCGGCTAAGGTCACAGATCATATAGTATTATTCCTACTATTTAAACTCACCTATATGTTTCCTGCATTCGGCGGTGGATTGTACCGTGTTGATGGGCTCCTTACCCTCAAATGGTACAACCCCAGTAGTACAGACCGGGTCCGTAAACAATTAATCAGCTTCTTCCGCGACTGAGGATTTAAAATAACCCTACAAACGTCCCCAACCCGAGTACACTTCCTGGACGTTACACTTAACCTCGATAACGATCTGTACTACCCATACAGGAAACCAAGCGACAACCTACACTGCATCCACCGCCGGTCGAACCATCCTAGAAACATCACCAATAACCTGGTTAAAAACCTCTCCATCCGCATATCTCGTTTGTCCGCCAATGAGTAGATGTTCGAAGAACATGCGCCTTATTACAACCAGGCCCTCAAGCGGAGTGGCTTCCGGGAGGAAATATCCTATTGTCCAGCTTCCATTAGCGGAACCAGCAGGCGACACCGCCGCTCACGCAACATAACGTGGTTCAATCCTCCCCACAATGCCGAGGTGACAACACCTCTAGGGAAAATCTTCTTTACGCTCAAGGAAAAACACTTCCCACTACAACACCGCTACCACAACATAATCAATAAAAACACCATCAAACTCTCCTACAGCACCACACTTAACTATGCACAAGACATCGTCTCCTCTAACAACAAAAAACTCAATCCCTATGGAAGAAATAACCTAGATAGCAGTGGAGAGCCGACCAGGAGGTGTAACTGTCCTCATGGATCCCTTTTCCCCCTCGACAACGGATGCAGAGATCGTAATGTGATCTACCAGTACAACGTGAGGACGGACACCTCCAACAAAGCTTATATAGGATTAACCGCTTGTGACTTCAAGACCCGGCTCTACCAACACAGACATACTTTCCGAAACCCGGCCCGGCGTCCCGCCACTACACTTTCGGGCCACATCTGGCACCTCAAAGATAATAATATAACCTACAATCTCCCTTGGAGCTTACTGTCCAGAGCCAACTCTTACACGGGAGGGCGCCGTCCGTGTAACTTATGGTAACTGCATGCAAACGGGAGGGCGCCGTCCGTGTAACTTATGGTAAATGCATGCAAACACAGATTGCGTAGGACTTACCTCGCCCTCAAACCCCATAATGACCCGGGAGTGTGGGGGTAGACAAGGGCTGAAACACCCCACCTGCCGACTTTGTAAGGGGTAATCCCTGCTTACAAAGGTAGAGGTATTTTTCTATATATTCTTTTTTATATATTTTATCGTTTCTTCTATATTTCCCTCTTCCCCCCCCCATCCCTTCCTAGTCCTTCCACCCCAGATCTCTTTCTTTGTCGTCGTTCTTTTCACCTTCTCGCCCACCCCGATGCAGCCCTTCGGTCCTCTGTAGCCTCAGTAACCCCCCCCCCTTATTTTATGATAGAATTGGCCAATTCCACTTTTTATAGCAGATGTGCTACACCCCAGATACTAGC
>OZ024743.1:108840797-108855797 GCA_964016885.1 Eledone cirrhosa
CTTTAAAAAAGAAAAATTCCTGGCCGGCCTATGACCGTTATGGTGAACTTTCGAGAGAGACTTCAAAACTGCATCGACATTGGCGGGCGTCACTTAAGTGATACAATTTTCAAAACCACTTAAATCACAATGGCATGTAGGGTACTTATTATAAATACAAAGTTTTTTCTCTTATGATCACGTGTTTGTTTTTATTAACATTTGAAATCGGGGCAACCTTTCTGCCCCAGCTTGTATATATCTATATCTATCTATCTATCTATCTATCTATCTATATATATATATATATATATATATATATATATATATATATATATATATATATATATAAAAATAACAGATTAAAGTTTAAGCAAAGAATCGTTGCTTTCACCCTTAACGGATTTTAGTCTTCAAATGTGTTATTATTACTATATATATATAAAGTTATATGCGTGTGTACGCACATATATATAAAGTTTAGTAATAGGTAGGTAATAATAACAAATGTATAGTGCATCTCAAGCCGTAGGGCGAGTTGGAATATAATTGTTAAGTCCAGTTTCTACAATGGTGCCATAAGAGTTACGAACGTTTCGTTGTCCCTGAGGCCTACATCGTTTATAACTGTGCCGATGAAAAGGAACCGGAAAATGTTTGCTTGAAAAGGAAAATACAGAGCAAAGTGAGAAGAGCCCCAAATTAGGGAGAGATAATCTGAATTGTCTAGGGGAGACAGCTTCACTGAAAATACACAAGCAAGAGCTAAATTAGTTAATATTTATGAGAGCTATAAAAACAATTCTTATTCATAAGTCTTACTTTCGAACACATCCAGCATTATGATGGCAATCAAACACGACGAAGTTTTAAAGTACGAATTAACTGGACTGTAGCAATTATGGAATAGTTTGCCTCTGGTATATTAATGTTTTCACACAGCTGTGTTAACATCTGTTGACTTCACATCGGTGCCGTTATTCTTTGGTAATGAATGTATAAGGGATGTACACTTTACAAAAAAAGGCAGGGAGATTTTGCAAATATTGTTAACAAGTAGAAAAAACTCCGAGTCCATTGGTCGCCGAAATCTACCTACACAGTTCTGATCCCTACCGACGGCACTCGTAATGAATCATGAGTTGCAGTGTCTGACACTTTTCGCCATGTACTGTACGGTTTAAATGTTGTAAACTTATATATTCTATACAGGTAAGATATATTTTGCCTTGCTTTCGTTTTATTACTCGAAAGGCAGTGTTTGGCGATTTAATTGATCACTGTAACACCGGATGGACCAGCAACGCCATGAGTAGGGCTCGAAATCCTAAAGACTTTTGTATATATATATAATTGTTCATGGCATTTCAACATTTGAGAATAGATAATGTACTTAAGTAATTAGTTTCATGATCAAACTAGTTCTAGTTTCAGTCTAACTGGATGGCTAGTTTGGTTAGTGTATGTTTAAAAATATTTGTTTGACCCAAGCCTTTTGTATCAAATCGGCACACCGGAAATTGGGAAACCAATCGGATGATCGCTATCCCACCTCCAGTGGTAAATCTAACCTATTACATGGTTTAATCGCATGATCATGTCCTTGAGTGACTTTGGTGGATTCAAGTTGGGCAAAGGCAATGTTCCCCATTTCCCGACCAGCGCTGGGGACACAGTGAAAATACTATGATACAGTTATACTCTAAGCCACGAGAATCGACATCCTCAAAGAAGGAATACTTATTAGCCCAAAGTAGTTGATTGCATCTTGGTTCACATCTAAAGCATGCACGTCACATTTATATTTGATATCCTCCTTCTCCTCTTCCTCTTCCTCCCCCTCCTCGTCTTCATCATCATCATCACCATCATCATCATCATCATCATCATCAACACGAGCACCATGAAAATTATCGCCATCATCATTATTATCATTATGTTTATCATCTTCCCATATTTGCTATAGGGCAACTAATCCAAATTTTCAGAATTTTTAGAATTTTCTTGTCACTGAATATCACACACATTCAGATACACCCACACCCAAAACACACATACACTCACATTCACATACACAGGCGTAAATACTCATACATACACACACACGTACACACTCACACACACAAGCGCAAGCACATAAGGATATATAATTTGCATACTCACACGCACACTCACAATCATATACGCATACAATCAAACGCATTTGCATACAGACATAATACAACTTTCATTCACACACACACACATTCACATTCACAAATACACATACACTACGCACTCATATATACACACAAGCATACATGTATTTGCGGGTATAAAAACCACACATGCATACACACTCAGAAAAACACATGCAGTCAAACGAACACAGACACATATAAACTATTCCCTCTGTCTCTTCTGTCTCAAACATACATAAGTTTTCTGTCTTTATTTTCTCTCATAGCAACAGATGAACAAACCGGTACGCGCACACATACTCATACACTCTCACACTCATATATGTGTATATTCAGAAGTACACACAGAACACAAGCATACATATTTATCTACACTCACACACTCTCTCTTGCAATCATAATCACAAATACACGCATACCACATACGCATACACACTCAATATCTATCGCCCCCACACATACAAGTATATTCATAAATACAAATAACACACACAGATACTCAACCACAATCACATCCACACAGACTAGCATATGTACAAACAGACACACGCCATATACACATACATAATCATATTGACATATAGAAGCATACACACACTAAAACACCCACACAGAAAAATACATATACCTAATCCTCCTCACTGACACTAATATATAGAAGCATCCACCCTCATAAATACACACACACACATATACACACGCTTGTCCTTTCACTCACTCATACGTACAAACACACACACATACATACAAACACACACACACAGTAACCACCACATATAAACGAACGTCCATACAGCAGTATACATACAGCTGCATATATACACACACATACAACACGCGCACACAGACCCATACATTCCCTGTGCCTTCCCTACTTTTACTGAAGTGGCATGCCGGCTATTCAACGGGGCGAACATAACCAATTATTGCGCTTATTTTACGTGTACTTAATGTGTTAAAGGCATTTCACAGTTGAATCATGGGAAATCAGCCGTAGGCTTTCAGAAAACTTGTCACACGTCAGAAAGATTATCTTAATTTTCGTCTTGGTTTTAGATTTGTTCTGTCTCTCGACTACGAATTTTAACGGTTTTAAAATTACTATTGATCAGTCTTTGCTTTGGAATCATTCTAACTCTTCACTACCATGTTTAACCTTTTCAAACAGGGCCGGCCAAAACTAGATTTGAAACTAAAAACAAATATGAAACTAAAAACAACTATGTAGGAGCCTCTACTCTGACGCTTGAACTGCTACAAATGGTAGGTAAACTACTTTTACAACACAAATTATCGTTAGGCTAAATATTGTGATATTTGTGGAAGTTGATAGAATCATGTTAACAGGACAATTATCAATTTTGATGCCAAACTGGCCAATCCCGTCTCTGGTTCTATGAAACGAAACCAAATATTTTAAAGTGTTCCTATTTAAATTAAAATCTTCCAATGTAGTTTACATGAGAACCATATATATCAAATTTGACACTTTTCATACGAACCTGGCTCTGGTTCTTGAAAAAATATTGCCAATTTAATGTCTCATGTATAGATTATAATCTTCCAATGATGTTTATATATACTTAAATATTAATTTTAGTAAAACATGAATTAATAATTGATATCGAGAGTATATTTTCGAACGGTTTTAAACATTACAATTAATAAGTCTTAACCAGGGAAACATAACGACATTTGATTACCAAGCTGAACACTTTTGATACCAAACAGCATGGAAACACCATTGGTTATAGAACACTCACCTCTTGGCTTAAAGTTTTTAAAATTATCTAAAAATAACTTCTAACCTAATTTTGCGTATGAACATATTACCAAATACACTCAGTATTCTTGATTATTTTCATAATTATTTAAACATTATTATAAGCAATGTTTTTCATTAAGAACGGTTTAACGGTTTTAGGTTTTGAACTATAATTGATCAGGTATACAGTGAAAATCCTACTTTTTTCTAATTTCATACCCATTATTTCTACAGATTGTAGTAATATTTTCTCAGCTGTTGCTGCTGCTCCCCCTCCCCTCCCCCCCTCCCCCTCCTTATCATGCTCATCCTACTACTACTACTACTACTACTACTACTACTACTACTACTACTACTACTACTACTACTACTACTACTACTAATTCTACTACTACTACTACTATATACATACATACATACGTGTATATATATATACGTGTGTATGTATGTATATATGTATATATTTATATACATACATATGTATATATATACATACATGCATATATATATATATATATATATATATATATATATATATATATATATATGCATGCACGAAAATGCTAAACTTTTTCCCGTTCAGAATATACATTAATCACATGCGTCATGAATATACATGCATAAATGTTATCAATGCACCTTTATTACATGAGAGCTTTTAACCTTTTTGCTATGCGCAATCACCATATTCTCACTATGATTCGTCCCTGTCGTTAACTGACCATTTTCAGGCGCTGTAGGCTAGACTATACATTATTGACTCACTGCCGAGCTATATCTAATTATATAAACATGGAAATATTGAAACGATTGTCCTATCAAATCTGGACGACGCCACCATTATGAAACCAATCAGTAAATAGTATTTTATATGTAAATATTAATATATGGATTAGTTAGACACACTAGTGTCAATTGCTTTATACTTTGGGGATATGAAGTAATATAAAAACTAACAGCTATTGTTTTGTTTGCTCTGTTTTAGCAAACACTTGATAAACGTGATGTCCAAAGTATTTTAGATGAAAAGAAAAATTGCAGGAAATATTGTGAAACCTAATCCACAAACAATCTGATAGCACGACTCTAAGGAAACGTTGAAAATAGTTAATTCTAATTGATTTCTAGAGTGTTCTTTTCTGTTATGATTCTGGAATTTTTATATTGCTTCGTCCATGTATATATATATGCTTACATATCTTACATATAAAAGGTGGGTTAGTGAATAGTGGTATTAGAAAGCACAGCTCTTCGAAACAACTATGTCCACAGTTCAATACATGCCAAATTTTCCGATAATCTGTCTGGGGGTATATATATAATTAAGATGCATAACATAGATACATGCATACATATACACATACATACACACATACATACATACATACACACACTCATAAACATATATATATATATATATGTATATATATACAGTAAACGTGTGTTGAAACAGATATTGTTAAATTTTGGGAGGGTCATTCTGTCCTACACCATCTTGCTTGTGTGTGTACAGCACACAAAAACAAGAAATCAGTCTTAGAGAAGGTCACAGAATGTGTGACGAAAGAGCTTTCTCAGTATATATATATATATACAATTACCCAATTATTGAACCAACCGACCGGAAATTAATAGTAAATTGAAGTGGAAACCAAACCAGAGTATTGGTCATATTTTCAGTGCTATCTAGATATACAAACTTATCACGACTTTCAATCTATGGCCATAGATACATATGTTTGTCGTAGTGTAAGATTTGCATGGTGCAGGTTGGTACATATCCGCAATCTTTTTCAGACTGATTGTGAAGCTCAAGGCACTGCATGCTTTCGAAGAGGTTTACATACATACACGCATGCAAACTAAAACACATACATACATGCATGCAAACATAAATATATACATATATATAAATACATACATACATTTATAAATACATACATACAGCCATTCATAGAACTAATCATGGAATTACTTAATGACAGGGAAATACAGAATATGTAAATAGATAAGAAAACTCCCGATCCTGGCTCCAAGCGTTTCTGGCTTGAGTGACAGACAGTCCGAAACCGCTTTGCATATATATATATATATATATATATATATATATATATATATATATATATATATATTTGTTCATCGAGGTTTTTGATATGAAATCGTGTGTCGAAAGAAATATTGTTATACTTTGGGAGGATCATATTGTTGTAATAATATTGCAAGAGTTAATAACAGAACACACTCACCGTTAGGTTGGTTTTCGCTTCTGTATCTTTCATATCAGTTAATTTATTCGGTCATCAATGTTTACCATTGACTGACCAACGGTCAAAAATACAGATATAATATAGACACAAACATATATATATGGTCTAACACATTTCTTTCGTTGCACATCTGCAACATCGTCAGTGGTGCTATTATGTTTCCTCCTGTTGTATTGTATGTCTACGCCATCTTTATTTAAACTGTTTATTTATTTATTCGTGTCTTCTTCTCTGTGCATGCGTTTGTGTGTGTGTGTATAGTGTTTGACGTTGTTCACATTTGGGTGACTGTGTTTTGGTTTTGTATTATATCTTAGTTTACTAGCGTGTGTTTATATGTGCTTGTTGTTATTGTGCTTGTGTATATATTTATTTATTTATTTATTTATATATCTCTTAGGTCAGTATTGTTTGTTTGGATGTTGTTGTTATTTCATTCATTTGTTTTCAGTTTAGCTTTGGCCTTCTAAGTTCTATTTCACTGGCCTCTCTGATTCGCCTATCGGCTGGGTCATTTCTATGTTTACATATTATTTTAATTTCTATGTTGTCTATGTTACCGTCATGTTGTTGTCTGGCGTGTTCGTATATACTGAACCGTTCTTTTCGTCCCTTTAGTTCCCCTCAGTATTGGTCAATCCTTTCACCTATGCTACAAGCTGTCTCGCCAATGTATGTTGTTGTCATGTTCCTGCAAGTACTCTCTGTACATATTATGCTATAGACTACGTTTCTAGTTTTACAGATTATCCAGGCATTTTCTTTACATATAACACATTTCCTATTAGTACAGTGGGTTTTCTTAAAAAGGTGTGTTTTGCTGATCAGGGATTTTATCGTGGTTCCTGGCTTTTCTACCACCTTAACCATTAAGTCGGTCTTTCTCATGGCCTTTCTACATTGGTTAGCTAATTTCCCTCCAGGGATAGCGTCCACGAACATGACACTCTGGTATCTATGGTTGTCGTACCATGAGGTGGCTTTCCCTATCTTATGTTTAGTCCTTTCTAAGCTATTCCATGATTTGCTCCTGTATAACGGGCAAATTCCTTTCATGTCCAGTTCTATTAGGGTCTTATACTTCTCCGTGGCTCCTTGGTATACTCTGATTCTGTCTCTTTGGTTGTAGTCAGAGAACTGCATGCGGTTGATGAAGTGAAAATTCACAAAAATACCCAGATAACATCAACAATATCCGTATGTCAGACGTAGCATTACCGGCACAATTTACCAAAGACCACACAATAAATATTTATGGGAACACGTTAATCAGTGAACAAGAAAAACAGGTTATACAACAATAATAATAATGTTAATGATAGGAACAACAACAACCACCATCATAACAATAATAGCGACACACACAACTATGACGTTAGACATAATGACAACCTCTTAGAGAAATTAATCTTCAATCCAGCTGACGAAACATATCAGATGGGTAATATTTATCCTACGAGGTTACCCTTTAATAAAAGGGTTTGTATACCACAATAAATAGATGACGAGACAGAGGCACAGTTCACCATGGCTAGAAATAAGATTGGACAAATAGTAGACCGATATACTAAGTTACAAAGCAGACCAGAGATCCACCAACATGGAAGGAAACATGTAGAAGTCTTAGTTAGCCTCAAGCAGCGCACAAGGGATGGTGAGGTAGTATGTCTACCCACGTATATGTATGGTAGGGTGTCAATAGACAGTATGCCGAACTACATCAAGGCTATTCAACCCCAACACTAGCGAAATTATACAGCAAATACATGAGGGGAGAGAGAAGATACTCAACGCTCACATGATGATGTGGACCGACATCCTAAAACCAAGCAGACGGACTGCCAACAACTTCCAGGCCTCTAACAATAACATACCACACTTGTATGGACTCCGCACGACCATAACACAGTCGACTACCTCACAACAGGTCCACCAAAAAGACATGTATGCGGAGCCAATATGGCTAGCAACTACAGGATCTCCAACATCCTCTCAATGTTTATACGCCCCATAATCAAGATGTCCTCAGATGTATGTGACAGTTCAGAGGACCCCCTCAGCAGAATCAGTGAGTGCAACAAAAGCAAAAACCTATCTAACTGCATACTAGGCAGTATGGACGTGGTATCACAATGCCCATGCATTAACATTGATTTTGCTGTGGAAAAATGTGTGGAGATGATCATTGAGAGTGAGCTGGAGCTCTGCCACGTCGACACAGACGACCTGAGCCTCCTACTAAGACTTACATATAACATTGACTACCTAGACTGCCATAACCTTAGCCGTTTCTGCCCCAGTAGACCCAGAAGAGGTAGACCCCCCGCCATGACCTCGATGGCAAAAAAGAATCCCATGGGAAGGGGGATTGGGTGAACCAAGGCCATAGGGTCCCCAAAAAACAATGGTTAGGTAAGAAAAATGGTCGCACATGCAATAGGGGCTAGTATTAAAACTACCCTAAAGGGCCACATATTCAAATTCAACGAGATCTACACCCAAAATGAGGGAGCAGCCATTGGCGTCAGCATAGCTGGTGACGTTTCCAACCTTTTTATGCTATGGTTGGAAAGGAGACTCAAATATTTCCTTGATGAGAGCTCCATATACCTCATCATGTACTCTCGTTACGTAGACAACATTAATATAGTAATAAGGGCACCGCACAAGAGAGTACTAACAAGTATGATTTAGAATGTAGCACAATGGAAAGCATCCAGCAGATAGCTATTTCCATACACCAGAGTATAACTGTAACTATCGACTACCCTTCCAAACACCCTAACAATAGACTACTTGTATTAGACAGGGAACACTGGATTAACACTATAGACGAGAGAGCCCAAATTCTCCACTACACTACGCTAAACCCGTGGCGGCCAAATACCTGATACTCAAAACCTCAACAATTTCCAGTAGTGCTAAGTTTAATATTCTGATCGCAGACTTGGTACGAGTGATGAAGAACGTGTCCCGCATGTGCGACCCACAGAAATGGAAAGACACATCCAACACTTCATCAACCGCATGCAGTTCTCTGGCTACAACCAGAGAGACAGAATCAGAGTATACGAAGGAGCCACGGAGAAGTATAAGACCATCATAGAACTGGACATGAAAGGAATTTGCCCATTATACAGGAGCAAATCATGGAATAACTTAGAAAGGGCTAAACATAATATAGGGAAAGCCACCTCATTGTACGACAACCAGAGATACCAGAATGTCATGTTCATGGACGCTACCCCTGGAAGGAAATTAGCTAACCAGGGTAGAGAGGCCCTGAGAAAGACCCACTTAAACATTATGGTGGTTGAAAAGCCAGGAACCACTTTTAAGAAAACCCACTGTACTAATAGGAAATGTATTACATGTAAAGTAAACCCCCGGATAAGCTGTAAAACTAGAAACGTAGTCTATAGCATAAGATATACAGAGTGTACTTGCAGAAACATGACAACAACATACATAGGCGAGACAGCTCGTAGCATAGGTGAAAGGATAGACCAACACTGGAGGGGGGGGGGGGGGCTAAAAGGACGAACAAATCGGTTCAGTACTATACCAACACGCCAGACAACAACATGACGGTACCATAGACAACATAGAAATTAAAATAATATGTAAACATAGAAATGACCCAGCAGATAGGCAAATCAGAGACGCCAGTGACATAGAACTTAGAAGCCAAAGCTAAACAGAAAAAAACGAATGGAATAACAACACCCAAATAAACAATACTGGCCTAAGAGATTAAAAATAAATAAATAAATATAAACACAAGCACAATAACAACAAACACATATAAACACACGCTAGTAAACTTAGATAGAATACAATAACCAAAACACAGTCAGCCAAACGCGAACACACATCAAACGCGAATACACACACTCAAACGCATGCGCAGAGAAGATGACAAAGATAAATAAATAAATAAATAAACATATTAAATAAAGATGGGGTAAACATACAGTACAACAGGAGGAAACATAATAGCACAGCTGACGATGTTGCAGATGTGCAACGAAAGAACTTTGTTAGACTGTATATATGTGATTGTGTCAATATTATATCTGTATTTTTGACCTTTGATCAGTCAATGGTAAACATTGAGGACCGAATAAATTATCTGATATAAAATATATAGAAGCGAAAACCAACTAAACAGTGAGTGAGTTCTGTTACTTATTCTGGCAATATTATTACAACAATATAACGCTCCCCAAGTATAACAATATATATATATATATATATATATATATATATATATATATATACTCGGGTGTGTATGATTGTGTGTAGAAGATTATATTAACAAAAGGAATTCCAACTTTCTCTGATTTACTCGTTTTATTTACAATCTTTAACATTATAATGATATTATAATGAAATAGTATGGTAGAATATTAAATGTTAAGTGTTAATTGAACAAGTACTTTCATGCTTTCGCAATATTCAGCTTCATATTCAGTGGTGACTGTCAAGTTTGCAATTTTCAACTATAATGAGATGGGTAAATTCTGTGCCTTATATACAGTAAAAATGGGCTACAGAATGCCACGTTTGGAAACTGTATTTTGACCAATTGGTGTGTAGTTTCACTATATTACTAAAGCTGATTTGTTTTAGGCGTCACAGTTGGTTGAGCATGGCTAACGACTTCTCTTTGACCCTATCCAAGGCATCAATTGTTTTGCTATTTATAGAAATGATGAAAATAGCATTTTCTAGGGATTTTATTAAAAAATCGTCAGTAATTATCACCGTCAACATCATTTAAATTATTATTATTATTGTTGTTGTTGTTAGTGGTGGTAGTCGACATGGTCGTAGGCGTATTCATAGTAGTAGTAATACCTCTACGCATTATTATTGTTCATTTAGCTAGGGTTGCAATTTATCAATAACATTATTTTCTTTAATTTTTCTCTTGATTTCACTTGGGCTGTGTAATTTGTAGAATGGAGATATTATAAATGTTTTCTGAACACATGTTGCTAGATGGTTGCTCAGGGGTATCTGACGGATATGTGGGTCTTTGACTTGCTGTCGGTGCACTCGTGCTCGTTCAGATAGTGCATTTACAGTTTAAACGACATATAGATCTTCACAATTCGGGCATTTAATGCAGTAAATCAGTTTTCTGCTTTTGCAGTTCATATTTGCATTTGGGCTGTCTTCTACTAAGAGTCAAAGATCGATCTGTGATTAAACTTTTTAATTCATTACTTTGAATAATGATCGGCAGGTTTGCTTTGGCAGTGCTGAAGATATTCTGGTGACATGGGTGAAATGCTAAAGCAGATATCTAATTTACTGCATTAAATGCCCGAATTGTGAAGAACTATTTGTCGGTAAAACTGGAAATGACCTATCTGAACGATAAATACCCCTGAGTAACCATCTAGCAACATGGGGTCAGAAAATATTTATAATATTTCCATTCTGCAAATTACACAGCCCAAGTGAAATCAAGAGAAAATTAAAGAAAACATTTTATTGATAAATTCCAACACAAGCTAAATGAACAAAAATAATGCCTAGGGGCATTACTCCTACTATGACTACGCCTACGACCATGTCGACTACCACCACTAACAACAACAACAACAACGACAATAATAATAATAACAGTGATGTAGATGGTGATGATTACTGAAGATCTTTTATAAAAATCCTAGAAAATGCTATTTTCATCATTTCTAAAAATAGCAAAACAATTGATGCTTTGGATAGGGTCAAATAGAAGTCGCTAGACATGCTCAAACAACCTTGACGCCTAAACCAATCAGCTTTAGTAATCTAGTGAATCTACACATCAATTGGTCGAAATACAGTTTCCAAAAATTGGCATTCTGTAGCCCATTTTTACTGTATATAAGGCACAGAATTTCCCCATCTCATTATAGATGAACATTGCAAACTTGACAGTCACCACTGAATATGAAGCTGAATATTGCGAAAGCATGAAAGTACTTGATCAATTAACACTTAACATTTAATATTCTACCATACTATTTCATTATAATATCATTATAATTTTAAAGGATTGTAAATAAAACGAGTAAATCAGACAAAGTTGGAATTCCTTTTATTAATATAATCTTCAACACATAATCATACACACCCGTGGATATTTATATATATATATATATATATATATATATATATATATATATATATATATATATATATATATATATTCCTTTGTGTCTGCCAACATATCTGGAAAGCAACAAATGAAATCAACAGAATCAGAAGTAATTCTAAAGGATATATCATCGAAATTATCAACACTTATCACGATGATTGACACACAATCCTCTATTGTAAAGAAATAGAAAAACAATCTACAGACGGAAAACTTATAACTGAACATATAAACTCCGAAATAAAGAATTTAGCTGAAATTATACCAACACTTATCAAAGACACAAGAGAAAGCCTACCACAACCCCCTTGGATGTCAGAACTAAACGAAACAAATGTTGCAAACAAAGCACATCGAATAAGAAAAGAAATATGGAAGACATGGAAAAAATGTCTTAACATAAGAAAACAAAACTTCTGGAAAGCATACAAATGCAAAAATATGCCGAAACACATTCGAAATGGCTCTCTCTAACGGCATCCATACTCTCTCGTCAATACCTAATTACAGAAATTTCAGGAGAACCAGAGGAAGAAACAATACTCCGATGGGAACTTACATTGACAAAATTGAGGACCGACATCTCCATTACTTAATGTAAACAATCCTGCTACAAAGCCAAATATGAAGCTATTGATGACCAAATCGAAGTCGAAATTTCAAAGCTAACGACTGGTAATATAGCTGAAAAACAAGAGAACTATGGATCAGAGATATCTCAAAAGAAGAAAGCAAATCAAGAAAGATATGGCAGCAGAAACAATTATTTCTTGACGAATATGCTGCAAATAACGGTAAAAACACTGGAACTCTGAGAAAAAGCATTAAAAGTGGACAATATTGCCAACACAACATTCTCCAGAACACGTGGCAACACAAACACTCATCTTACCTTGCATCAAAGAAGAACTACGGTAAGGACCATTCATTTTTCTACAAAAACACCCTAACGCACACAACATGAACAAAAAGCCCAAACACGATAGATATTCCTTTGACCAGACCATGAGAAGTAGTAGAACCAGGAGATCATTCTCAAGATCTCAACAGAGACTACCAACAAGGAATGTGGAAACAAAAGGTAGAATAACCAGATCACTCTCAAGATCTCAACAGAGATTACCCACAAGAAACTGGGCGAAAAAACGATCTAAACCTGAAAGCAAACCTAGGTCATTTTCCCAGATGGTTAAAAATAATGCTAACAAGAAATGGAAAAATAATATACATAATACCAAAAATAGGACAACAAACATAACGAAACTAAGTATAATATCACGACCAAAAGTTCAAGCAAACACCAACAGCAATATAAATCATGAACAGAGAAAAATCCATTTTTTAACGTCAGGACAACAAAAACCGGGAAAAGAAAAACTCCAGGAGGAAACATGCCCCAAATAACTGATCACGTTAATCCTAAAATAATTAATTTATCCAAAAGAGATCTTGACAATGATGAAATGCAAATTCTCTCAAAAGGACTGAAATTCACACCGACTCCAACAGTCAACCAACAAGAACTGAAGGAGGATACCCAATAATTCTGTCGTAAATAATGACTTGTAGAATTCTTCGCTGATAAAAGTAATGAGAGTGATGAATCACTAGTAAAGAATAAATCAAATTTCACTTCGCCAAAAGGAAGAAATATCTATCTCGACCAATACATTGATATCCTGTCTAAATTTCCTCTTACACGTAATATTAATGTTAGGCCAAACATTAACAAATCAGAAATGTCTGCACTTAAACGTATACAAAATGATAAAACAATAATAATTAATCAAGCATATAAAGGGGGTGCAATTCTTATAATGGATGCTGAATACTACAAATATTTGGTTGAGGAACAACTGAAAGACACAACATTCTATCATAAAATACCGTCAAATATAGACCACAACATCATGAAGAAGATCAACAAACTGGCTTCAAAATACTACAACCCACTTACTGATAAGGAAAGAGATTACATCACTAATTTTGAGACAAAACCCAGCAACCTGTATGGCCTACCGAAAGTTCATAAGTCAAAAGTAATCCAGCTGGCAGTAAAAGAACAAAACAGTGAGTACATTAAATTAATACACCCAGAAGACTTAAAATTAGACCTATTATATATGGTCCAACATGCCCTCCCCACCATCTAAGCAATTTTGTTGACATTATTTTGAAACCACAATGTAGTCACATACCGTTTCATCCGGGATGATATCGACTTCCTGTCCCATCTTCCCAAAACCACGGAAACGAATTCACTTCTACTTAGTTTTGATGTGGTATGCCTTTACACCAACATTACGCATGATTTAGGAATAAAGGCGGTTAAATACTGGGTGGATAAACATAGAGAAGTGATTCCCATCAGATTCACAGCGCCATTTATATTAGACGCAGTCAAACTTATTCTGGAAAACAACACTTTCTTCTTCAATGGAAATAATTACATCCGAATTAGAGGCACAGCGATGGGAACGAAGTTTGCTCCCGTTTACGCTAACTCTGTAATGGAATACTTAGAACAACAACTCTACCAAGAAATAGAGCAAAAATATAGCACTGACTTTAGAAAGTACATTGAAACGTCTTGGAAGAGATACCTTGACGACTGTTTCATCATCTGAAGAGAATCTATAGATACTCTGGATGGGT
>OZ024743.1:108858297-108895797 GCA_964016885.1 Eledone cirrhosa
TATATATGTATATATATGTGTTTATATATATATTAGTTTTGCGCGGTTTTTGATATGAATAAACACACACCAAAGAGACACAATTAGAATATACGAAGGACCCACGGAGAAGTATAAGCCCCTCCTAGAACTGGACAAGAAAGGAATTTTCCCATTATACAGGACAAAATCATGGAATAACTTAGAAAGGACTAAACATAATATGAGGAAAGCCACCTCATTGTACAACCAGAGATACCAGAGTGTCATGTTCGTGGACGCTACCCATGGAGGGAAATTAGCTAACCAGTGTAGAAAGGTCCTGAGAAAGACCCACCTAAAGATTAAGGTGGTAGAAAAGCAAGGAAACACCATAAAATCCCTGATCAGCAAAACATACCCTTTTAAGAAAACCCACTGTACTAATAGGAAATGTATTATATGTAAAGTAAACCCCCGGATAATCTGTAAAACTAGAAATGTAGTCTATAGCATAAGATGTACAGAGAGTACTTGCAGAAACATGACCACAACATACATAGGCGAGACAGCTCGTAGCATAGGTGAAAGGATAGACCAACACTGGGGGGAACTAAAAGGAAGAAAAAACGGTTAAGTACTATACGAACACGCCTGTCAAAAACATGACGGGAGCATAGACAACAGAAATTAAAATAATATCTAAAAATAGAAATGACCCAGCTTATAGGCAAATCAGAGAGGCCAGTGAAATAGAACTTAGAAGGCCAAAGCTAAACAGAAAAAAATGATTGGAATAACAACAACACCCAAACAAACCATTCTGACCTAAGAGAAATATAAATAAATAAATAAATATATACACAAGCACAATAACAACAACCACATATAAACACAAACTTGTAAACTAAGATAGAATACAATAACCAAAACACAGTCACCCAAACGTGAACACACGTCAAACACTATACACACACACACAAACGCATGCGCAGAGAAGAAGACTCAAATAAATAGATAAATAAATAAACAGATTAAATAAAGATGGCGTAGACATACAATACAACAGGAGGAACCATAATAGCACCACTGACGATGTTGCAGATGTGCAACGAAGGAATTTTGTTAGACTATATATGTGTGTTTGTATCTTTATTATATCTGTATTTTTGACCGTTGGTCAGTCAATGGTAAACATTGAGGACCGAATAAAGTATCTGATATAAAAGATACAGAAGCGAAAACCAACCAAACAGTGAGTGAGTTCTGTTATTAATTCTGGCAATATTATTACAACAATAAGACCCACCCCAATTATAACAATATATATATATATGTATATATATATATATATATATATGTATATATATATATATATATATATGTATATATATATATACATTTTTAGTATATGTTGGTTGTATACCAACACCTCAGTATGCAGTTTGGAGCACTCGACGAAGTGTGCAGTTTGGTTTGGTTACTCCGGAGTAATGTAAAATAAAATAAAATAAGTCAAATGTTTAAAATTTGGCTTCGTTTATTACTGCTATATAAATTTCGGTGACAGCCATCTTCAGGCAGTCCGAAATAATGTGGTAGAGACAAGTACACATTTTTATAGACTTTGGACTGAGGAATGCTATCAAAACTGACCAAGGGGAAGTTTGACCTTACAAATCTTTATAACATTGAGATGGGTATAACACACACACACATTTTATTCGATTATTTTATTTTATTTTGTTACTTTAACCACTTTATCACATTGTTTTTGAGCTGACTCCAACAATAACACCACTACCAACACAAGAATAGAGGTCAGATGTAGCTAACAATAACAAGAACAGCAACTACAGATTGGCTTGCCTCAGAACGAATTTCTATAGACTGAGTAATGAGAGGAGAAGAGGCCCTTTGACGCTGAAATTCGTTTATTTGAATTCATATGATTCCAGTTCCACAGTGAAATAACAACCCAACCGGGAACTGGGTGTATCAGAGTATTAACAAAGTTATACACCTCGACAACATGTGTACTCGTCTCTACCACGCTAGTTCGGACTGCCTGAAGAGGTCACAGCCAAAGATGGCTGTCACCGAAACATATATAGCAGTAATAAACGAAGCTAAATTTTAAATATTTGACTTATTTATTTTATTTTATTTTATATATATATATGTATATATACATATATATATATATATATATATATATATATATATATATATATATATATATATATATATATATATATATATGTGTGTGTATATATAGAATAATTAAGACAAATATGTAAAATTTGGCTTATATTTTACACATTTGACTTAATTATTTTACATTACTCCCGAGTAAACCAACATACCTGCGTAATTCGTCGAGTGCTCCAATCTGGATACTGATGAGTCGGTAAACAACCAACATATATATACTTAATATATATATATATATATATATATATATATATATATATATATATATATATATATATATATATACTAGCAGAGGTATCCGGCGTTGCTCGGGCATTAAATATCAGTTATGTATACCATTTATGTCAATACTTCAGTGTTGCTTGGAAAACTATACTTTTACAAAATCATCGGCCTTTTCCAAAAGGGGGTTCCAGTCAATATGTGCCAATTCTGAGAGTTCACCTTCATCTGTAGTACAAACGTAGCCCATGTGTCAAGTTTTGTTAAAATCAGTTGCGAACTCCAGAAGTTATGACGCTTTGTTGAATTGAACTGCAGTGCTTCAATCGATTCTAAGGAAGTGGTCAAAGGGGGTTATCTGCCGGGAGGCACTATAATCAATATCTGGAAAAATTAAAGTGCCCATGACCATCCGGAGAACATAAGTAACCTATGTCTTAAGTTTGGTGAAAATACTGTAGAAATGCATAAGGTTCACACACTACGAACACACACGCGCGCGTGTGTGCCTGTGTATTTGTGTGTGCGTATGTATATGTTCGTGTATATCCGTCAGCGCATACGTATGTACTGGCCTAAATCTTCACTATTTACTTTTACTATTTTAAGGCAAAGTTAAAATCCCGTCGAGGTTAACTTTGCCTTTCATCCATACGGGGTCGATAAAATAAAGTACCAGTAATGTACTGTGTAATTGCTGGCCTTGTGCCAAATGTAGAAACAACTATTTTAATAACCTCTGTCATTTTCGTTTACAATTTTATTTACATCATTCTTAAACTCCGGGGCTGGAAATCATTCGGTTATTTTAAATAGAATATTAGTCTAACGACTCCCTTTACACCATAACCTTGGTCTCGTCTTTGCATGAAATTGTTCTTCTAGATTCACATAAAGACCTATTATCCTCGCTTTTCTCCGTTCATTACCAGGGAACGTCTTCACCAACCAAAATATCGTCTTCCTGTTTTCCTTCGGTTGCAATATTTCTCGAAATATTTAATTTTGCGTTTACAGATTGAATTTATTATTTTAAAGAATATCCCGTTAATGTTGAAAGGAGTGATTCTTTGCTTAAACTTTCTTTCCTTCTCACCCGTCTCCCTTTTTTCTAATGCCCTCTCTCTCTCTCCCTCTCTTTCTCTCTCTCTCTCTCTCACTCATACCCCCTCTCTCTCTTCCTCTACAGAATGGAGAACAATAAAAAACGCGCAGATCTCTCTCTCTCTCTCTCTCTCTCTCTCTCTCTCTCTCTCTCTCTGTCTTTATATATATATGAGTTTGTGTGTGTGTGTGTATGTGTGTGAACCAGCGTTCATCGCTATTCTCTCTCTCTATCTGATTATCTTGTACCTCTGTATAACGACCTATCTCACTCTCTCTCTCAACATCTCCCTTTCTCTCTTTAGATGTGTATGTATATGTGTGTGTGTGATATATATAGAGAGAGAGCTGTTGCAACATGTATGTAGTTTCATAGATTTTTGAGGGTAGTGAGGATGAAAATATAAACAGAGCATATAAATAAATTTACAGTAGAATAACATAACAAATATATTTAAAATATATACATAAATAACATTACAAATGCATTGGTAACACTACACAGGATGATACAATGAAAGATATATTCCTTCAATGCTACAATATTAAAGAAAATGTAAAGGAAGGGGTGAACAACGGAGCCAACACCAGAGCAAAAGACAGCAAGGTCACGAGTACTGGGCAACCTCTCTAATGATTTTTGAGGCAAGCCAGCACACTCGCAGCGTTGCCTCGGGTGATGACGAGGCTGATGCGCTGAAATATTGTTTTAACAGACTTTTTAATGGAAATGAAGCAAAATGGAAGCTTAATGTTGAAACTTCGAACTTTGAATTTTGCAGGTTAAAATTTTGCTGGCCCGAAAACTGTTCGCGTATTTTTGTACGTGTAGTTTGTTCGTAACGTAAATAGATAAACAAATGACGCCATAAACGGGAAATAACTCGTATTTCATCTCTATTTATACATTTGAACTGAAAAATCAATACATTACACATTCGATGTTTGCACTTGGCGTGGGACGATTTGAAACATATTTTGACCGATGTCTCCGCCGGACCTTCATCTATAAGTGTAGCAATTTCACCGAAATTTGAACGTACGGTTTAAGAGGAGATGTGTGCCGACCGTTTTAGTAGACAGACAGACATACAACCTCAGTTTTATATATATAGATATACCGTTGCTCGGGGCTGCTCAGTAGCTGTGTTAAAGTTACAATGTTAAGTTCCTTTCTTGGTTTAAAAACTGTAGAGTCTACAGTGTAGACTTTCATGTGGTACTTTTGATTAATATTCCCTCAACCAACAGTATGGCTTATGAAGTTAAGAAAACATAACCATAACCCTATTGTTAAAACAAAAGAGGATTCTGGGGATGAAAACTGCACTGGTAATCTATTAACAAAAATTGAAAATGTAAACACTGCAACAATTGTCTCAGAGAAAAAAAAAACGCAACCAAACTATCAGTTATTTTGAAACAAAGAAATTGGATGGACATGAAAAACAAAATAAAAATGTGTTATCCGAAGTCAAGAAGGCAGGCAGCATAAAAGAGGTTCGCATCTGTGTTAACAAATATTGACAGGGTAATAGCATAGATGTTTAAGTATAAACTATGAAGAGCTCATAACATACCCATGGTGAGTTTGACGGATTATAGACAGCCACAGCATGCGAAATGGACAGCTGCAGCAAAAGCCATATTCACCAAAAAGAATCGCTCAAATCAACAAAACAGAAATGCTGCTTCCATTGCATCTTCACATGCAATTGAGAATGATGACGAATGTTTACTTCGATGCACCAGAAATGCTGTTGTTGCGTGTTGTCTAGGTCGGAATGCATATTGAAGCAATGAAAGAAATGACGGGAACAATTTGTGTATGTATGCGCCAAGTTGTGTGTGTCTATGTATTAAACGCCTGACTTTTTAGCGACTGGAATGCGTGCTTAACAATCGAAAGCATCGATTTCAGAGTCCGCTTTGATTTGCGAGCAATGCTGGTCCTTAGAGGCCTAGGTGTCAATAGAATGCACTGCATCGATATTGAATACAGGTTTCGTAGACGCTATATATTTAAGGCAGTCGATGTAACATTGCCGTTTTGAAGCAAAAGAAAAAACGTATAAACCTCACGGTATACAATATTCTTTGTTTTTCCGTTTGGAGCAAAACAAAGAGGTTGTTCCGGCTGCCAACTCGAGAACATCCACCGTAGAATTGTCCATGTGAAAAACATGGCTCCTCCAGGTGAAGTCCTGCTACAGATAAAGTCTGAACCTGGGAACTGTTGATGGACATAGCAAAGGCAGCAAATTGGGTTCTTTTAAAAGAATAGGGTGCATCCACTCCTGACGTAGTAATAGTTACCATATGTATTAAAACATCTCCTTTTCCACATCCCGACATAATAGTAGCATAAATAATGTGCTGTGATATCCTATAGACAACAAGGCGTGTACCATTGCAAAGCTCGGGAGGGGTTATATTCCTGAGAAGTATAACTGGACATCCTTCCTTGAGAGACAAAATATGTTGAGGTAGACCGGGAATATCCAATGAATTGAGGAATTCAATGGGATAATTGACCGCATCATGTGCATCAATATTGGTATCAATAGACTTAAAAGTCTTATCATTTCCAGGAAGACTTTCAAGCATTTGGCGATTAATGGCGGAGACAATGACATTTGTAGGAGCTAATATAACCCTCTCACACAGCCATGTACGATTGCGGTAATTATCTGCTAAGTTGAGAAAAGCGGCTGCCTTGAGATCTTCGACAGTGTTAACCAGAGTGCAATGTCTCCATGCACATCTGAAAGTACTTTGCCGTCGCCAAGAACGAGAAAGTCTTCAGCAAATTTTTCAGACACAGTATCGCTATGCAGTTGAACACGCATGTTAGTGGTCAGACGAAGTGTTGTTACCTGTTGCCACAATGGAGAAGACTTCAGGCAGGCCCGAACTTGATCCGCTCTGGTGCCCTTTGTAATAACTGGCAAAGTTTGTCAAAAGTCCTCTGGAAGCAAAAGAGTTACCCCCCCCCCCCATGGTCTCCTGACAGTCTCTAATGTCTTTCAGTGTTCTATCTAAGGCCTCAATAGCTCCTTTGTGAGCCATGATGCATTCATCCCACACAATCAGTTGGCACCGTCGTAGCAGTTCTGCTCTTGGACTATCCGTGGTGATGTCACAGAGCGATATTTCATCTGATACCAAGTTAAGCAGATGCTTAAAGGTAGAGTGTGCTGTCCTGCCGCCAGGAAGTAGTGTTGCTGCAATACCGGATGATGCAACGGCTATTGCAATAAATTCATTCTGTCTAACTTTGGCAAGAATAAGTTTATTAACAAAGGTTTTTCCAGTGCCTCCAGGGGCATCAAGAAAGAAGATACCACCCCATCGATGAAATACATAGTCGGTGATGGTGTTGTATGCAAATTGCTGATCGGGAAGTAGTTTTGGTTCCATTTCAAACACATATCTAGCCAGAGTGTCGACATCATAAGATGTTTCTTGGATGACGAGAGTTGGAATTTTATTAGAATCAGTGCGGTGGGTTTGTGGCAGACCGTATGCTGGCAAGGCATTCCCACCCAAAAGGTAAATCCTATCCTCTATGTCTATAAGCACTTTATTGTATAAATCATCACTGAAATCTACTTCTATGTGAGGAAGTAGTAGTTGAGCCTGGTGTAGGAAGTCCTCAGACAGTTGGTTCCGAAACTTCAACCATAATGTGTAGGGATCACAAATGTTACATACGTGAAGAAGCTTTGCAAAGAGTTCTCGTAGGCTTCCAGCTGAATGTGATGAAGTGATCTACGCCAAGGTTGCATCCCATCGTGAGACATCTTCAAGCATTTCACGAGCCAAACAGGCATCTCTTTATGTAGACCAAACACGATTACCGTAAGTTCTGAGATCCTGAAAACTGGTCGGTCCTTTGACCTCATGCAGTAGCATTCGAATATAGAAGCACTCGTGTTGATTTGGAGGAATCGTATACATTCGCCGCAAGCAATTAGTAAATTTGATCCCGGGAACTCCAATAACTGGTTGGCCAGTCTTTCTGCGACTCCGTGTTTTTTTTATTTCATGTGTAGTATGATGGCACCTGAGGATACAGCAATGATTTTACGAAGTCATCATATTCGCAGAGTTTGAAAAATCCAGTTAAAGTTGTCTCCCTTGGGGGTCTGTGTCAATTCGGCAGCATTTTTGTTGGTATAGTACATCCGTTGACCGTGTTCTAGGTGTACATCTAATTTTACAATTGAAGGGTGCCTATCAGGTATTGGAAAACTGAAGATTCGCCAAAAGGCCTCGCTACTACTTATGTAGCGCCCTACTTGGAATTGCGTTACTTCGCCTCTATTGTTTTCGTTGAGTATACCGAATGAAGCAGCGTCAGAACCCTTATTAACATACTTACATATGTATTTGATGCACATGACCGAGCTGCAGAATTCAACATTAAGGTGTGCGTTGTAAGTACTGTGCAGGAGTGGGCAATAGGGAATGATACATCGGTTGTCAACCTCGCCCTTCTTAACCCTTGCCGTAAAACCTCCCTCTTTGCGTCGCCTACGTCTATATAATGGGTAGCCATCATTATCAGTCTGAGTATCGCGAATAAATTGACGGGGAAATGTGTTCGTGCATCTTCTATTGCCTGTAACGCATGGTAAATCAGTTCTAAAGCCAGGCCCACATGGACCATGCACCATATGTGGCCTAACTTTCATGTACAAGTCCTTGTCAGTGGAAGGATCGGGTAATTCTGCAGAGATGATCCTGTCAATGTCGTTAGGAATAACCTTTGCTGTCAGCCAAATAAGAATATAAGCATGGGGAGGCCCATTTTTGCCATTCGATTGTGTACATGTCACATTGAACTGGTCCGTAAACCTCACCTATTTTGATAAGATCCATAAGCTTAAGTAACTTAAGACGGAATACTCTAGCCGTGAGATCATGTCGGCTTGGGTCTTTCTGACCAGGAAGGAGTTCGGCTTCAATCTCCTTCCAATTGGGGTTACAAGTAAAAGTTATAAATAAGTCTGGACTGCCGTAATATCGTATAATGGTCATGGCGTCCTGAGTCCTTTCATGCATATATCGAGGGCTTCCCGCGAAGTGAGATGGCAGAATGCATACTTTTCCAAGACTCAGGATCCGCATCATTGTTCATTCCATCACGAAGGTGTATGTAACTGTCACAACGCAACTTTTTTTGATTGAGTTTGATAAAACACAATCTCTCAGATTCCATTTTTGCACACATGTCAGTTGCAGACTCGTTGAAAAGGTCATTAGAGCGATGTAGGTGACTAAAACAGTCATCTCTGATCATGAATCGGAATGCATAGAAGTCCTTGCATGAAACTGTTTTGGTAGAATGAACCACTGAATTGGTAGATTTACATTGTGGAATGTTAAAATGGGATCCGTCCTCTCCATATACAAAAATCATCGGGTATTGGAGTGTGTCGTATGATCTGTGTGCTTCCCTGATCCGTTGAAGTCCATGGTCGCGATGCTTGATAACAATGTCACATTTGTTGTGCTGATCTCCAGCGAGAAGTATTGTAACCTCATTGAAAAGGGTGAAATATAGCGGCCTGCATTATTCTCCAGATGGCCGCTTGTCAGCATCAATGATGACATAGTAATTGTCCACAGGAGCGGTTTCTAACGCGTATTTGAAGCTCTGAACGTAGCTGTTATGAGTATGAAGCATGTCCTGAAGTTCAAAAAGGGGCTCCAGTCTAGTAACAGAAGCAATTGAGTATTTCCTTGTTGCTTGTGGACAGTCAATTGAGTTTTGAGTTTTTTTCTTTTGTGAAGGCAAATGTATTTCGCCTTGTAGCTTGTTCAAGACAGTTGGGCATGAAGTAGACCTGAAGAAATTGGGGCTCTTTATTATCTACATGCTCAAGCGATCCAATAAGATGATAAACCTGACCTTGAACTTTGAAAGTGGGCATAAATCCACCTTCATACTCATAACTCGATCCAAAAGATGTCATTTGGAAGGCACAATTGTAATGTCGAATATCTTGAAGGAAACCTCTTGATAGTGAATGGCTGCATGTAAGAAGAAGCCTCAATGGCTGTGGTGAATCCATAGGAGGGTGCAAGTTGACCTTACCATTAAAGCAGCTGGTTGACCAGGCCACTCTTTGGCTTAGCAAAACTGGCAAATTTCAGACATTTCGCCGATTTGAATATGAGGGTGTGTAGCATAATTATTAACGGGGACACAATTGAAAGCCTTCAATGACCATTGTGATTTCGCAGCCCTCGAAATACCCCGCTTATTGGCTTTATACTGAACCCCCCCCCCCCCCCCCCCGTCAAATAGTTTGGATAGCTGCTGTCTCCGCTTGTCGCGCAGCTGCACTAGCTGCCGCGTCTCTGGTCTGACGTAGATCACGTTCAACATCATTCTCTGCAGCTCGCGCAGCTGCTTTTACCTTTGCATTTCTTGCAAGCCGAGTTTGACGTTTCTCGTTATTCACTGCAGCATGTGAGGATGCAGTTGAAGAAGCATTTCTGCTGTGTCGAAGTAAACACTCGTCATCATTCTCAGTTGCATGTGAAGATACAATGGAAGCAGAATTTCTGGCCCGTCGACTCAAGCAATGATCATCGATAGACAGAGCTGTCGCATTCACTGACCACCCCGCAATTTGAGGCTGTCTAATGTTCGACGACGCCTTAGTCATCCTCCTTCTTTTCGTTATCTGAGACCGCCTCAGTCCTAATAAGGGCATCTTCTTTTTAGGCATCAAGGTGGTGAGCACGATATGACAAAGGAATCTGACAAATATATCTTGAATATAAAACAATGCGAAAAAATAAGTTTTGCTAATCATTCAATTTTGCAAATCAATTCGTCAAATGAGAAATGCGCCCAAAATCCTAGAAAATGTCATAGATACATTATTTACAAAGTCATCTTTACATGAACATGCAGGGTAACCAATAATGTTGGCACTGCCGTTCTTTAACTTTGTTATAATTCAGTGGTTCAAAGGAAATTTAAACTTTTTAGAGAAATCAAAATTGCATATAAGGCATAACATCTATATATCAATAAAATCGGTTATGGTAATCAGGAGTTACTTGAAGCCGAACATTAAAAACATGGCAGCTTAAAAAATTGCTCCATTTCTTTTTATGTAACTTTTTATCAGATTTTGAGTGCATTTCTTAACCGATTATAATTTTACTGAAAGAATGGATGGGAAATAGTTACGGCTACGGTAAAAAATGTCTAAGTGTGAAAATCACTTGCATGGATACTGAGCTAAAGCTGATTAAAGAGCCAGTAAGGGCTTTTAGGTCACCATGTATGTCGAGCCCCAATGCGCAAAAATGGGGCATGGTGTAAATAATCTGACTTCTTATTTGCATTGAAATTACTCAGATTGACTTGAATGTGCTATTTTAGTTTGAGCAAAACCTTTGTGCTGGCCAAGCGTCAATAGTAATTAACTGCATACCTACTTTTGCACACCCACCCCTGGTGTATACATGAATCCTAATACAAACAATTCGTCCATATTTCCTTCAAAATAAAAGGAAATTAAAGTAAATTTAGCCTTATAAGATCGCAAAAAAATAATTTAAGTAGAAGACCTAACCGCCAACGCCATAGCAAAATGAAACAACAATTGAAAACAAAAAATAATCCAAACATTTAATAGAGAAGGTTTAGCCTAATAAGATCGCAAAATTAATTTAAGTAGAATGCCTAACCGCCAACGCCATAGCAAAATGAAACAACAATTGAAAACTGAAAATAATCCAAACGTTTAATAGGGAAGGTTTAACTTACCAAGTAATGAGGTCGCTGACTTTTTAACGCTTTGTAGCATACAAAAGTAGTACAGTTAAAATGAAGCTACTAAACAAATCGAACCAACAATTGAAATTCAATTTGAATGGCATCTACTTATAGCATCTACTTATTCTGACAAGAATCTAAATATCTAATCGTCTGGAAGTGGTGGGAATTTTTTATCGTCTGCGCATTCCATAAAAGGGAAATAACTCGTCTCTCATCTCTATGTATACATTTGAATTGAAAATTCAATACATTACAAGTTCGATTTTTACACATGGCGTGGGTCGATTTGAACAATTGTTTGACCGATGACTCCGCCGGACCTTCATCTTTAAGTGTAGCAATTCACCGAAATTTGAACGTACGGTTTAAGAGGAGATGTGTGCCGAAGGTTTTAGTAGCCAGACAGACAGACAGACAAACAGACTGACAGACACCTCAGTTTTATATATATAGATATATATATACACTGTGCGGACGATAATTGTTCGCAAGATTACTGTCTAGGAAAAAAAATAAAACAGTAGTTTTATCTTTTAAGATATATTTATCAGTTTGTCTTCATGACTTATTCTTTCGATCTCACTCGATAAACCGGTCATTGGCTTTGATGACGGCCTCAAGGCGGCCTAGGAACCGGCTACAGGGCTTCGTCACTGTTCCCCGACTTAGGCCCTAAAGGGACTTGTGATCCTGGCCTTCAGATCATCTTTCGTATTACAGCTAGATCTGTTGGTGTCTTGTTCCACTGCGCCCCACACAAAGAAGTCGAGGGGGTTGCAGTCAGCCGTGCTGGGAGGCCAGATGTCAGGAGATGTGTGGTCGACAAAGTTCTCTGAAAGCCAGGCTTGAGTCTTTCGGCTGGTATGGCAAGGCGCTGAGTCTTGCTGCTACACGTACGGCCTACCTGCAGCTACCTGAAAATAATTAACTTAGGTATAATTAGCGCAGCTCATCGGAACTTCTAAAGGAATATAAATTAAAATATGGAAATAATGTTATATGAATGTAATGTTCCATATATTTGTATTTCACTATGGTGTCTTGGGTATATCTATTGTCTGCCATAGTCGAACAGTATTCTTCTGTCGACTCTGCATAGGTAGATCCCACTCAATGCAGCCTCGACAGAAGAATACTGCTCGACTATGGCAGACAATAGATATACCCAGGACACCATAGAGAAATACAAATATATGGAGAATTACATTCATGTAACATTCTTTCCTTATTTTAATCTATATTCCTTTTGAAGTTCCGATGAGCTGTTCTAATTAGACCTAAGTTAGTTAATTATTTTCAACTGAACCAGATCAATAATGATCTATAATCATTCGATCCAGAAATATTATATGGAGTAGCGAACCAATTGTAAACGGACATTATTATTATTAATATTATTATTATTCTCTACATTCCTTACATCAAAATAAAATATGTTGACAATCTTTTAATAATGTCTTCCCTGTGAAATTTGTGGTATTGTTTTGCTTAACTAATGAATATTTCCAGCTCTGTGCATCTAACCTCTGCATGAACCCAGCCACCTAGCTGCCTTCCACTGCATATTTCACATTGAGCACATGCCTTTACGCTTTGGCTTCTAACTAATTTACCAATCTCTCTTCTCCTCTCCTATCTCCTCTCATATCTCCATCTCTCTCTTTAAGATTGGTTACTCTTGAACTGTATATATATATATATATATATATATATATATATATATATATATATATATATATATATATATATATATATAAATATATATTGTCTAGCTCTAGTTTGTTTAACTATCGAGCGCTTGTCAGTATCATATCTGATTTTTGCGTTTCGTTTAGCTTTTCTCCTACTCGCCGAAATGCGATTCTTGCTGAAACTATATTGTATTAATCTCTTGTGTCTTATAATTAACTTGTTAATAATTTTTATTGACAGGTTAATTGTATAAGTGTATTTTAAAAACCACCCGGTTGAGAGTTTATTCGATTTCTGCTATCTATGCAATTTTTTGCATGGTATACACATACTGAATTCCTTTGACAAAATCTGGGGTTCTTTCCCCCTTGTGAATTCCAGACGTGCTTTTACGAGCCTCTGTGGCACTCACAAATTTGGTACAGAGCGAAATACCTGTTGTTAACCTGATATTCCTTTTTCGACCATTATATCTAAAGCTTATATTTTTAAGCAGACAGTATTTTGATTTAGGTGTCATAGAAACCCTGCATTTGGATTTTAACATCAATTCCAAGGGGCCTAGATCTGTGTTTTCTTTATCATTTATTTTATTTTGTTTTGACCTGTTTAGCTTGATTTGCTTTTTGGCTTAGGTGGTTAACGCTTTCTTGGCCACTATTTCAGTTTTGTATGGCCTCTTAACATATGGTTTATCTCTAGTTTTTTTAACTATCGACCGCTTGCCAGTATCATATCTGATTTTTGCGTTTCGTTTCGCCTTTCCTACCCGCCGAAATGCGATTCTCGCTGAAACTATATTTATATATGTATATATATATATATGAATATATATTTAGTCATTGTCAATCCTCTCGAAAATGGATTTGAACTTAACTAATTTGCTGTGTGGTATCCTGAAGTAACCAGACTGGATATTTTCAAAAATGCCCTTGACATACAGAAAAATAACATAGATTTTCTCGAGACCTATATTCAGTGCAGTCAAATCTACAACCAAGACAGGAAACAGAAGCCACCGTAATCAGGTGGTTTGCGTAATATTGACGAATGTTTAAATCTCCACTGTATTGCTTATAAACGTGCGATCAACACTAGACTGTCGCAATGCTTTTACATATCATAAATACGCTAATTTTATTAGTGTTTCCACAACAAATATATGTATATATGTATGTATTTACGTATGTGTATATGCTGTATGTATGTATGTTCTTCTGGTTTTATAATTTCACAAATATTTTTCCAAAAGAGAGAGTCGGTTTCTAACATAGACGCAATACTCTCTCATTGGAATTTACACATCAACTAGGTAGATTATGTATGTATGCATGTGCAGATATGGACGTTATTGTATGTGTGGATGTATATGTTTTGAGTTATATGTGTGCATGTGTATATGCTTGGAATCTGTACATGTGTATATGCAGTTATTAGATGCAACATTCTTGGAATGTTTTACATATTTTTATTGTTTCATTAATGGGTTGTACTTGTAATTTCCTAATGTATGTATGTATATATGTTTTTAACTTTGATTTTGAAGGTGGCTTTATAATTATTAATTTTCATTATTTTTTAGACTTGCTGTCTCGGCGGCCAAGTTAAAAGAATCGTAGAGGGTGGTGATCCTGGTTTGTAACTCGATTCTGGTCTGGAATATAGTTCCCGGTAAGTCATTTCAGTTCTTTTTCTATGGTATGTAAAATAAAAACTGAAAATGATTACATTTACCTCTTGAATGGAACCCAAGACCAGGATCTCCAGCGTCTCAAGTACCTACCGCTATGTCACTGAGTCAGCTACGAAAAGCTTATGAAAATTCATACTTATAAACGTACTTTCAAAATGTTCAAAACAAAATGATGTGGTGCCGTTTATGTCTTTCTTAGAGTTGTTTCTTTTACTTAGGGTCGACTTCTAACTCTTTTGGGTGTTCCATAAACTACATGCCCGTTTTGTTTCTCATCTCCATAGATCAGGAATGTCAAACAGGAATGTCAAACATGTGCACAGTTGGTTGTCGTGTGCGGCACTCAAACAATACATATGTGACCCATACGGCCCTTGGGGGATCCTCAGTTTGACATGCTTGTTCTACACTCTACTTTCCCAAGTATTGAGTACTTAGCTGAACGATGGTCGGTCTTACTTGTCTAAACTGCTAACTCCAAACACGCACACATACACACACACATACATACATATATATATAGGGCGGGTACAATTCCCGAGACTCATGGACGAGTTCTCTCAAGCGGTCTCTGTCCCTCATTATCGCTGCCATGTCCTGCGTCTCCAACAGACCAGTGTCTGTTCTTAGGGCATCAACATACGTTCACCTTGGTCTTCCTTTTCCAGTGTGTCCATGTAGGGGCTCCCACAGGAGCACTGAGTGCAATGTCAACTCTGGATGTCGGTGAGCACGGTAGCTAACCTGAGTCTCCTTTGTGTCACTTTTCAGTTGACTTTGACTCCATATCCTTTTATCATCGTAGTGGACTATTGTATGCGCCTTGCACTGTAGAAACACCAGGACTCTGGCTTTACTGTAGCAACGGCTCAGAGCAGGAGAGTTAAGGCGAAAAAGATATCGGATGCTGAATGTGCCCCGACTACATAGATTTGGTAACAAATACAGTGAAGGAGGCAGAATATTTGTTGCAGGAGGTTGATACTGCCTCGATGAGTGTGGGGCTGAGAATGAATGAGCCTAAAAAAAAAATATATATATATATATATTTATATATATATATATATATATATATATATATATATATATATATATATATATATATATATATATACATGTAAACTGCATATACTGTATTAAGAACAACGATGAAATTTCGTTTAAATCTGAAGAACAGATCGATAATGGCGTCACATCAATGACTTCTGTGGGTGACCCTGAGCCAATCTTCTGTGAAACGCGCCTAACAGGTCAAGACGCAATAAAACCTAAATAGATGTAAACGAAACTTCATCGTATTATATACAGTGTACTCTCGGTATTTGCCGTAGCGGTTTAGAACCTAACTAATAATTGTACATGGAAACCACCGCATATCCGCGGAATCTTCCGCAATTTTTTATGGCTTTTTTTTAACACTAAATTATTAGTAACAATATACCGAAGTTGTCGGCCTACTGGACGTGAATAATATTGTTTTTTTTTGTTTTTTTTAGACAAGGATGTGTTTATTGTGTTGTATCAGATGAAAGAATGGTATTTAACTAATGTATTGGTACGCGATGGGGCCCACCCACAGCCCCGGCGGACAGAGGACGGCAAGGGAGACGCGCTGGAAAAGCCACTCCAACTCGTGGGGCTCACACCTGCGGCTGGCCAGCTCAGCGCCTATGGTGGTGAGTAAGGAGGTAGCACTGGAGCCGAGGACAACAGAACATTCCACTGCCAGGGGAACGACCGCAAACCTGTCCGAGAGCGACCGGTATTTGAGGAGTTTGGTCCCCTCAACCCGACGTGCAGCAGAACGTGGATCAGTCACAGACTGCACCAGGTTGCGGCTGCAAAAAGTGTCGGTGCAAGTGGCATCCCAGCCGAGGGGTTTGCCACCGCGGAACGGGAAGATGGTCATGCCATCTGGCCTTTTGCCGTCCCATTGATCCAGCCCCACCGGCTCGAGCTGGGAAGGGAAGCCTGCAGCGTCCAAGCCTTGCTTAATGACCTCGTTGAGAGCAGTATGGCGTGGAATGCGGCCGGCACTGTGACGATAGGAAAGCGGGTGGAGGCCGAAAGTGTCCACGGTGGAACTGCAGCGACATTGGTGTGGCTGGCAGATCCGGAGGCCGAGCCTCAGGCAAACGCCGATTCGCAGGCTATGGTTGTCTAGCTGCGTGCCAGTGGAGAAGGAGGGCAGAGCATGGAGCCAGGCACCACTGTGGGGTTTGGAGGCCGCACAAAAACAAGCAAGGCGGTGCTGGTCGAGTTGGCGCGTGAGTCTGTCTGAGGCCAGGCTGCACTGGATGGCATCCCAAGTGTGTTGGGGTGACTTGACGTCAACAGGGTGAGAAGGAGGAGGGACGTCTACTGGGCTAAGTCCCAGCCGGTCACACGTCTCACAGGCGGCCTCACGTTCTCTGAACGCAGAGGGTTTATGCATCAGGTCCAATATTCGCCGTTTTTCACTCACCGCAGGTGCTCTAGGAATATAACCTCCGCGAATAACGGGGTACAAATGTATGTATATATATATATATATATATATATATATATATATATATATATATATATATATATATATATAAATATAAATTAGCGAGAATCGTATTTCAGCACAGGAATTAACGAAAATCAACATCAGATATGTGTGGCAAGCGCTCGATGATTCAGTGAATCAGAGCTACAACATACGTTAAGGGCCAAACACGCTGAGATGATGGTTAAACATATCATCCGCACAGCCAAAACAAACGACCAAGTAATTCGGGTCAAACAATAAAAATATGTGTTGATACTTTCCCGGACCCTGGAATGTGTGTGTATCTATGTATGTAAGTTTACTTGGTGAGGAGGACAACCTGCAGGACAAAAAACAAGACGTGACGAAGGGCAGAAGAACTCATAAGAGTTAACGGCAATCCAAAAATGTGTATGTACAATGTATATATATATATATATATATATACATATATATATATATATATATATATATATATATATATATATATATATATATATATATATATATATATATATATATATATATATATATATATATATATATATATATATATATATATATATATATATATATATATATATATATATATATATGTATATAAGTGCATGCATATGCGCGAGGACATAGAAATAATCAGGTTGGACACCCGATCGCGCGGTTAAACCACAGGGCATTTTTCTAGGAGAAGGCAACTCAGGAAACTGGGATAACTCCGATATAAAACCTGCGGCTCAGTAGTTACCGATGATGTTGATATTTTCTTCTTTACGGGTCATAGCTACTATCGCTCATAGTGTGGGATTTTCTCAGTTCACAGTCTTTACTCACTTTAAACAAAAAAATCTTCACGCACTGGCATTGCACGATAGCATTAATTGATAATTATTAATAATGTTACATCATGCAATGGCCATACTCGATAATTATCATGTATGTATGTATGTATGTATGTATGTATGTATGTATGTATGTATGTATGTATGTATGTATGTATGTATGTATGTATGTATGTCAGGTCACCAGTTGATGCTACTGGTAACATGTATCACAGTACAACCTGTCTCATGGTCGGGTCATTGGCGACTAAACTGGCAACCCCACCAAGGTTTCTTGGTGAGGAGGGTGACTTTGGACATCCTGCAGGACTAAAAACAAAACCTGTCAAATGACAAAGGAGCTCTTAAGGGTCAATGGCCATCCAAAATCACCGGGAGAGATGAACCCTTACCCTTTGTCAAGGCAGAATTCTAGGAGAAGGAAAACTCTGATATAACACCTGCAACCCTGATGGTATCCAATGATGTTGACATGTTCTTCTTTTTGGTAAATATTATCTTGGTTAAGAGAGTGGGACTGGCTTTGTGCAGTGCCTTTGCTCACTATAAAAGCTTCACGGCACATGCATTGCTTTATATCTGGAGATCTCTCTGCACTTGTCGTCATATGGTACCATGGGCCCAGCACTATGTGTCAATAATTGTCACAAGTGTAGTGTTTGTACCAGAGTTTTCAAGTCGCTGGCTGGACTAAAAAGTCAGACTCGTTCAGCGCATCGGGGGGGGGGGGGGGGTTCTCCTACAAGGATATAAAGTAGTGGCCGTACTCGAAAACGAGTTGGCAGCCACCATGTATGTATGTATGTGTGTGTGTGCGTCTAAGTATGTATGTAACCTGGTCTAACATTTTTATGAATTTCACACCATGGCAGAGAGAGATAGGGAATCAAAGACAGAGTGTGAGAGAGAGAGAGAGGGAGGGAAAGAGAGAGAGAAAATAGATAGATAGAGAGAGCGATAGAGAGAGAGAGACAGAGAGAGTGAGAGAGAGAGAGAGAGAGAGAGAGAGAGAGAGAGAGAGAGAGAGAGAGAGAGAGAGAGAGAGAGAGAGAGAGAGAGAGAGAGAGAGTTTCTACAACAGCTAACTGAATCTTTCCTTGGAATTTAGGCAATATGAATGAGGTAATCATGTGTGTATGTCTTTATGTATCTATACCTTGGTGTGTGTGTATGTATGTATGTGTGTAGGAAAGGCTTTCATTGCACTCGTTGATCTGTGTTTTTTGAGTTGTATGTGCTCCAAATTCGCGGTAGATACAGTAATGCTGTATTCGATTCTTTGAAGTCCCCTTTTATAATTTCATTCAACACCACTAGCTCTCTCTTTCTCTCCCCCTCTCTCTTTTTTATGAAAATATCCACAAAAAAATCCGTATCTGGAACACGTACTCCGATTTACGCGAAACTTGTTGTATTCTATTTTTATTCCGATTTCAGGGGCAATTTCCTTTCAAAGTATTTTCCCATTACGCACCGTTTTGGACGTATTAAATTACAGACGATCACACAATCACAGAGTTTTAGTAGAATATGCATGTATGTATGTATGTATGTATGTATGTATGTATGTATGTATGTATGTATGTATGTATGTATGTATGTATGTATGTACGTTTTGTTTTATAATTTCACAAATGTTTGCCAATAGAAAGAAAGCCGTGTTCTAACATTGGAATTTACACAACATCAACGAGGTAGATATGTCTGCATGCATGCATGTGTGTGTAGGCATGGATCTGTATGTTTTTAGTTTCATGTGTATATGCTGTTATTCAATGCAGAAATTTTAAAAGGTTTTACATATTTTTACTGTTCCATTAATGGATTGTATTTGTATTATGTATATATGTATGTATGTATGTATGTATGTATATGTATGTATGTATGCATTCATATATGTACGTATGAAAGTATACATGTCTGTGAACACACAGGCACAACTACCAAGTTGATGTGTAAACTCCAATTTTAGAAACCGACTCTCTCTCTATTGACAAACATTTGTGAAATTATAAAATCAGAACATACTAGAATATATATGTAAGTATCAATGAATGTATGTATGAATGGACGTATTTGTAATCCATTGCTATCCTGAACTGCCCCACATATTATTCGTGCCTGTAATTCTGTAGAGATATTCATAGTGTATTTTTCTAAAACAGTCACTAACGGGAAAGTAAATCGGAGTTAAGCAATATTTTTATTGATGCTTTTGGAATTATTCACATGAAAATATTTCTACTTCAATATATTTTATATTATGTGTATTCATCGACAGTAATTGTCTGTTATTTCTCAAATCATAAATATAATTTTGGAGATCACTCTTTCGGCAGTTATGCAGACATTGAATCACTATATTTCAATTAACTATTCCAAAACACTCGAATGTGTTGTGATATTGTGTAACCAACATCTCATTACATCAGAGAAGTTAAAAATTACAACGTGTTTTTACAGTCCTTTCATCGTAATAATATGTGCAATTCAAATTGGTAGCAATGATATTTTCTGAACCTAATAATAGATCAACTTAACAATATTCATTTTATACAATTGATACAGACCAAAGGTTAGGAATCCTGTTGAAGATGCTCCGTGATTTCGAAAGTACGTTATTCAATCAATGAAACAAGTTCCCGTAATTATTGTAGACAGTAATTCCAGAGCCACTCTAGGCGTTTGACTGCTTATGATTCAGGGCATCTCAATTGACCTTTGAAAGGGTTGGAAGTGACCATCTCCTGTCAAAGCGTCAAGGCTCTTATTACGTTAAACCGGCCAGCAAAAGCAGTTATCTGAAGGTGGCTGAGAAAAGTCCCCGAGCCCAAAGTAAGAGTCAACTGAGAACTAGTATATATGTCGAATTCTAAATGATTGGAAAGAAAGTTATTTCAACGACAGACATACGATTATCCCGAATCTGAAGAACATTTGTTTTAAAACTGGACATACCATTTCCAACTATCTCTTTGAACATATATATATATATATATATACGTATGCATACTTACATTTATGTAGTCTGCTATCTTAGAGCGAGAAATGAAATGTTTTTGTGTGACAGGCAGAGGAAATATAGAAAATATTTAAATAGGAGGAGGGCATCGAGAAGTGCACTGACACAGAGAAGAAACTTGTAGAAGGAAAAAAACAAAGGCGATGTGCAAGACAAGTTTTCACATACATCTTCACCCTCATTAGTTCTCAAAACAATATTTTCTATATTTCATCTGTTTGTCATCTACCTTGTGGTTTGCCTCTTTTTGACCATTGACTGTTGCTCTCTGTCTTCTGATGCATTTTTGCCCAGCGCTGTCTATGATAGCATTTAGCTGTTTTAAGGGGTTTCCTAGCGAATAGTTTTCTCAATTGTATATGTATTCAATCAAATACACTCTCGTATCGATTCGATCAGCGACAACACTCATTTATATATATATATATATATATATTACAATGAGTTGGGACCAGATGAATGAGCTCATACTCTTTCAACAGCAGCAAGTTCCAGACTATATATATATATATATATATTGAAGAGTTAAACAACATTCAATGAGTATATCAAAGAATATGTTTTACATTAGATTGGAAGCGCTCTACGAAAAATAATTTTCCGGAGTTATTAATATTAGAATATAAATATTAATAAAATAGATGTTCTTTTGATCAATTACAATTTATTATACATATTTCGGATGTACAACAGTACGTCCTCATCAGACAAAATATAATGATACATGACATACCCTGAGATGTTAAATGGTTAAGAATTAATCAAGGTAGTGATTAACCTAAGAGACAAATTAACATTTATACCATAATAATGAGAAAATGCGAAAACGTAATAAATTCAATAGAGAATGTGTGAGTAAGAAAAACTTGACCCTAGTTCATCGTCTCACAACGACTTGACGACAGACTCAAACTCGACATCGAGGCCAACTTTTGTCGAGCCGCTTACAAACTTAAATCGGTGACCGCCATCAACAGCGCCACAGAAAATAACAGCGCCCACACAACCCACCCCAAGTTCCCCGACAACCCACTCCACCCCCCACCCACCAACCACGAACTCGACACTAAACTCATCAGGCTAAAACACTCCATCTCGGATATACTTCTCAAACACACACACACACGCACAACACACAACCTCACCAAATGTGAACTCACTACTCTCTCCAACCTAAAATCGAAGAACCTCATCTACCTCCCCTCAGACAAGGGAAAAGAATTCTGCGTCATCAGCAGAGAAGCCTACAACACCCTGGCCCTCCAACACCTTGACGATGACAACCGCTACTCCAAGGTCACGGGAATCACTCCTGCGCAGATAGAAGAGCACAACAACGCCGCCTGGACCAACATCTGCAACCGGCGGAAGCTCCTGAAGAAGCTGAGATACAACCTCCTCACGAGGAACAGCAGACTACCCGCCTTCTACCACCTCGTGAAAACACACAAACAGGGACCAGACCTGAAGATCATGCCCATTGTATCGAGCGTGGAAGGACCACTCTACAAAATTTCATGGCTCCTAACCAGAATACTGAAACCCATCTTAGACACCTTGCCGGGACACGTTAACAGCTCCGAGGAGGTGTTGAAGCAACTGCATCAAATGGATCCCGACACCAGAATGAATAACAGATTTGCCTTCAGCCTTGATGTAGTCGCTCTCTACACCTCGGTCCCGGCACTCCCGGCCGTCAATATACTAATGGAACGCGTCCAATCCACTGACCTACACTGCTTCGGGCTCACCCCAACTGGCATCCACGAACTCCTATCCATCGTCGTCGACAACACCTACTTCGGATTCCTTGACCAAACATACCAACAAACCTCAGAACTGCACATGGGATCAAGCCTGTCGGGTGTGCTAGCGATCTCTTACATGGAAAGCCTCGAGCGCAAGGCACTTAACGCCTGCGACCCCAACGCCGTCGCCTTTTTCTCAAGGTACGTGGACGATATCCTCATCCTCGCATCTTCCCAAGACATGGCGAAGAGAATCTATGAGACGTTCAACAACACGGACGAGAACATTGAATTCAGTGTTGAACACCCAACGACGACGGGTCACTTGCCCCCCTCGACTTCCGAATCAACATCGCGGAACAGGGAGGGAACCACTGCAACTTCTACCGAAAGGCAGCCTGCAGGGACCTGTTCGTCCACTACAAGTCCGCCCTCCCTAACAGTGCCAAAATAGGATACACCACGAACGAGATTGCGCGAATCAAAAACAGATGCAGCGATCGCACGAGTGGTGTCACTCATACCAAGCGATTTCTCGAGGTGCTGGAGACGAACGGGTACCCTACCTCGCTCAAAGACAGAGTAGGAGACACCAGACACGAGACAGAGAGGCAACCAAGGCAAGTGCTTCCTTAAAATGCCACACCTGGGCGAGAATACAGCCAACACTATCCGCAAGGCTATACGGAGGTAGGGCTTCGATATCCACATGGTCCACTCGGACCCCACCCTGCGAAGATCCCTCTCCAGGAAACCCTGGAAATCAACTGACGCGTGCTCCCTCAGGAACTGCCTGATGCGCCATGCGAACTGTTGCCTACGCACATACGTCTTGTATAAGAGATAATGTAACAAGTGCAACCAATACTATATAGGTAGCACAATCCTGCCGTTGCACATCCGGATCAAGGAGGACACTTATACCAGGGCTTCGTCTTTCCGGAAACACGTAGTCAAATGAGGAAACAAAGACGCAAGGCCCATTGTCACAGAAAGAAACGTCGGCACATTACGTATCAAGGAAGCACTTTAGATCAACCGCCTTGGCCCACAATTAAACAACCCATCTGAGAGTATCGAAATGAAGTGGTTGGGTAAAGTTAACAAACGATGTAGCAACACACGCACACACACATACAAGCGAGACAGCAACACACGCACACACATACACACACTCAAGCGAGACATCTACACATGAACACACACACACACACAGTAACATTCACCAAACAGGCAGAGAATAATATGGACTGACAGCTAGCGCCACCCCACTCCCACAATTGAAAGAACTACTTCGGCCGCTGACCTCTGCTTGACCGACCCCATTTCAGGCGCACGCTCGCTCTGCTGTATACCTCAGATATTCAAAACACCGAACAGCGAAGGCTACGTTTCGCACATTTCCTACAGTCAACCTTTCCCCCCTCCCCCAGAAAAAACCCAGTTGATGGATGTCAATCAGAAATATATAGGGACAATTAAATCTCTCCCAAGGTAACTCTATCTCGTGTTGTTATTTTTATTTTTATTTTTATCCTTCACGCTCTTTCCTTCATTCCTCTACACGCTGCAGTCTTATACATGCCAGGCATCTCAACGTACACCCACTTACATCTCTCTCTCCACCACCGGATCTTGTTACCCGGAGATTTACCCATCTGCATTATCGAGACTTCCAAACGACTTAAATAAATTTACCCTATTATTCCACAACGCTTCAAGCAAACTTCAATACTCTCATATATATATATATATATATATATATATATATATATATATATATATATATATATATATATAAAAACACACACACACACACACACACATATATATATATATATATATATATATATATATATATATAGATATAATATATATATATATATATAATATATATATATATATGTATATACATATATATATATATATATATATATATATATATATATATATATATATATATATATATATATATATATATATATGTGTGTGTGTGTGTGTGTGTGTCTGTGTGTGTGATTCCGAGTTGAGTTAGTGGTAATCACAATAAATAATGTACTCAATTCATTCATACTAATGAAGCAGTTATGGTCCTGTAGAAGCCTTTTCTATATAAACTCCTCTCTCTCTCACTCTCCTTCTCTCTCTTTCTCTCTCTCACCCCCCCTCTCTCTCTCTCTCTCTAAATATATATATATATATATATATATATATATATATATATATATATATATATATATTATATATATACAGATGATTTATTTATGTTTATAGAGTTCAAGGCAAAATATGTCCAGAATACAATGTATGAGAGTGTGCGTGTGTGTGTCTACAATATTTTCTCTTTATGCTTAACTATATCAATCTCTACATTCGATCCCATCCATCTTATATGTCTCAACTTCTTATGGTGAGACGGTCTGTGTGTTAAAGGCATGCTATTAATGGGTTGCCCCTAGTTTAGTTAGGTCCACCAAATGAGGTAACGCTCTGTGGAAAGTTTCCTGCTTAAGTGCAACTCACGATCGAAGGCCACGGTTAAGATGTAGACAGAAATAATTTGTTTCATCACAATATTATGAAGTTCGGTGATACAGAAGGATTTCCTTAAATCACAATCTTCATCTTAGATCTTCTTCCATTTTTGAATAGCCTTAGGATATTTCAAGTAATTTTGTTTGCCGCCATGCATCGATATAACCATATCAAATGAATCGATGCAGACGCGTATTCCATGTCTTCTTTCAAACGTAATCACAGTACTTTTTGAGACAGAAGGCCATCCCTGAAACTGGTCAAGAACGCCTATGATGGAAAGAAGAATATATCAACATTCTTTAGACGAAAAATAATCAAGAGTTACTGCCATCCATTGGAATCAAGTGGAAATGCTTCTTTGATCCCCAAAAGGAAACGTGATCATCATTAAAACGGCAACTTCACAATGAATGGAAAGACCAGCTATTCAACCCTCAACTACTCCAGAACAAGACAAAGCAGACGAACATATTTTCAGCGAGGGATAGCTATTATATCATTCATTGATAACTTTTAGCCTTACAAGTCCCATCAAGCGTTAAATACTCCAGGCATAAAACTCTGCTTGTATGACGAACAGATTTTGAAAGCATTTTCAATGAGGATATGATAAACTTGTCACATTCTCCTTCATCGAGCAAAGAACTGTTAATACGAGCCCATGAGGCTCGCTTCATCTGCTAGAAATGTTATCCAAATTTCCCTCAAATCATAAACTATCATCTTACGCGAAATGATGTATCATTAAAAATCCTGAGTATGTGTGAAAGGGTTTATGAATGAATCCTAACGTATTAAGGGGAATACAATTCAGTTATGGTTTATGAATCAAAACACTTTCTTTAAAGAGTTTGTTTTAAAATTAAAACATATCAACGTGTATAAAAATAATATAGTAATTTAGGGTTTAGTAATGAAACTAGACCACCTGCGACCAGTTGGGGCAAGTTCGCTTAAAAGCATTTTTTAAAAATCACGTTCACTTGAAAATAATTTCTTAAATAACTAAAATAAACAAAGTCATGTTTATAATGTAAAATAAAATTGTAAGCCCCATGAAGGCCCATATATATATATATATATATATATATATATATATATATATATATATATGTGTGTGTGTGTGTGTGTGTGTGTGTGTGTGTGTGTATGTGTGTGTATGTGCCTGTGACCAGTTCATAAAGGTAACATACCCCCCCCCCCCCCTCACACTCACACATACACATATACACACACACTTAGAAAACCTTTGATACATATGACTTAATATATAGTCACCAAATTCGACTATAGCAATTGTGGTTACTCCAAAACCACCATACTGAAAACAGTTCGTTTTCATCAAAATAAAGCTGTGAAGGAAATTTAACTGGACTTCTGCTACTAATTAGCTGTCGAGAACCATATAGTTAGGTAGTGTGACAAAAAATACTGGAATAAAAAGAAATACAAAAATGTTTCTTTCAATGGCGAACTATAAACTAATCACTAACACATTTTTGAAACGGCTTCGTTTCTTTTTAACTTTGGAACAACGCCTGGCATACATATAGTTTTATAATTATTTAGTCTTTACTATGCGAATATATATATATATATATATATATATATATATATATATATATATATGTACATACCCACCACATAGACATAAACACAAACACAATATAAATATATATATAAATACGTACATAACAAAAAAAGTATGCACACACACACTCACACCTATACACACACCTATACACACATGCTCAAACACAAGAGTATGTAAGCATTACACCGCAGATGTAGTTAGTAGAAATGGAAGCTAAATTCACGAACACATATGTTTTCAATAAACAGACATTGAGACACAATGTGAAAGTGTAAAAACCAATATTTAACTACAGGTATTTCTCCTTGTCGCTACGAAAAATGATATCGATTTGACAGGTTTCAAGTTTTATTAAACACCAAATCACTTATTCGTTCTTTGCTACGGAGTGGATAGTTGATATTCAAGCTATTTATATCAGAGAAACACCGACAGAGTCTAAAATTGCCTTGTCTAATTTACATAAGACTGGAAGCTTTGGCGATCGAATGACAAGTGAGTATTTTAGTAAACACATTTAGTTTTATTGTGAAAAACCAGACGCTGCGCTTAAACTAAAGCATATTTTTCTCAATCTTTTAGAAAAATAGTGGGACCTGGCGAATTTCAAGTTACGTTCAACCATAATCTTGAAGCAAGTTTTAGCATTGCTTTTGTTAAATATTTTATGGTAATCTTACGTATGTTGGAAATAAGTCTTGATAACAATAAAGCTTTTTTCTATCACTTTTTCACATTAAAGACACATGGTATGTTGTTACACATGCTGTTAAATATTATCATTTTTGTTCAGCTTAAGATCAGTTCTGATTGATCAGACATAAGATTAAAGGTTTTGCCGCATTAAGCTCTCCATCAACATTTTACAGGTAGCATACTTGGACTATGTTATCCCTATTTATAAAATGCTATTGCAAGGTTTGAGAAATATTTGCCTCCTATTTATAGAAAATACTGTTACACCATAAATGATTGCTTGTTTTTCTCTTCTTCGCTTCTTGATACTTTGTAATTTTGAAATAATTGTGTCTTTAGAATTACCTGTTTTCTTAATTAATTAATTGTCCGTTTATATATCTTAGAATATATGAAAAATAGTGAAGCAATATTTGCTTATGTACATCGGGAAATATGTCGGATGTTATTTTCATTACATTTGCAGTTATCTTTCGCAAGATGTTCGATAAGTACTTTGTTTTGCAATTCCCATCAACAACTTATTCGACTAGACTTGTTATAGTCCAATCGGTAATGGTGGCCAATTCTCGTAAAATGTAAATTGAATTACATTTCACAAATTTCTTTAATGATGCTACAGCGAATTTCCATCATCGGTTTGATCTTATCGTAAGTTTCGAAATTTTCCAGAGTTTTACTTAGTAATGTTACCAATGAAAATAGAACTGGCAGCGTCGGGAAGAGATTTAACTCGTAACCACATGACTTCGCATTAGATTACACTGCTCACATTTGAGGAATGTGTCTTCCAAAGAAAAGTTTATTAATGCGAGTCTCATGAATATAATTTGACATAAGAAAACTGTACACAATAGTATCTGTTGGACCAAACATGTTCATCGATGAGAGGCACAATGTTTGTCGTGCTCGACACCATCATCACCTGACGAATTACCATTATCTTCTGTTTTATTCGGGCCAGAACACCGGTTTAGGAATAACCTGATATCCTGATGCATTATTTCATGTTGCAGCAATCAATAGTTCATGTTGTTTTTTTCCCGTTAAACCATCAGTCACCAAGACCTTGCGCAATGTGATGAAATTTGTCTACCCTTCTTTAACTAATTTATAAACAATTCTTTTATTTCTCAAACAGAGTTTATCAACATCTGAACGTAAAACTATGTAAAATTGTATATTATTTCGTAGAAGAAATATTCACATAATTTTTCGCATGCATCTTTTCCGTTATGGATGATATTACAGACATACACTTTATATTATTTTGCTCAGATTGATTTCTCAAGAAAAGATATTCCTTAACATTCATTTTTTATTTATTAGCGTAACATTGTTCTTTTAGAAAACAAAAAAAAAAAAAAAAAAAAGAACAAACAGACACAAATCCAAAACAAAGAAAATATAACAAGAAGGAAAAACGATTAAGACAATAAAAACAAGAACAATAACAAAAAAAACAGCGAACGTATATTCATTGGGATGAAGACATACATTCGGTTCTCATAATATTTAATTATTGTTTTTCTTAGGCATTTGGATCTTGAGCCGTATTTTGCAATCATATGATCGTTTTTATAGTTGAAATACAAGATATTATGTTCTTCTATTATAAAGAAGTCCTATGATCCAGGAAAAATGTATTGTACCTGTAATTCACAAGAGCAGTTTTAACAAAAAATATCTCACGTTGATTCTCCTCGAGAACTACGTTTATTGTACTGTGGAATGATCAGTTACATGCCTGTTAAAATTCACAAGCCATCTGTTCGGTTGATCGCATCAAATAGAACACTCGTCGTCAGAACCAACAGAAGAACAACGGCCGGTTAAGATTTGTAAGACAATTCTCCAGGCCTAATATATGTTTTACTTACTAGCACCGTCTGAGACGATTAAATGAAATCGAAAGAAACTACTATTTACGTGAATAGACATTAAAATCACGTCAATAGACGATATATACACAAAGAAAAATAATATACAGAACTACTTTTTTCATATTTTTATTTTCCACAACAGCTGTTCTAGCGCAAAAACACGCAGAACATTTATTGCTTAGGCATATAAATCATAAATCTGTATATGCGGAAGCATGTGTGTTCATAAGGCTATGGTCGCTTGCATGTATGTATATGTGCGCGTAATATCAATACATATATGTATAAGTGCATGTTCAACCACAGGAACATTCATCTAGACATATAGATGTATGTCAGTAAACAGACACATACTTGATTATATATATACATATATGTATTTATATATATATATATATATATATATATATATATATATATATATATATATATATATATATATATATATATATATATATATATATATATATATATATATATACATACATGGCACATACATAGTCTGTTTCATAACGGTATCTACTTGCATTGGCATCGATCGAGCTACATTATTTAATATTTACTCTTGGTATATCCCCAGGGGTAGCAGAATAGCTGAAAGAAGAAAAATGTAAAACAGAACAATATCCAATCTTACCGTGGAACAAATATTGCAAGTTTGGAAGAAATCTATTCTGCCGCATGATTGCTCGATAGGATGACTATGTAGATCATAAGAGCTCACTGAGGCAGTGGCGTACAATCAGACCAATACATATCGTTTCTTCGCTTACACATATATTCCTGCCATCTCTACATATGCTTAAACATTTAGATTCAAACCACGCTTATATATATATATATATATATGTATGTATATATATATATATATATATATATATATATATATATATATATATATATATATGTATACATATATACATATATATATATATATATATATATATATATATATATATATATATATATATATATATATATATATGTGTGTGTGTGTGTAGGTGTGTCTATATATACATAGATATATGTACATATAAGTATGTGAGTATTTATATATTTGTATGTGTCTGGGAGTACAATATTGCTGGGATTATTGGCTTCGTACAGTCGTCAATGTGATATAAAGCAAAAAATCATCTAAGGAAGCACGTTGGAGGGAAAATAGAAATAAAAGAGGAAGTAATGATAAAATATAGAATGTAAAACATAAAGATACGAAATGGAAAACATAAAACAGAGAACTGTCCAAAGGATAGTGTGTAGCCTGCAGCAATATAAACTGTTCAGTAATATCAGACGATTCTCATTCCCTCTCCCATCTGACAGAATATATATATATATATATATATATACTCACATATACACACACACACCTATATATATATGTGTGTGTGTGCGTGTGTGTGTGTGTGTATGTACACACACACATACACACATATATATTCACACACACACACATATATATATATATATATACATATATATATATATATATATATATATATATATATATATATATATATACATACAAACAATCCATTTTCGATATTTTTATATCCCTATCTGATAAATGCTGCATAGAGATGTGGAAAGCGTAATTACTGGATGATGATGGCAACTGCAATGTGACACACAGAAAAGTAAATATAATTGCTGAAATTCCGTATTAAGAACGAAAGGAATGATGGAGAGAATGTATAATACGTAAATGAAAAGAAACATCGGATGAAAAGAACCGGATGAAGAAGAAAAGACAAAGACAGTGGAATATATATTCATATTTTATTGAAATCTTTCTCTTGATAATGTATTCCTGTACAAACTTTTGCAATGATATTTAATATCTGCTGCATACAATTTTCGACAGAATAACTATTTTCAGGAATGCATTAAAACTTTCGATATGAGTCTATCCTGGAAGCCCAGCTCTTTGGTAGGCGAGGATGGTTTGGTGTGGATTGTTACTTGCGTTATGTTTTTCGTAAATGATAAAATTAATATTCAGTTAATTCCAATAGTAAAATGAAATAATAAAGAATGAAAAACACATTTCTTGGTGACATTGGATAACTTTGTTAATATTTTGCATTCGTTCAAAAATTCAAAACTGCATCAGCAATAACATCTGTTTTTTAACATTGGCTGAAAGCCAGCAATTAACTAGTACTTCATTATATCGAAGAATAAAGGCAAAGTTGACCGCGATGGGATTTTTTATCAAAAAGTAGAAATACCGTGAATATTTTACCCGACACTTTTTGCAATATGAGTTCAAAACTCGCTCAGTTCAATGTTGCGTTTCATTATTTGGAAGCCGCTGAAAGAATTACTATTAGCATATTGAATTGTTTATACACCTCTATTTTTTTCTCACTTTGTCTTTCTCACCTTCTATCTACTCTTCAGTCACTGGCGGTAGATGTGTTCCACTAGACACGTAGGTCTACGGCACCATCAAGAGTTAGACATTCTTACATAAATACATATACTCAAAGAAAGTAATGAAAAATATAGCCATTCCAACGCAGACAAGCGTAATAATATTCGATCAATATGAATTTCAAATCATCCCATTACTTCTTAAGTCAAACGAAATAAAATAATATTAATAAATACTCTAGTTAATGCAAAGAAATGTAGACATTTTTTTCTATTTGGTCTTTCTTTAAAATAACCTAATTATTTTGACTCAATCGTATTCACGACACGTTGAGCATATATAAACTTTTGAATATATGTTAACTGAAAATAAGCTGCTTCAAACTTTTTGTTCATTTTAATTTTTTCCGAAGGAATCTGTGCGGAGAAATTTTGTTTTTGTTTTTCGGTAGAAGTAACCATGCATATTTACTGAGATTTATAGGCTAGGAATATTTGTGTATATCAAACGCTATTCTTGAAGACCCCTCGGAGGATGGAATGTGAAGACGATCTCAGTGGGATTGGAACTTAGAACATAAAGACACTTAACCAAATAACATAAAGTATTTTTCTTTGTTGAAGCTCTAGCAATTCTGCCATTACTCAATACGAAATGCATGCACTTGATTAATTACTTGCTTGAAACATATTTAGGAATAAAGTGTGTCTTATTGCATAGTTCTAAAGAGTACATTTGTGCCATAGAGGTAAGAGTTCAAGAAAATCGTAGTGTGCCGTTTGCATATTTCTCATGCGCATTAGCCACATAAGTTAGAAGGACATAATTTCCAGTTGAAATAATCCACAAGGTGGGAGAGTGGGCTTATGTCAAATGCATAACTCTTAGTCTCTGAAAATCAACATAAAGCATTTTATGAGTGTGAATATACTCATGCTTGTGAATACATTACGTTTCAGTAGGCATCAAGGTAACAGAACGGAGATAGTTTCAAACATCTTATATTGACTGTACATTGTGTTGCAGTTGATTGAAGATTTATCACTCTAACAATTTCTGAATCTTCAGTATTTATAACTTCCCTTTGTGTTGAATCAATCGCAATAATCTCTTTTTTTCTTTTCTCCTATATTCTGATGAATCTGACGCTGTGATATGGCGAATTCTTTTAATGTGGCTGATGAATTCTGTATCCCCACATTTAATTGCTTGAAGCATAAAAGCAACACCAGCAATAATAATAATCATAATTTCTTTATTGGCCGCAAGGGTCGATACATTTGAGGGACAATGCAAGGGCCACTGACAGTGGGGAATTTACAGGAAAATCGAATGAACGATATAAAAAAAGATTAACAATAAAAAATATATTATAATAATGCAAATTCCCTAACTAGGGGGTAGAAGAACAGGGTGACACAGGTATCCCACCAATCCTGTACCTGCCTAATGACGCATAGTCAGTGTAGGCTCATTATCATGGACCATCCTCGCAACATTCACCTACCTTTTAGCAAATGTATTGAGAGACATGAATTCCCTCACGAGCCTCACGTTCCATTCCAAGTGCAACTTGAAAATGTTGATGAGGGATTGGCCTAAGAGAAAAGGGTCTCTATTCTGTCCCTTCAGTCTCGTCTACCCAACAACCCTTTGTTACCAAAGCTACCAGGCAGAGCAAAACGATCTGCACTTCTCGACCAAAAGAAAGTGGTGGGGAAACTTCCAAGAGGACTCAGGCGATAGCCGGATCCGTCCCCCAAGCGATAGCAGCTGTTCCACATAACTCCGAAATTCAGTAATGCATGGACACATGTCGAGTGCATGAAAAATGACTTCATCATTTTGAGCAAATCTCGGACAGATCCGTCTGATTGCACATCCATACCTGTAGAGTTTATCTCCAATCGGTAATGTCCACTGCAAAGCGAGGGGTTTCTGGAAGTTATCCATAGTATCTGGCAAGAAAGCCCTCCGGAACAGACTGGTCAATTCGACTTAATCAACGCCCAGAGCCTCCACAAATGAAAGGGCCGCGTGGCTCCCACTGATCTTCTATAGAACACTAGAGTGGCATTTCCACTGACCGTATTAACAGTCTTATAAAGGTGCCGACCACCTTCATTTCCGAGATTTCAGCACCATCACGGTGATGTCGTCCGCGTAGGATGCCTCAGCTCTCAGTTCGAGTGAGATGCCTTGCTGCACCGCCAGCTTCCGCAGTAGCGGCTCGAGTGGCAATACCCACACATGTGAGGATTGAGGGCAACGTTGACGGACCGAGCGCGTGATCTGATACGGTTTTGAAAGGTGACCACCGAGCACCGAGCACCGAGCAGATAATGCTATGCATTGGAGCGATCCAGCCATTGAAGGACGAATCGAAAAAAGCAAATTCGATTGACCAATAAGTGTAAAACAAAGAAAAATATAAAAAAAGTTAGGAGAATGCGGTGATAAATAGGAGTATAATAGATCTGCATTGATTTGGCATTCGGGATATTTGAATTGTATTTTATATTAATTACATTTGCTCTAAAATTTAAACAGAAAAAGATTGTGCATTGACACCTATTATAGAGACAAAAAATTACGAGGTATATGGGCGGAACTTTTTTAGAACTATCTTTTGGATTTCATATATTCTAAGTTTAACAGGTACGGAACTTTTGAACACCTTTCTTTATGATACATTGAATTCTTTTCACTACCGGAATAGTTGGTGTTTTAAGGTACCACATTCCGTTTATCTCAATTTCTCGATCTTTATATTTAGCATGTCTATTATTCTCTTTTGCTGACAGATTTCTATCAGGCAGTACAGTCATGTCAATGATAAGCATGTCTTGGTTTTAAAATCTTTAATAATTGCATCAAGGCCATTTGTATTAATCGCGCAATCTCTGTGAATGTTAAAATCCTAAAGGACTGTTGCTCCTTCAGTCTCAGTTACTGGTTGTGGTTTGTGTTCTTACCAGTTTTCTGCATGTTCTGCATTGTATTCATTGGATATTATCCAATGGATATATTGCTTCACCCTCTTATGTCAAAGCTTATATACAGATGGCTAGCTTAACCGTCCCGACAAAGGCCACAGAAGAGGTGGAGAAGAGAACTTAATTTTTGATGTATTTCAGTGCAGACTCATAAAGCGGCGATGACTCCACAAGCCGAAGTTGAAGTTGCGTTGAATCGTAACTGTGCTGACACCGAATAAATAGGAAGTGGCAGACTATACGGCACCAGCTCGGTGCTGTTTAAGTCAGAAGCCCTCGCTGTGAAACATTTGGTGACCACGTGCAAAACTAGCAAGGTTATTATGTACCCCTCCCACATGTTAAGAAGAACAGTAAGAGTCCACATTGCCTGTATTCTACAAGGACTAGACTTCTGGTGCCTCCTGGGATGCGTGATTGTGGAGGGGAGAGAGGCCGTCCTGATCCAGGTTATCAGAACAGCCTGGAGAGAATTCTCCAAATGAGGCCTGAGAACATTAGAAAAATCGCGGATCATATCCTCCTCCAAAACAGGATGGCACCGTTGGTTATGACCGGGCATAGAACACCTCAATATTTTGTCTGCAGCGAAACAAGACATTTGGTAAGCATCCACTGCTGCCAATGTCGGGATACCACCAACACCAGCAACAACAGCACCGGCAATACCACCAACACCACCAATACCACCAACACCACCAGAACCGACAATACCGCCAGAAGCAACACCAACGGAAACGTCAACATGAATGTTGACAACCCAGAGGCAACACAAGGAAAGCTCTTCTATTACCACTTACCCCCCCTCCCCCCCAAAAAAAGAAAAAATGAAAAGACACATTGATTTGACACAAACACAAACACACACAGAGGCATAAACACACAGACACACACACCTCGTTTTCCAGTAGCGACGACTAGGCAAAAGCAAAAGTAAAAAAAACAAAAGAGAAAAAAATAACCAGAAAAAAATAACCACACCACATCCAACCCGCATTAGAAAACGCAGACAGCACACACTCAACATAAACAAACACTTCCCCAACAACATCAGGTAACGTCGATCTTCTTTGACTGGGACGGTAATTTGGTGATCCTGGTAGTGAGCAATAGTGAAGCTGGTGCCTTTAGACTGGTTGCCACTACGCACCGACCGCGGCAGGACAGCCCGATTTCTTTAGGCGCCTGTAAGGTTTTTTGTGAACGTCTCGACCTTTACTCTTAGCAGGGAACTGGAACGCCATCTTAGACATACGCTGGGATTGTGTAGGAGTAGCTGATAGGAGCATAGAAATAAAATCCTCAGGTACTTGAGCAACCAGTTCCAAATATCTGACAGCTACCGACTAGGTTTCCTTACAGCAATTTGGACCAACTGCATAGATCGTATATAGATACTTTCTTCATTAGCCCAATAGAATAAGGTTATCGATTGTCCACATTTTCAAACGATCGCCTATACAAAGCACAAGTTGCTGATCTACTTGGTCGGCCTAGATAAGATACACAGGAAAAAACCTGGTTACTGGAAGCTGAACATGTCGTAAGCCTTCCAAGGACAAGGACTACAATTTATTTCAGTTAAACTTGACAAGGTCATCAACAACTGGTGATTGTCGGCTCTCTAAAGCGAGATTAGAGTAACCTCGGTAGGTTTAGTAAAGAAGTAGCGTTACAAAAAAATAGAAAGGATGCGGTGCTGGTACCTTAATTAGAAAAGGCTGTATGTAGTGCCATTGCAACTGGCATTCTAGCGGCGAGAATTGCATTAGACCATTTCGTCAATGAGAAACACGAAGCTAAGTCACCTGCTAAAGAAGCAATGGAACTGAAAGCTGTTCGATGCACCCGCGTGACAGAGGTGCAGCGTCGGAGCAAAAGCAGAATTTGGTCTTTGACGGACCGAAATGGACACGAGCTAAACGATTCCAGGCACATGTGTGAGGTTTTCTTTACCAGCGCTTTGTACAGGTGTTTGATGGGAGCGAGATGCTGGGGACGGTAGCCGATATCATATCGAACCTAGATGGCCTTCCGCGTCTCTCGCCAACCGATGCTGATAACTGCGAAAGGCCGATAACTTTAGCCGGGATTCGGGGGCCCTAGTCGGCGGCCTGGGGCACATGTAACCCGGTTTGGATGGACTGTCCTACGAGCTTTACATAGGTATGCCAGACTTGTTCTCCGATCTTTATCGAAGCTCTCTACTGTGAATAGCAAGTAATATATTTCGAGTTCTGTGAGCCGTAGCGTAGTGACGCTGATAAGCACATACGAGAACAAGAGGGATAAAGAACTTCAGGTACATAACCCTGCTAAACATAGGGTTTAAGATTTTGGCCAAGGTGTTAGCGAAGATGTTGGTGTTTGTCGTCGAGGATGTGGTAATGATGAGTTAAGATGCGCTGAAGCTGCGTCATTTTCACATATTCTGACTAAATGATGAACAGGTGTGGTCGTCGTTTATTTGACAGGCATTGCCACAGCACGTCTCTTTACTGCGCTGCAGTGCTGAGTCAAGAAGAAACCGAGACTGGGCGCCTGGCAACTGGAATGTTGCCAGACGCTCACTGCCCTCTACCAGTCGGAAAATTAGGTCAAT
>OZ024743.1:108903297-108908297 GCA_964016885.1 Eledone cirrhosa
GATAATCGAAATAATTAACTTGACTCGATATCAGAGCTAGGTAATATATTATAAAGTAAGAAGAAGTAATAGACACATATATATATCTATTTTTTCTTCGATGTCCCGACTGTACAGTTTCTCAGATATCGAGTCAATTGAATTATTTTGATTATCTTGTCTCTCGCGTGATAATATCTTCCTCCGCCTTTTTAGATTTTCTCGCTTGCTACGAACGTGTCTGGAGTTCCCTTGAAAAGCTGGCTTGCCTTACATCAATGTTGCATCTCTATGATGTAGGATTGTTGCATACTGACCAGCGAAACTGTACAGTCGGAACATTGAAGAAAAAAAAAGGTGTCTATTACTTCTTACTTTATAATTTGTTATATAAATATATATATATATATATATATATATATATATATATATATATATATATATATATATATATATATATATATATAAAATAAAGTTAAATAAAAAGTCAAATGTTTAAAATTGATTTCGTTTATTACTGCTATATATATTTCAGTGACAGCCATCTTTTGCTGTGACCTCTTGAGGCAGTCCGAATTAGTGTGGTATAGACAACTACATATGTTGTTGAGGTGTATAATATTGTCAATACTCTGATATGCCCAGTTCCTTGTTGGGTTGTTATTTTACTGAGGAACTGGAATCATATGAATTCGAACAAACGAATTTCAGTGTCAAAGGGCCTCTTCTCCTCTCATTGGTCAGTTGTTAGAACATTCCTCATTCTAAGTGTTGTTATTGTTGGAGTTAGCTTAGAAAATTGATAAAGTGATAGAAGGGACAAGGTGTTAAAGGAAAAAATAACAAAAAAAGTGTCAAACTTCCCATTGGTCAGTTCTGAGAGCATTCCTCAGTCAGAAACTATAGAATTTTTTCTGGGGTGAGGCTCCCTGTAGTGTTTGTGTTTGCTATTGCATACTGAGGTGTTGGTAAACAACCAACATATACTCAATATATATATATATATATATATATATATATATATATATATATATATATATATATATATATATATATATATATATATATATATATATATATATATATATATATATATATATATATATATATATATATATATGTATATATATATATACAGAGAGAGAGAGAGCACTTTAATAACAGCACATGCATGTGGAAGAATGAAATATGATGTTAATTTAACCGTGAAACTCCTCCTGGGTCCTGTATTGATCATTTTTTTGTTTTCCATGCCCTTGATAATCCCAATTCGGGCGAAACGTACGTAGGCGCACTGTTATATAAACATGTACTAACGGTTTTAAACTCCTTGTATTCATTTCTTTTATATATATATACATATATATATATATATATATATATATATATATATATATATATATATATATATATATATATATATATATATCCACATATATATACTTAAAGGTATGGTACTAGGACAAACAATCGACTAAGCATGATGTAGAGGAGAAAAATATAATCAGAGTCTGTTCTTTAACATGTTTCAGTACAACATCAGTTTCTCTCTCTCCCTACACCCTCTCTCTCTCTCTCTCTCTCTCTCTCTCTCTCTCTCTATATATATATATATATATATATATATATATATATATATATATATATATATATATATATATATATATATATATATAGATATCTACATATATATATATATATATATATATATATATATATATATATATATATATATATATATATATATATATATAGACACACACACACACACACACACACACACACACATATATATATTATATATATATATATATATATATATATATATATATATACTAGCTGAATTACCCGAGTCTCGCTGCGTTTCACACATTTTTTTTGTAGGAAAATGAGGATTGATATTAAAATTGATACAATTTATTTCAATATTACTGAATGTAAAATGTAATGCATGAATATTTAGAAAACATTATTTTTTGTAATATATCAAATCAGAATTACATTATTAAATATTATTCTTATTTTGTTTCTTGTAAATATTTTTTTTCAAAATATCAATTCAAACCTTTTGTGAATAGGCATCATAACTTGTCATTTACCTAAGGTTTAAATCAATGGTAAAATATTTCAGCATTGGTTTTGTGCCACCGGAGAACCCTTTGATTAAAATAGAATATACTTATCGAAGTACCCTGGGGAATGTAGTTTCAGAATATATAGGGTTATGGGTGTCTATCTCCCAAACCATAGGAGTTCGTGAAATCTTGTTCCATTTATTGGCCAAAATGTTCACTATAGGAGGTTTAACCCCCATCAGGGTGTCTTAATATTATTGATATTGGCTGAAATGTTGTGAATAGACATCATATCTTGTCAATTAAATTTCATATGAATCGAAGGGAAAACATTTTAAGCGGGGCTTTTCAGCGCGGGTTTTATGTCCCCTAGGAACCCTTTGATTAAAATGATATATACTTATCCAAGTACCCTGGGCAAAGTAGTTTCAGAATATATATGGTTATCGGGGTCTATCTCCATAAACCATCGTGAACAGACAAACAAACAAACAAACGCATACGCAAACAGACAGGAATACAACTTTATATATATATATATATATATATATATATATATATATATATATATATAAATATAAGTATGTATACGTCCATACATATATGTATACAGACGTACAGTAGTATATATATATATGTATATATATATATATATATATATATATATATATATATATATATATATATATATATATATATATATATATATATATACATACTACTATACGTCTGTATACATATATGTATGGACGTATACATTCTTATATTTAAGTAGCAGCCGTACTTAAAGTGAGAAGTGAAATTTCGTTTCATTTTTTCCATTTATATATATATATATATATATATATATATATATATATATATATATATATATATATATACATATATATGTATATATATATGTATATATCTGTATGTGATTGATAGGTGAGAGAACAGTGTATTGAATATCGAAGTAGAGTTTTAATATTCCTTTTATTAGGGTTGTATAGTGAGACTTATTACTCTGGCGTTTCACACACCGAAGCCCTTATGTAGATACATTCACTTTTTATCATAAAAAAAATGAATATATGTATATATATCAGTAGAAGGGGGTATTTAATTTGTTGGAAGTCCGACAAATATAAATATAAATGTTCATTATTGATTTAGAGCACACAACAAATTCCTGGAGTAAATATTCAATGATATTAAATAAATAGAAATTATACTTATAAAACAATATTTATTTTATTATATATATTTCAAGGGTATCAAAATACTTTGTTAAGCTTTCCTAAGATAAAATACAAAATTTGTTTTATATATAGAGACATATCCTGGAAAAAACCATACCTTATCAGTTGGATATTCTCTGGAAAGTGGAAATATATTAGGGATTTTTGAAACTTATGGATATGCAAATTAATATGTAAATAATTGAAAAACAACCGTTTATTTAAACGGCTATGGAGAGAAAGAAAAGAGAAGAGAAGATAGACAAAATAGTGAGAGAGAGAGAGGAGAGAGATAAGAGAGAGAATAAGGTAAACACTGAAGATGAATAAAAAAAACCTCATATAACGTTAATTTGAGGGAAATATATTCGGACAATTACGTATGTTTATATGTAAATACATATCTTAATATTATGTGTATTTATATTAATTGTTTAAAATGTGTTCATAATAAAATATTTTTCATTCGTTTATGAGTAGATAAATATATAAATAAATAAATAGATGGGTATATCATGTTATAGATATTTGTTTAAATGAGTTATGAGGGATATTGGTTTTGTATTGTATGTAAATAAATATGTATTTAAATTTGAGAATAATTTAAAATTAAATTAAATTAAATTAAATTAAATTAAATTAAATTAACTGAGTTAAGTAATAATATTTATATTTATATGATTTAAAGGGAAGATAAGGAAAACATTCCGGTTTTATTTATTTATTTGTTAGTGTGAAACTATGTAGTCAAAATAAGTACGGTTGTTTAAGATACATTTAGCCAGAAACAGTTATTAATCTATTAAAAAATATTTAAAATATATTTAGAAAATATTGAAAAGATATTAAAAAAATTATGAAAAAATATATTGAAAAAAATATATTGAAAAAATATATTAAGAAATAGTAAAAAGAATATTGAAAAAATATTGAAAAATAAAAATAAATCTTTTTAAAATCTTGAGAAAAATTTTGAAAAAATTCTTTGAGAAAATTTTAGAAAATCCTTTCCAAAAAATTGTGTAAACCTGATATGGAAGTTAAAATGCAAAAACAGACTATTCATTAGCTTGGGAAACAGTTTCAAAAGCACCCGCATACTGAAACAGATCTGCAAATTGTGTATTGAGGAAATTATTTATATACTTAACTGTAAAAACTCAATTAATTTAAGAACGAATTGATTTAATTATTGTAGACATCGCCAGTATTCAACATTCAGAACTATATATAACTAATAATTATACTTATAATATTCCTATAAATCTCATCTACTTGGTTTTAATATATTGATATCTCTAAATCATAATATCTCTAACATTTGTTGTACTTACACCTCTTAAAAATGTTCATATAATATATACGTATATAATTCTAATTTTTTTATTTCAATAACTTTTTATTTATTTAAAAAGTACTTATCTCTTTAAAAAAATGTTTGTAAGGAGTTTCTAAAATTTAAGATACATTTAGCCAGAAGCAGTTAGTGGTTATTAATCGATTGAATAAATATTGAAAAAATATTGGGAAAACATTGAACAGATATTGAAAAAATATTGAAATATTGAAAAAATATATTGAAAATATATATTAAGAAATATTGAAAAGAATATTGAAAAAATATTGAAAACATTTAACATTATTTTTTTTTAAATCCGGAGAAAATGTTGTAAAAAAAATTTTTGAGAAACTTTAGAAAATCCTTTCAAAAAAATGTTTAAGAGAT
>OZ024743.1:108913297-108943297 GCA_964016885.1 Eledone cirrhosa
TGTTAATGTTGTCTAGTAAAAGGAGTATTCAAGTGGTTATGGTCTTAAATCGGATTTCAAGCTGCGTGCTGTATTTTCGATGAATGCAATTAAAATTACGTTCATCCAGTCCATGCAATGGGAAGAATGAGATGTCGCTGTAATCCAAAGTGCCAGCCACGTCACACATTACAAGCGATTATAAAATTCAAAAATAGCCATTGATAAGTTTACTCCATCTCAAAGAATACCAAACAATGGGTCATGGCATCTTTCTCAATGATTTATGTAATTCAAATATTTACTTAAAATACACTTTTATGTTCTGATATGTTTAACGATGTGTTTTTATGTTGTGGTAGAGAGTGTTGTGTCTGAAGTTTGCTGTAGTAATGAACAATATCAGCAACGTATGAGTAGCCTTTCATTTGTTTCACTTTTAGTTCATCGTGTAGGTCGTCTCTCTACATTGTGATTTATATAATGTTTATAAAGCTAGTGCCCGTTCTTGAATTGTATGCAGAAGATGTGGGATATAAATAGAGGTAATCTTTATTTTGAAAATACAGTATTGTTTCAGCCTCAAGTCATGCTTGTTTAGGCAGAGCTATGTTCAGAGTCTCCAACTGTATCATTTTTAATTAGGATTGCATGATCAAATATATAAAGTCCATTTGAAAGAAATTAAGGGTTTTTGAGTGAATTTGCTGTCAAGTTCGAATGTCAACATTGAAGAGCGAGTGCTTGGAAACCGAAATATGTCCAAGCACACAGTTCTCAGCCAATAAGGCAGTGCGATCGATGGAAAATCCGCCTTAGATTTCTACGGAGGTTTAGGGGCGGGTAAAAATGACGACATTCTTGGGGAGATTCTAGTGCACTAAAAAAATCAAGTAGCCACTCTTTCGCAGAGGAATTTCAGACCAGGGACCGTGAATACCTTCCAGAAATCCATGTGCTGCTGAGGAGCTTTGCCAATTCGAAATAACCTCTACAGGCATGGAAGTGCCGTCAGCTGGGTCTGTCCGAGATGTGCGGAGGGCGAAACCACCCTGGACGCACCCATCGAGTGTCTGAGTATTGTTGATTTGTGGGTTTATGTTGAACACCTGGTGTCACGTATGCGACGAATCCGAATATCAGATGAGTGCATTGCGAAGATCAATCCACCGTATCGCTTTAGAAGGTAAGGAAATGTAGCTTTTATCTATCTAGTGGTCATGGCGAATGAGACCTTGTGGTGGACGCGCCTAAAATATTTGAAGACAAACAATCTTCTCTTCTTCTCGAAACCCTAAATAAATTTTCAAGCATTTCCTGAAGAAAAAATCTGGGCGGAAATTAAATGCTGTCTTCCAGCCTGGGGTGAAAAAGGCGATTATGTTGTGAGTGAATGGGTTTGTTCTGAGTATGCACCTGTAAATTGAAAGGAAAACATCTGAGCATTTGCGGTACCGGTAAAGGACCGTGGCTTTTTGTGAGTTTTCCCCATGAGTGACTCTCGGATATACCTCCACTTTGGGGGGAATTCGTTATGTTTTATATTAAAATGTTTATTAAATGTTTTAAAACATCACGTGAAAACTTCCGATGAAGTTTATACATATAAACAGCTATATATTTGCAGATGAAATAAAAGAGATGAATTACGTCATTTATAGCTCAGGGATCATATAATCCGTGTAAATATAGTTTGCTACAGGAGAACCTGAGGGTAGGGGCTACAGGCATTAATTTATGGATGAAAATGAGAATAAATGTGCGATAATTGATGTAGTGGTACCAGTCAATCAAAGGGAAGAAAACCAAAAAACATAGAAATATGCTACGAGTTTACAGAATATGTTGCTATTTATGTAGGAAAAATCACGAAAACGATAGCAATAATGATAGAAGCAATTGGATTGGTCACTAACATTTTATAAAATAATTTGAAGGAATTTCGCATTTCACTAAATATAACTTCACCGCAATATCTGCTTCTTTGGGATGTGCGAACATTCTAAACAAATTGCTTTCAATCTGAGTTCATTTGACTTGATTAGGAGATTAAATATATCTAATCTAAGAAGTGAACAAACTTGGAATAATAATAATATTGGAAAAATGTTAGTGAAACGCCTTTCACAATAAATCGGCAGCATAATATCTGACTTGGCGCTAATTAATAGCAACAATTATCAAATCCTGTTGTAACAAAAAGTATAAGATTTAAAATTCACGTATATTGAAATATAATTATAGCTCGCAGCAATATTTCTAGATAAATAACACTCATCAACGTAAATAAAATTTAAAAAGATATTTTCAACTACACTTGTGCGCAATAGACTAGCTTATGTAATTAACTAATTGATGTGTATTAGAGGCCGATAGAGTCAAGAGATATTTACATTATCGGGCTTCGTGTGATTAGATGAATAATTGTTGGTGTCGATTACTAATGATGAACGGGTATATAGTTTTACATCTATGTGTATTCAGCTTAAGATACCAATCATCTTTAACCGTTACATTAAAATATAAACTAAATTCCTAAGCCGTCACAAAACAAAGTGTTCTTGTTTACCATATGTCTGTAACTACACCCACTATCCACCATTTACCATACACACGCATACGCACAGGTACACACCAACAAACAAGCATATTGCAAAACAAAAAAGAAATATAGATATATGAATTCTGCGTGTTGAGTTAAGGGATGGGGGGGGGCGAAGAGAGAAACCAGGCTGGAGATACATGGCAGAAAGCTTTGTAGTTACATGTGTCATAGTAATGACCAATTGATTGCGTTCTCTCTAGAAGAACTGGAAAAGGAATAACGGAAAAAATACCTCATGAAGTAGAAAATGTTGTACCTAACAGGGAAGACAGTTAATGGCCAGGGCTGTCACTGAAACTACGCCAGTAGCAAAAACGTAGATAAATATGACTGAAGCTGTTATAAGTGCAACGAATCCATTCCCATTTCCTGAAGCCTAAATTACTGATATGTTGCGTTAAACTAGTACGAAGACGATGAGACGACCACTACCAGTAGAGGATAAAAACAATCCTCTTGGAAAAAATAATCTGAATAAATATAGCAAATTCCCAGGTAGTAGAAAGAAAAAGAAGAAAACAATAGAAAAGTTGACAAAGCAAAACAAATGAATAAGATTTGACTAAAGCGATGAAGGAACACGGAAATTCCTCTCAAACGTGTACGCCATCCATCTCTAGAGCGCTTAAATTTTACGATAATTGACATAGAAACATTTACACTAAATAAACAGCTGGAAAATTTCAAAGAAGATAAGAAAAGTATAATATTGATAGGAGAGGTGTATTCTATGAGACAGATTGTCGTTTAAAATTACCGCTATGATTTTTCATGACCCAAAGAATGCCGGAGACATTGTTTTACGCATACAAGTTGCTTACAAAGATAAAGAAAAAAATATGCGATGAATCCAATTAAAAAAAAAAGACGCTTCGGTATCGAAAGTTGTTTAAGTCGTGAGGCACCATGGTTATTCACAATAAAGATCCATCTCTGCTCCTATTCGCGGGTGGGCTGCAATTATATCTCTATGTGTACTAAATATTTCAAACACATCGAGGCGATCAGCACTGTTATGAGAGAAAACGAGGCGGTGACATGATAAAAGATTAACCAGTAAAAGTGGTTTGGTACCTAGAGCGGCAGGTCCATGCCGTCCAACAGAGTTATCGGGTGCTCGTCGGTTGCTCTCACTAAATTGCCAGGGATCGGAATTCGTCCGGAACGCAAAACGGAAAAGAAATCTGGGATGAGGTGACGAGTAGTGTGGCCACTCTCATCCGCAAATGGACCAAGAATAAACTATCCGTGAAGGTTGACCTGGAGGTGGCGAACTTGTACATCGTGTCTATCATCTACTATTACCTCATCGTCGTGTCTTTTTCTAAACCTTATCTGAGTGGACAGCAGTATTTACTATTTCGCTTTTTGTGGAAAGGAAGCACTCCGATGATATGGCAGTCCATCTGCTTTCAACTGCTTGGAGAACTGGGTATGCCATGGGAGATGATGCGCCGACATTCAGCAGAGTTTCGCTAGGCACGATTTCCTCCAGGTTAGATGGAATTGTAATCCAGGGTCAAGCAGAGACAGAGAGGGATTGCGCGGAAACTAGAATGTCTTCAAGTGCTTACAGTTGTTTGTCAATCGGGCACTGTGATTGGAGAAACACCACCTTGGCGTTCTATAGAGAGTTAGTAATGAGCAAAAACAATGACGATCTTCGGGCAAAATTTGGACATCGATGAAAATCAAGCAACCATTCTCTTCCAGAGGTTTTCTGTCCAGGGCCAATGGACAATATCCATAAATCTCTCACATGACAGTGCTACTGCGGAGCGTTACCAGTTCGAGATAAACTTGACAGGCATAGAAGTGCAGTCAGCCTGGCCTGTCCGAGAATGTGAGCAGCGAGACGAAACCACCCTTCACACCCTCGTCCAGTGTCTGAATATCGCTGACATGTGGGTTTATTGTTAAATATCTGTTGTCACATGTGGGACAGATCCGGCTATCAGGAAGATCACTCCACCACCACCTTTAACCAGGAAGGGAAGGCTGTTTTTATCTGTTTTGTGGCTGTGGTGAAACTGGTCGAATGTTTCACGCGTCTGATAGCGTTGAAGAGGGGCACTTTCATTTCGCTGTCGCTCTGATTTCAGGTTTCAGTTGAAAAACAAACTCAGGGTGGAGAGGGCAGAGCTACCAACCAACCAGTTTGTTGAAAGGTGTGTGCGAGAGGCAAGAATGGACCGTGTGAAAGACCATGATCAGAGCGTGTGTCTGTAGTATTTTAGGAGGAAAACTAGGAGAGGGTGCTTGGCCTAGAGGTCAAAATAACCGTGGCTTTTCTTGGCTTTCTCCCCAATAAGCGTCGGTGGTCTCCCTACTATTGGAGAATTTCCCTTTGTTTCTACTTTTTTAATTTAGATGCTTTGCTTTTGTGTTTTTCTTTTGTTTTTTTAAACGGAGAAACCCACATTTGTACCGCCTGTGCAGTCCTATATTTTTTTTATAAGCCCTTTTGTGGTTAATAACGAAGCATTATCACACACACATTTATACATATATATATTTATGCATGTATGTATGTAAGTATGCATGTGTGTATGTGAATGTGAGTGTGTGTGTATGTGTGTCTGTGTACGATTCTGTAAATCGTCAGATGTTTTTTAACTTCTTTTGTATGAGATGTTTTGTATTCTTATTACGCTCCCTTGAAAGCAATAACCAAAGGATGATAAAAGCAACCACAAACACAACCTCAACAGGACTACTACTACTACTACTACTCCTATTACTACTACTACTACTACAGCAATAACTACTACTACTACAGCAATAACTACTACTACTACTACTACTACTACTACTACTACTACTACTACTACTACTACTACTACTACTACAGCAATAACTACTACTACTACTACTACTACTACTACTACTACTACTACTACTACTACTACTACTACTACTACTAATACTACTACTACTACTGTTGCTGCTACTTATGATGATGATGACAATGTTGTTGTTGTTATTATTAGTATTATTATTTTATTATTATTAGTAGTAGTAAAGTATTAAATATTGTTGAGTACTATCAAATATATCATAACAAAACGCTTCAATATCATTAGTAAGCTTCTGAAAAGAAAAAGAAAATGTGTAACAAACATCGTTAGCAGAAACAATACGAACAATGCAACAAGTATATTACCAGTAAATGGTTTCTACAGGGCTAGAACTGTTTCATTCGTATGAAATCTTCAAGAATGTCTAACTGACTCATTGTGTGGTTGATACTATAGGTTTCTTAGTGGTTGCAGATGGGGTGAGCGTCCTATTTTAAGGAGTAGACATCTAGTAATGGATTAGGGAGGAGTGGGAGAGGATCTCGTCCCTGTTTCTGTTATTTATTATTATTGTTAGGAATACGGGCGGTAAATTGGCAGTATCAGTAGAGGGTCGGACGCCATGCTTTGACGTATAGAGTTACGGCCCTTGCCATTCTTACTTCAAATCCCGCCGAGGTTAACTTTGCCTTTCATCCTTACGGGGACGATAAAATAAAGTACCAGTAATCTACTGTGTATTTGCTGGCCTAGTGCCTAAAGTAGAAACAATTATTATTGTTAGGATTGGCAGTATCGGTAGAGCGTCGAACACCATGCTTTGCAGCACCAATTTTAACCCATTACGTTCTGAGTCCAAATCCCGCCGCGGTTAGCTCTGCCTTTCATCCTGATGGGATAACATACCAGTGATGCAGTGGTGTAATTGCTGGCCTTGTGCTAGAGGTGGGGGCAATTATTGTTGTTAGGATTGGCAGAATCATTAAAGCGTTGGACCAAGTGATTTGAGGCATCTAGTTATGACCCTTTGTACTCTGAGTTCATGTCCACCCACTCACAAAATCTATATCTTTCTTTCTTTCTATGCTATATACCCCATATATATATATATACAAGTAACTGGCTTCTACTCTCAAGGGGGTGAAACTAATAAACCTTTGTTCGTACTGCCTCTCTGTTTTGTATATGTATATGCAGATGGATAGATAGAGATAGATAGGTAAATATATAGATAGATATGTACATAGATAGATAGAAAAAAATGTATGCATGGCTGAATTTTTGTCAAGGAAACAATTGGACGGGGGAACGGGAATTGTTAATGCGGTTGTACAGTGTTATTACGTTTAATAAGGAATACAAATTTCAATAATAACAACAATAATAAAATTCGCTGCCGCAATAGTATTTATAATTGAAATATAGCGATGATAGTAATGATGATTTCTGATTTAGGCACAAGGCCAACAATTTTGAGGGAGGAAGAAGTCGATTAAATCGACATGCGTACAGTGTTAGTTTATCGATCCTGTAAGGATGAAAGGCTAAGATTACATCGGCGGGATTTCAACTCAGAACGCAAAAGACCATAACTATAATAATAATATTTCTTTATTATCCACATCACCGGGTTCACAAAAAGAAAACATTAAAGACGGCACAGGATGGTGCAGTGTGGGATTTTCTTTTTGTGTAAAATAAAATATAAATAAAACCCAAACATATCAAATTTCCTAAAAGTGGGGAGACACCGAGGGTCGCTCTTGCAGGAATCCCACAAAAAGGCCGTTTGTTACTATCCCGTGTGCACTAGAGGAAGTTGTATTGATCTTAACGCATCGAAACAACGTATGTCTAACGGTCAACTGATGAAATGAAACTACTGTGAGTATCCGTTCATTTTCCTGTTTTCGCTCATATATTTTATTTATTCATTCGTATGTTTTCGGCAAGCCGAACTCTCTTTTTTCAAAACGCTATATTTTATCTTACACCTCCACGTTTGTCTATCTTCCTGCACATACACTCTTTCTCTTTCACTCTGCTGGTTGCACTTCTGTTTTAAGGACTGAACGTCCAATCAAACTGACAATAATTTTATTAACGTTTCCATATACTTTATCTCTTCTCATTGTTCTTGGCTAATCTATATTTTGCGCTTCATCAATATCTTTAGAGTTGCAGATCATATGGTTAGTGGTTAAGTTGCTATTATTTCTAAACAGTCACTAAGATGGTCGTCTTGTCCTTTGACCACTTTTTATTACCACTTGTGCCATATAGCGAGGTGTATTGACTCTAAAAACACGGAAACGGCGTATCGCTAGTGATCATCTGATGAGATGGGACGAATGTCTGTATTCGTTCATTTTACTGTCTTTCGTCATACACGCTGTGTTCACTATATATATATATATAGATATATATATTTATATATCTATATATATATATATATAATTAGAATTCTGAAATAGCAATACATATATGCATGTATATATAATGTATTTTGCAATACACTTTATGCTTAATTAAAAGCATTTTGAAGACCGTATGCTATTGTTTTAGAGTAGTGACAAATTCACTTACTTTAATCTCAGCAAACAGGGGAGATAAGCCGACAAGACCTTGTTTCGCATTTATTGATGCTTATCAAGGCTAACTACTCCCTCCTGTCTGCCGAGATCACTGATGTTATATTCTTATAGAATTCTAGTAAATAATCAGGAACTGATTATACAGAGCGGTTGTTGGTCAGGCAGAAATAAAAAAATAGAATTGGAGCTCTGAAATAGCAATATATATATGGATGTATATATAATGTATTTTGCAATACACTGTATGCTTAATTAAAAGCATTTTGAAGACCGTATGCTATTGTTTTAGAGTAGTGACAAATTATTTACTAGAATTCTATAAGAATATAACATCAGTGATCTCGGCAGACAGGAGAGAGTAGTTAGCAGATTGCCAGGGGATGTGTTTATTTGCCAAACGTAAACGCATTTATATCACCTTCTTCTTCTTCTTCTTCTTCTTCTTCTTCTTCTTCTTCTTCTTCTTCTTCTTCTTCTTCTTCTTCTTCTTCTTCTTCTTCTTCTTCTTCTTCTTCTTCTTCTTCTTCTTCTTCTTCTTCTTCTTCTTCTTCTTCTTCTTCTTCTTCTTTTGCTTCTGCTGTGCCCAATTATTCCTGGGTGTATCATAGGACAGAACTCTCAAGCACGCCTTGCAGTGGGTCCTGGCAGCAACAACTCTCTCCAATTGGAAACCAGACAAGCTTAATTGATGTCATCCAACCATCCTGCTCTGTGTCTACTTTGAGCGACTCTCTCATCTCCAAGTCACGCATTCTATAACATAAGGCTACTCCATTCGGGGGAAACTCATTTCTGGGGCTTGAATTGACAACAAAGCAATGGCAATCGTTAGTGATAATCTCACAATTAAAAACGAAAGATAAGAGACAGATTGCTCTAATTCATGACATGAATAGCCTTTCGAACTTACATGTGCAGGTCAATTTTGCGAGTGAAGTGGACCAGAATAAAAACAAATAGAGTTCTTTCTCAGGGACAAAACGTTCGGAATTGTGCAAATCTAAATCCTGTGGATACGAATCTGGGATGAAAGCTTTACCACGAAGCCACGCATGCAGAAACACATACATTCTTACCTACAAACGTATATGCATATTCCTACATACATATGCATACGTACACCATACACGCACATACATAAAGACTCACAAATACACATAAATACATACATTCTTACAAACATACAAACATCTACACACACGCACACACGTGCAGACATATATACACGCACACGCACATACATACACACACACTCTCTCTCTCACACACACATATATATGTATATATATTTATATACAGATTGACGGTGATTTTCATGGTTGATGTGAGAAAGAGAGAAAATCTAGTTGACTATTAATGCTTTCATCGGAAAGAACGTGTAGAAAAAAAACAAAACTGATAAATGTATTTATATGTCTATTTATTTATTTACATATAGGTTTCATCTTGTTACTCTGATAAATAAATTTGTAGTGTTCCGAAATTATTTTAGTCCTTAGATTCTTTTGAGTGTCGTTTTTTGTATTGTTTACTATTGGATATATGTCTAGCTTAATTTAACCTTGTGCTGCTGTTGTTGTTATTATCTACCATTAAATCTCTCTTTAATTATCCGGCGAAGTTTTGTTGAAAAAGAAAATAGAAGAGAAATACTTATTTCAATACCATCAACAACAACAACAACACTAACCACAGCAGCAACAGCGATAACTAAAAATAACCGTAAAAATAGGGATAAAAATATATAGGATATAGGAAAAAATATTGGGGAATAATTTAAATTGAGCATGTTTTTCCTGGCTACCATTAGTGAGGAATTCAATAACGTAAAAAACTCCAAGAAGAACATATAGACTGATAGATTACATAGAAAAAAATAGATTGAAACCCAATAAAAATATAGACAAGAAGGAAGGACAAACAAATCAATTAAAATGATTTGCTAGAAAGTTGCGAACCCATCAGTTTATGTTTAATTCAAATTTATTTGTTCAGATGTTTATAGAGTCTGGTCTCTTGTTATTGTTATTTTTTCATTTAGTGTTCTTCTAGTGGCCTCCTCTTACTATTACTACCGCTGCTGCTGCTGCTACTACTACTACTACTACTACTGTTGGTGCTGCTGCTCTGCTACTACTACTACTGATATTACTACTACTACTAACACTACTACTACTTCTACTACTGCTACTGCTGCTGCTGCTGCTACTACTACTACTACTACTACTACTACTGCAATTACTGCTGCTGCTGCTACTACTACTACTACTACTACTACTACTACTACTACTGCAACTACTGCTGCTGCTGCTGCTGCTGCTACTACTACTACTACTACTACTACTACTACTCCCACCTCTTCTTTTACTACTCCCACCCCTTCTTTTATCCTTACTTCATAAACTTATTGTCAGTCGATACAATTGTAAGAACATCATATTGACTGATTTGCGCATTCCTTCCAGTTCTCTACATTGTGAGAGTGCGAAGCACACTCAGGTCATTTTTTCTTTCATTTTCGCTTTGAATAGCGGGGTTGACATAGAAAGGACTGGTCAAGAACTTGACTTGATGTTTTGTCTTTTTGCCTGTCACTCTTTTGTTATTTCTTTCATCTAGTCTCACACTCTCACTATATATATATCTCTCTCTCTTTCTTTCTCCTATTCTGCCTTTCACCCCACTCTTTGGCTATATCTAGCTATTACATTTTTTCCTGTTTCGTAGTAGTAATTCTAGTAGACAAACTAATGTTGTCTTTTGTTATTTTGGCCTGATAGCGTACACGTGTATATGGGATAGGCAGTCATTTATAGGTTAATTTAAAGAGTAAGAGTTAATTCTGTAAATCTCTTAATTCCCATCGTTCAAACCCATGTAGAACCTATCACTACCACCATACATATTTATTTGTCTTCTACTTTCAAAATACAGAAAAATCACTCACATGATAAAGGTCCATAATAAAAGCTTTTTCATATACAACCCTTTAGTGCTTAAAATGTTCAGGCATAATATACACCGCCGTACATTATATAAGATGTCTTCTTTTTTGTATATCGTTATTTATGACAACTTTTCTTGATATTTCTAGCAATTCAAATGAATGTGCTGAGTCTTCGTTTTCGTACGAATTTCTTGAGGTCACTGTTATTTTTTAGCCCCAAATCAACACCCATTATCCGAACCAATGATCAGAAGTATTTCATCAAGAACTAAAGAATACACGATTTAGGAAAACGGTTGGCTGTATTTTCAGAGAGATATGGTTGTTTTTTTCGAACTTATTGATGTGAAAGATTTCAAAATGAACCACACTATTACTGTATTAGAAATATATATATATACATTCTATTTACAGCTAACATTTTAAAACTTAATATTATGTTTCTTTCTTTTTAGCAATTTGCGTATTGACTTCCTGCCATTTTGTTTTAACCATGACAGTTAATTGAGCTCGCAGACTATTTCGTTTCAATTTTACTCATCTAATTTAGGAGAAAATTTCCGAAGAGCAATGGTTATTGACATTAATGCCACCGGCAAATGTTCTTTAATATATTAAACGAAGATTTTTAATTAACTTGTAAAACGAAAATAAAAGAAGAAAAGAGACCATAACTGAAATAAAATAATATCAACAATTATTAAACAAACAAACAAACACACACACACACACACACACACACACACACACACACACACACACACACACACACACACACACACACACACACACACACACCCACACACACACACACACACACACACACACACAGACGCAAACACACACACACACACACACACACACACACACACACACACACACACACACACACACACACACACACACACATATATATATATATATATATATATATATATGTATGTGTGTATGTATATAGCTATACAAAAAAATATCACATGTAACAAATATTTATTTCCGGCTCTTTTGTGGTATAAACTGCTTTTGAAGAAATAATTACACCCAAATTAGTTGCTGAAATATTTCAATCTAATGGTCAAAGTGATAACATCTTCCATCAAATCATATTAGTTTTCCTTGATAAAAGATGGTTATCTATTTGTATAAATTTAGCCAAAAAACATTTAAGCAGCAATTGAATGTAACTAAACAAAGATAATTATGAGATTTTTTAATATTTGTGTTTATTTCTTTAAAAAAATATTTCAATTTATATATTTATTATGTTTGTTAAAATTTAATTAAATTTACCAAAATGAAGATATATTTTTATTTTTTCTTCTTTTATCTTTAATTATTGTTCAAATATAAACAAGTTATATATTACTGCAAGCTATGTTCCCCAAATCAATATTTAATCGATATGAAGTTCGGAGTTGTCTCCCCTGACTTTGACAAGAATAAATCATAAACGTTAATGGTTTCTCTTTAGTTTACGGGCTGAAAAACCTCCGGAGAGATAAACCTATGATATATACAATTTGTTTTCTCTTTACATCGAAGCTAATGTGTATGCTTATTAACGGATTCTAACATTTCTTATTTCTCACCCATACATGTATATATGTCTGTGTGTGTGTGCGTCTGTGTGAGTGTGAGTGTGCGTGTGTGTGTGTGTGTGTGTGTGTGTGTGTGTGTGTGTGTGTGTGTGTGTGTGTGTGTGTGTGTGTGTGTGTGTGTGTGTATAAGAGCAATAATAAACCTAACCCTAACCGCAGTGATATAAAAATGATATTTGTAATATGTATAAACAATTGATGTTAGCAAACCCTTTTTTCTCCGCTTTGGATCATCAAAAGACCTGTTATTAGGTTACATTTTATTTTCGTTAAAACTCCTGCATGCTGATTTTCGACCTTATTGTATATATATATATATATATATATATATATATATATATATATATATAAAGTGACAAAAAGAGAATAAGAATTGCAGATTTTGTAAACTTTATTTCATATTATCGGTTAAGTGAACATCTCTTTGTTTCTTTCCTATAAAGGCATGATTTATCCGGAATATTCCAGTTAATCGTGCATGGGTTTCCTTTATTCTTCAGGTCGCACATACGATTTGCCAGTGCCATGGCTGCGCTAATTTCCTAATGTTTGAATGATTGATATGTGAATTGTACCCTTGTTTAAACAGGTCCTGTGCCATACTCATATAGTGTTGTCTTATCTTTTTGTGGTTGGTGATACTGGGCATGTTATTGGCTTCCTACACGATCGGAGTTGTGTCTCATGTTTGTTGCAGTGGGTATTCTCCGTTTACGCTGCATGAATACCCCACATTTACATCAGGTTAATTGCTATTTGTAATGTTCGCCCTCATGCAGATATTTACTGACTGCCTATTGAAACATTTCCCATACATTTGTTCAGGAGGAGGGGATATTCATCTAATAACCGTACACTGATTGTGTATATAAAACAAAATGGGATGTAGGGATATATCTGGAAGGAAGATTTTGCTTCCAAAACTGTCATGAACTGAAATGGCTGGAGGAGTCAGAGGAAACTGCAGAAAATAGGACACTCTATTGACCTCAATAAGATATTACTCTTTACTATGTTATTGTGTACACATTTTTGCGTTTAGCAACAGTATTCTGTAAGATATTTGTAAAAGGGTGCTATTTTACTTCTTCTGTCATCTGTATTCATTTGCAATGTAAGCTCATGTTTAGAGATAATAAACGTTTAGTATTCAATGTTGTTGTTTATTGGTTTCCATCATTTTCATTTTACATAGACACTTATGTGTATTTCATATTTGATGTAAAAACCTCGTTTAACCTTTTATGATAGTCAATATGTACAGAGCAATTTGTACATCTTCCACCGGCTTTATTAGTTAGTACTAGCTGGATAGATATGTCCATCCGTTTCGGTAAAGTATGTCACGGCTGATTTTATGTGCAGCCCTATGTGACGAAATGCTATATATAACGTAAATTTTAGAACAATGTCTTTCTGCAGCGATGAAAGTAAAGCAGAAACAGATGTTTCCTTCCTAATACAACGAGTAAGTCATACACATAATTGTTTCTACTTTTTGGCACAAGGCCAGCAATTACCCAGTGCATTACTGGTACTTTATTTTACCGACCCCGTAAGGATGAAAGGAAAAGTTAGCCTCGGCGGGATTCGAACTCAGAATGGCAAGGGCCGTAACTCTGTGCGTTAAAGCATAGCTTCCGACCTCTACCGATACTGCCAATCCACCGCAGACATAATGTAAACACATTAGGGTTATTCAGTTTACATTTGACTATGGTCGAACCCTGTTTAATATTTAATTATCTGTTGAACCCACAACCTGACTAATACTTCGATTAGACGAGTAACATTTTGATTTATGTATACTATATGTGACTGGTTGACTATATATACATATATAGTCCACTATTATTTATCTATTTCTCAAGAATATGTAATGGATAAGCTTAGAATGTTTCATGAGATAGAATGGTGTCCTAATTTGAGGGAAATTTGTCTTGCTTCCACTTTACGCCATTAAGCTAGAATTAATCACTCTTTCTAAAAGAAAACACCTTAAAGCTTAGGTGATATTGATATGTGTCCAGATATGTTACACATTTAGATATGATATTGTGAAATAAACAAGTGCGATATCTTAATGTAAATAATTTCTCATTCTATTGTCTGCTTGAGAGCAGCGGCAGATAGTTAAAAGAAAAAAAAACAAAGAAAAAGAACAAAACGACTTAATAATGTAAATACAAAACAGTAGACAAAGGAAATAATAATTACTTTTGGAAATATTCCATTTCTCTTTTCATATTGTTTGCAGTAAAACGAATAAACTTTTTTTCTTCCCTGCCTACAGATTATAACTTTGACAATAGACATTGTTTACTTTCAGTAAGGAGCGTGAAGTATAATGCATTGAAGTAATACATCTGTATGTCGTGTCACAAAGCCAAATGAAATATATTAGTAGTCAGATTACAAACAGTAATGCTGGTGAAGCTGAAGAAAATATAACGAACAAAAAGACATTTTGGAGGAGTATTTCAGTGACTCTTGACTGTGCATTCAATAAGATTCATAGGGTGTATAATAATATAGAGAATGTTTATGTGAAAAACAAAACGCAAAGTTAAATGCATCACAATTACGAATTACGTACAACTTCAACATTCTAATTTTTCTTTTTTTGATTCTCATTTTATTGTTCAGCTATGAAAAACTAGTTTTGCAAAATCTATAAAAATGAAGAAATATAAACTAGGTGTGGGTATATCCATGACAAAGATGCTCAATGAAAAGTTTATTTAGATATAAATAGGTTTCACATGATCTAAATACTTTATTAACAACTCCTTGGTAGATTATTTTCAGTGCTAAGGGTGGGCCATACTAGTTGGTGTGATGGGAAAATGATTTAGGTATATGAGTCAACCTCGATTATCCATTAATAAATCTATCCATTCATTAAAAGTTAACTAATTTCAATGCTTGGCAAGTTCTGTAGTTGAAGAGAAACTGTCTATATTTGTGGCGTCGGCGTATATTTCTGTCACATTTGAAAGTACGTATGTGATCACAACATCCAACTAGGCTGGAGCCAATAGTACAATGAAAATACCTGAAATTAATGCATTTATTCATCAACATCCCCAAAATAGTCTTCGAGAAATAGAAACTTGCTTTATAAAAGTAGCTATGGGGAAACGGATGACTTATTTATAATAATGAAACCTCTCAGACCTGGGTCCCTGTGTCTAGCATTACCCTCCATCTGAGCTCTTCTTCAAAAATACAAATTGTTGCATACACAACTTAAGAGTAATGATTGCAGGCAAAACAATGGACCTAATTCAACATACCCTAAATGTGTCTAGCTACCCTTTATCCAGATTTACAAAATCTCCACCAGTCAGTATGAGCTATGCTTATCCAAGTGACTCACGCTGTCTGCGTAAGGGTAAAGTTGTAGAACGTCTTGCTCACTGTCGACTGTTGACAAAATAATCAGTAAATTCCTGAATTATGAAATATTATACTTGTCCAAAAAGTATATTTTTGGAAATCCCATACGTTATAAAATAATAGGAATGAGTTTGGATCTCAATATATAAACTAAACGACTGATTCTGGTTTAAAAAAAACTGAACTAAGAAAATGTAGGAAAATGATTGCTCCTGCTTATTCCAAATCACACGATTATATGGGGCTCGAGAGAGCCAGTTTATAGAAAAAATAAAGACGGTATCACCTCTACTTCTTCAGTTTATTTCAACATCCTTTTCTGCACATTTCAAGGACATGAAAGATGTTATATAAAAAATTATTTGGTGTTATCATCAGACAGGTATTTAGGTGTAATGTTATACTTTTCCTTGATATGCTCGTTATAATATGGAATACGGTGTTGGTATTCCGGCTATAAATGAACATGCTAACATATAGCTGGACTATAACGCTATTTTCATCCTACTATGTCCTAATTCTATATATTAAGCGCCAATTATTTTCTCTTTACACCCGACATGGTAAGACGATTAGCTTTCCACTAGCTATTATACACATTTATGATGGCGTTCTCATATAATAAATAATAATAAATATGTCATGAAGTGTTTGTCATTATGTAGTGAATCATACTGGATTCTTGTCTGAAAATCGTTTACACATTCTTGATAATTTCTTCAGTATAATCTGTACTACAAATGTACATATGTATTGTCATATCCTGTACCCTGATCTTTCAAGCGTTTATAGCGCGGAAAACGTAACATATCTATAGCTTTGGGAATTCTATGTGAAATCAGCACGAACAGGCAATTGTAAGCAAGTAGAATTAAAAAATTCTTAATCCAAGTCACGGTTTTGATTCTCAGAGGGTTGTTTTGACTTTTCCAACAGTGTTTACGCAGTTCTAGGGAATTAAGTATCCATTCAGTGACGCATACACCTAATTAAGCCGACTAATTAAAGAGAGCTTTGTTTCATATATCACGTATTTGGAGATCGTTTCCTTTCTAAAATATGAATCTATAAATTATTGTTGTTGTTACTGTTTTTATATTTATGTATCTGCCTTAAGTGTCGAAATGGCTAGCTAAGGTGCGTATATATAACAGGTGCTCCAGGCTTGGCCTTCCCGTCTAACTTTGTCAAGTTTTGCGAGTGATAGATGTTATCAGAAATGCCAAGAACAATTGAAACATCGTCGCCGCTGTCGGATCTGACAACAGTTACATGTTCATTCCTTTGTTTTGCTATATATATATGTATACACACAAACACACACACACACACACACTAACTCACACACATATATATGTGTGTGTGTGTTTATGTGTGTGTGTGTGTGTGTGTATATATATATATATATATAGTGTGTATGTGAGAGAGAGAGAGAGAGCGAGAGAGAGAGAGAGAGAGAGAGAGAGCGAGAGAGAGAGAGAGAGAGAGAGAGAAAGAGATAGATAGATAGATAGATAGATAGATAGATAGATATATAGATAGAGATATATATAGAGAGAGAGAGCGAGAGAGAGAGAGAGAGAGAGAGAGAGAGAGAGAGAGAGAGAGAGAGAGAGAGAGAGAGAGAATAGAATTAGACTTTAGCTTCGAACATATTATATACAGATATGTATTGGAATTTCTTATTTCTAAAGAAATACGGTATGTTTATGAATAAACGTTTAGAAAGCCGTAGCTATGCACAAATAACTGTTTCTACTTTAGGTACAAGGCCAGCAATTACCCAGTGCATTACTGGTACTTTATTTTATCGACCCCGTAAGGATGAAAGGCAAAGTCAACCTCGGCGGGATTTGAACTCAGATCGTAAAGGGACGTAACTATGCTGGAAAGCATGGCGTCCGACCCTCTACCTATACTGCCAATCCACCACCCTTGTAGCTATGCACAAATAACGGCAACTATCACCATCTGGCGGTGTGCAGCAGAAGCAAGTGGTACAATCGTCGATGCATTTCGGACTTAACTGGTCCTCATAGGGACGACCCCCGACCCCCCCCCCCCCGCTCTTGCAACAGCTGAACTTGAAAACAAGCAAGAATATATAGTATTTTCGTCTGTGTAAATGAGGTGATTAATCTCATTTGCATATGAAGCTGTATAAGTTGACTCAACTTAGAATAGAATTAGAATTTAGCTTCGAGCCTAGCTGTATACATATATGTATAGGAATTTCGTATTGGTAAAGAAATATGGTATGTTCATAAATAAAAATGTTGAAAGCTGTAGCTATGCATAAACACCGGCAGCTAATCACCTCAATTACACACACACACACAGTCGATCGACTTTCGTCAAATCGGATCGAGGAAACAATTTTCCGATGGTCTTTCCAATTGCCAATACTATCTATCGGTCGGAACTCCAGGTAAAAAGAACAACGTGAAATAAAGTGTCTTGCTCAAGGACATAACGCATCGCGCGGTCCAGGAATCGAACTCACAGCATCACGATTGCAAATCCAATTCTCTAACCACTGGGCCCCGCGCCTTCAGAAAGTATCGATATCTGTATATACAGAGGCAGTGTTTGAGTTCAATAAAATCCTTTCATAATTCTACTAGATTTATTGAAACTTTAGGACAGGTGGGTAGAAGCGCAGGTACATTCGTATTTTTCCCATAAAGTATATAATAGGCGATAGAACAATGTTATACTGTCTCATTATAGGACAGAAATATTATTGCCTGTTCAGCCTACTGGTATAGGTGTACTTTTTGCTATGTATATTCTTCAGTGCTAGGCATCTGATTCAAACTGAAAGCGAAAGTAAAATCGAAATTATTTATCACTGATTTATTCACTTAAACGAAGGAATTACTCTGAAAATGTGTATAGAAATATCACTTCATTCACTCAAGCAACAGCTGATTAAACGCGATAATCCGAAATTTATCTGATGATTGATAATTTGACCGGACAGAGCCTGTGGTCATATAGTAATAACTGACCTGGTCAAGAATTTTACAGTAGACAGCGATTGAAACGCTAATGATAAAGCAGACTTAAGCAAGAGCGAGAGAGCATATAGTTAGTTTGTCCGAAAATTAGCTTGTCCAACGAAAGAGCAATGGTTGAATTATATGAAGATATATAATCGAAATGTCAGGAATTTGACAGAGCACTGTTCGATTTAATAAAGTGATTGATCGGGAAATTGTAACCTTCGACTGTTTTAGCACTTTCGGTATTTATTGATTGATTGATATATTTATTTGTTTAATTTTCACATAATTCAAATATATTCAACATATAACGAACAGCGTATAGTTTAAAAATTAGAATAACAAACCACTTCTTCAGTCGATAAGGAAAGGCCATTCATATAAATTATTTAAGAAGTAAATATCAGAAACATATTTATGGAAATATATCTACTGCTGTTGCTAAACATATTACAACTACACCTGATATTTCTCCTTGTGATGATGGTGATAATAATGATGTTGATGGTAATAATGAGGATGATGAGGCAGATGAAGATGATGAGAATGATGAAGATGATGTGATGTTGATAATGTTGATGGTGATGATGAAGGTGATATTGATGTCAGTGAGAATACTAATGAGGATAATGAAGGCAAGTTATGATGAATATTATGATGGGGACATTAGTAAATATCATGATAATTATGTGTGATAATGATGATTATGATGCTGAGGATTATGAGAGCGATAATGACGATGAGGGTGATGTTGATGACGACGACGACGGTGATGATTAAGACGATGATAATGATGACGATGATGGTGATGTTGATAAAGATGTTGGATGATAATGACGTTGATGTTAATTGTGGATGTGAGGATGATAATGGGGTTTGTAGAACTTGCTAGAAATAACAGCAATTATAGAAAGAAAATTGAGAGGAGAAAACGCGAAGGTTGTACGTCCTAGTCTACTCGCACACCACGAAGAAAATGGTGGATGCTTTGCCGCGGAGAACAGCCAGTGACACACAGTGCATCACCCAGTCCAACTCACGGGCCTCCTGCATTAAGTGTGAGCTGCTCTAGGTCCCGAACGTGAGCGACACGGAAAGGAGACAGTCGGCTAGAATCATATTCTACTGTCATATAGAAAGGAGAAAAACGACCGATATAGTCCTCTATGTGCAGTTTACATGTTTGGTTCGAAATGATGTAATTCTGAGGTTTGATGACACTGAACTGCTCTGTTGCAATTATTTAATCATACATTTATTTAATTATACAATTAATTTAATCATATATTTTTGTAGTCAAAAGTCTAGTGATTTAAGACTTGTAGACAGAAATTTTAGAAATTCGTCAGTTATGCATACACATATACGAGGGAAAGTCAAAGATAATCCGAAACATTCGTCATAAAGTATGTTTAGGTTTGTCACACTGCTACTGCTACTTGGTACTGTTGTAGTTTGAGCTTGATTGCGCCAGTTTTCTTGCTGTTGTTAGTGTAAACATTTATATACGGATAAAAAGACTCACACACGTACACGCACACGTACACATATACCCACACACGCGCGCACACACGCACACACACACACTCACGCACACACACGCACACGAACACGCACACGAACACGCACACACACACACACACGTACACCCACACGCACACACACGCACACAAATACATACACACACACATACACGCATACACGTACACACACACACTCAGAGATACAGGTACACAGACACACATATTATAAATACAGATTAAGAGTGTATGCAATGAATTTCTGCTCTGAACCCAATGAACCCATTTAGGATGAAAGCAGCAATTCTTTGCTGAAACTTTTAATATTTGCTAATTATAAACTTTTACAAACTTGTACACTCACGCACACACACGCCCATATATCTACTATATAAATTGGAAGTGGTCGGACGTTGTATACGTAGGTGTAGTCGGATAAACGTGAAAACAGCTCGGTGGAATGCAGCGAAAATTTACAAAGTTATGCAGAATGACCCGAGGAGGCGTTGGGTCGAGTCTCAAGCTACAAGCTTCCATGGTTACAGAGAAAATCGATGAAACAGGAATTTCCCATTCACATTGAACTGAGTGTAATCTGTAAACGCAGAGGTAAATATTTCGAGAAACGTTGCAACCGAAGGAAAACAGGAAGACGATATTTTGGTTCGTGAAGACGTTCCCTGACAATGAACGGAAAAAAAAGCGGGGATAATACGTCGTTATGTGGATCGAGAAGAACAATTTCATGCAAAGACAAGACCAAGTTTGTGGTATAAATGGAGTCGTTAGACTAATATTTTATTTAAAATTACAGAACGATTTCCAGCCCCGGAGTTTAAGAATGATGTAAATAAATTTGAAAACGAAAACGACAGAGGTTATTAAAATAATAAAAGTAAATAGTGAAGATTTAGGCCATTACATACGTATGCCCCGGACGGACATAGACATACATAGGCACACACAAATACATACCCCCTTACACACACAGACAGACATACACAGACACACGCACGCGCGCTCGCGTGTGTATAAACCTTATGCATTTCTACAGTATTTTCACCAAACTTAAGACATAGGTTACTTATGTACTCCGGATGGTCATGGACAATTTCATTTTTACAGATATTGATTATAGGGCCTCCCGGCAGATAACCCCCTTTACCTACTTCCTTGGAGTCGATTGAAGCACTGCAGTGCAATGCAACACAACGTCATAACTTCTGGAGTTAGCAACCGATTTTCACAAAACTTGACACATGTGCTACATTTGTCCTACAGATGAATGGGAACTCTCAAAATTGGAAGATATTGAGTAGGGGACCCCTGGGAGCAGGAACCCCGTTTTGGAAAAAGCCTATGATTTTGAAAAGTATAGTTTTCGAAGTAGCACTGAAGTATTGACATAAATGGTATACACATCTGCTATTTAATACCTGAGCAACGCCGGGTACCTCTGCTATATATATTATATATATATGGTGGCTGCCAACTCATTTTCGAGTACGGCCACTACTTTATATCCGTGTAGGAGAACCCCTACGATGCGCTGAATGAGTGTGAATTTTTAGTCCATCCAGCGACTTGAAAACTCTGGTACAAACACTTTATAGTGAGTCAATGGCCATATATATATATATATATATATATATATATATATATACTGATTAATGTTCAGAGTCATCTTCAGCATTCTCGTGTAGCACCCATCCACCATCTTAGTGAGTTTCTAGGTTAATGTCCACATCTCAGACCGGTACAGCAGCAAAAGAGGCGGATTTTCAGTTCTTTACAAAGGTCCGACGTCCACACCGATCTCATGATGTGGCACGCCGCCCAGGCTTTGCTCTTCCTCTCAACCACATCATCTTTCGTATTCCCAATTTTGCTCTCAAATGCATGAAGTCCTCAACTAATTCTAGCGGCTTCCCTGTCTACATTAGTGATCTCCTCTGGATGGTCAACATTCTCTACCAGATATTTTGTTTTAGTCTCGTTCATTCTTAGCCCCACATTCATCGACACATTCTCAACCGCCTGCATCAAATCCTCTGCCTCCTTCACTGTATGTGTCACCAAAACTGTGACGTCGGCAAATTCAGCATCTGATATCTTTTTCGCCTTAACTCACCTGCTCTGAGCCGGTGCTACAGTAAAGCCAGAGTCCTGGTGTTACTCCAGTGCAAGGCGCATACAATAGTCCACTATGATGATAAAAATATAGGGAGCCAATGTATCACCATGGAGCACTCTTGCCAGTATCACAAAGAACTCTGTCATCCCATCAGGTTTAATGACTTGGACATTGGTGTTGGTGTAGAGCAATATACACTGAGGATGAAAAACTCAGAGCTGTATGGGAGCCTCCTAAAAGTCAGCCCAAAATGACACAGAGGAGACTGAGGTTAGCTGGACATGCTCACCGACATCCAGTGTTGACATTGCACTCAGTGCTCCTGTGGGAGCCCCTACATGGACACACTGGAAGGGGAAGCCCTAGGTTAACGTATGTTGATGCCCTAATGACAGACACTGGTCTGTTTGAGACGCAAAATAATGGCAAAAATAATGAGGAACAGAGACCGCTGGAGAGAACTCGTCCATGGATCCGAGGAAGTTTACCCGCCCTAGAATATATATATTTCGGTTTTGAAATTGTTTTCTGAGATTTCTTATCTGAAGGCGTCTGTTGAAACATATATTGTTATACTCTGGGAGGGACATGTTGCCAATTAAAGCGCGCAGGTCCTGTAGAATCTCAACTATATATATATATATATATATATATATATATATATATATATATATATATATATATATACACGTTATTCCGGGTTGAATCGGAGGTAACCTCAGTAAGTAAGGTACTCAGTACATTGCAGAGTATAATAGATTTAATATAGATGCGATTCTACAGGACTAGAACTGTTTCATACTTTAGAAATCATGAGGAATCTCCTATATATATATATATAAAATTGAAAAGGTGGAGAACAACATGGTCAACAGTACAAAAAAGGAGATTTATTTACAGTCTTACAATTGTTTCACTGATAGAGTTGTCTAAAAATGGCTAAAAACTGAAAGTAGTGCCACTCAATTTAAAATACATGTTGGCTCATCATATCTTGAGAGACTGAAAAGAAATATAAATATATGCGTAACCGGCAAATTTTCAAATTCAAATTACCACATCAATAATAATATTAATAGTAATGTTAATATTATTATTGATGTGGTAATTTGAATTTGCCGGTTACACATATATTTATATTTTTTTCTTAGACTCTGATGATATGATGATGCCAACATGTATTTTAAATTGAGTGGCACTACTTTCAATGTTTAGCAATTTTCAGACAACTCTATTAGTGAAACAATTGTTAGACTGTAAATAAATCTCCTTTTTTGTACTCGTGACCATGTTATCCTCCACTTTTTCAATTTTATTACTCCAAGATAAACTTACATAGGAATACAAGTGAAATCATAAACTCCTCATCTACGTAAACCTCTTGTTGAGTCATACAACGCCGTATGCTAAAACTATCCATGATAAGAACTATTGCCTATAACGATTTCTTGTTATCCTATATATATATATATATATATATATATATATATATATATATATATATATATATATATATATATATATATATATATATATATATATATATATATATATATATTATATATATATATATACAAATAGCAGAAAAAGCTTGGACGCTCAGGGATAGCGATCAAAAGTTTACCCTAAAATGGGAGAAATTAGCTAAAACCCAAAGCTTTTCCAGGAGCCAAAATTTCTGCAAATTGTGTAATCTTGAGATTTATTACATAATCACACACAAGAAGAAACTGCTGAATAACAGAATTGAACGAACATTATTCTGCCGTCACAGAACTAAAACCCTTTTTTCCCACTACAAGCCGAATATTACATAAAAGAGGGACATCCCCCAACTATATAAACCTTAATCTAGTTAGAAAAATATAAAAACAATCTCTTCTCAACATATATTAATAACCTTAAATTACCACACTAATAATGGAAAGATATGCTGATGAGAATAGGTGCAAATATGCGATAATGAATGTGTCTAAAAACGTCCATAAGTATGTATATATATGTGAAAATGTATATAAATAAGTAAATATATATATATGTTTGATGTGTATAGTTAGATGTAAGTGTATTCATGTATTAAAGTGCTTATATATATGTATATATATATGTGTATGTATGTGTATATATGTATATATATGTGTATATATATATATATATATATATATATATATATATATATATATATATATATATATATATATGTATATGTATGTGTGTGTATGTGTATGTATATATGTGTATATAGATGTGTATGTATGTGTATGTGTGTACACATGGACTAGAGTAAGTATGTATATATGTGTGTGTCTATACGTGTGTATATAAAGATAAGTTGAGTATGAAAATGTATACACACGAGCGCGTAAGTATGTACATGAATACATGTGTGTATATATATGTGTATGCATGTGTATATATATGTAAGTATGAATATGTGAATTGTGAGTATATGTATTTTGTAGAGGTGTGCAAATATATTTGTGTGTGAATGCATGGGTGAAAGGATACGTACACTTGAAAGAAAAATTTAAGTCTGAATGTTAATTAAGTGCAAACACAAAACCAACCACGCATATCTTTACTATCTCTAATCCTTCTATAAATTTAGAAAAATAACCAATAATATATTCTATAAAAAATGTCAAAACAACAGATGGGAATCTAATTACTCACTGCCACCAAGAATTCTCACTGCTATCGAAAAACCACTCCTTCAACTATTCTTCTAACAACTTCACCCCTCCCTCCTAATATTCTCTATAAAAACTAAATAGGTCCTCAGTAATATTATTCTGATGAAATGACAGTAAATAATAACATTGAAATATTGAATGTCTGCATAACTAAAAGTTTGTAGATAGCAGCTGTTTTAGGTTATGTAACTGTTATAGAAACACGTGTCAATAAATTCCTTTCAACTAAACTGTATCCATTCAAATCTTTCTATATATATATAGTCATATTGTTGTAATAATTTTGCCAGAAATAGTAACAGAACACACTCACTGTTTGGTTGGTTCTCGCTTCTGTATCTTTTATATCTCCACAGTTAATTCATTTGTTCCTCGGGCAACTTCAACGATTCATCCAGTGTCTCTCCACGTGAACAGTTGCAAATCCACCAACTATTCTGGGTTCAGTTTATCTCCTGTCAATCATTTACATTCCACTAAGGAGTTGCCTACAACATCGATGCCCGAATTGCTGGACACCATGATAGGGACGTCACCAGCATATGCTTGCGCAGCTCTTCCACTTTCCGGTTCGAGCGGGATGCTCTGCAACATCTCCAAATTCCTCAATAATGGCACTTGAGTCTGTACGTACAGAATTGCGGAGAGTGGGTACAGTTGACAAACTGATCGTATGATCTGAAACGGTAACCAAAGGTGGTCATTTACTTTGATCTCCGAGCACATGCCGCTGTGTATGGCAGCGATTCAGCCTCTGAAGTCGAAACCGAAGCCAGCTATCTTGAGAACAACCTCCAGGTGTCGATGATCGACCATATAGATCGATTTCGATTGATCTACAATTAGCATAGCCCCAACGATGACAGGTTTACACCATACTTTCTCGATGGTGTATCGCATGAGGTGGACGTTGTCTTGTATGGAGCTGGAGAGTTTCGCGCGAGGCCGTTGAGGCAGGGACAGAAGTCTGGCGTCTCCGACTCTTCGACCTCCCCGAAAGGTCGAGCAAATTGCTGGCGAAATGCTGCACACAGCTGCATGGAATCGTTCATGTGGCGTCACCCTGTTCCGTTAAATCCTGAATCGTGGTCATATTATCACAGTGCGCCTCCGCTACACGGGAAGATCAAACAGCTGTCGTTCTATCCTGTCATAGTGCATGAGCCTTAGCTCTGACAATGTAACCATCAATTTGCATTGAAAAAAATGGTCTAATGCTATTATCGACACTAGCACGTCAGTTGCAATACCACTTCTCATCGCCTCGATGAATTTATCTAGCAATTCCCCTCTTTTCTATTCTTTTCTAATGTTATTTCTTTATTATAAACTGCCGACATACTCTAATCTCTTTATTGAGAACTATGCCCCACCGGTTATTGACGATGTCCCTTGTTAACTTACCCTTACCTGAAGTGGTGATCCGGTCCCTGTAAGCGTTACTTGCCGGTAATGACATGTTCAGCTTACATTAACTAGCATATACCCTATGGGTTCTATCTATGGTGACTATGCAGATCACAAATTAGGCAAGCGTTTGGAAATGCGGAGATCCTATACTGTCCTTACATACAGACCTAATACCAAAACCTATCTATATACGATGTAGATGACCTTATGCGGTTGGTCCAGCATGGTGTCCGACGCTCTACCGATACAAAGAAATCATTAACACAAGTTGACACATAAGGAGAATATATGCCCTATCAAAACAGTCGGACTTTTGATTGGTAATTATTTTACCCGCTCTCTCAGGCTGAAAGAAAACTGAACTATCAGGGATCGGATCGTTGAATATAAAGGTTGAAACTCTATAGTATAGAGTTTCAACCTTTTACAGCATGTAGTCTATACTGTAAAATAAATATTTACACACGGCTGCGTGACCGGTGAAGAGAATCTTCTTCGTATACAGTATCCGATTAAGATCATTATATAAGATATGCTACTCTCATTAGTGAAAATATATGGTAGGTTTGGATAAAATGATAATTAATGGATAATTAAGATATAATTTAAAATATTATGCATGCCAAGACGATGGATATTTCAGCAGGAGAAATTTTTGATTGAAACATATATTTCAAGAAAGTATTTAAATTTAAGGACACCTCCAGATATTTTGTTAATAACATAAATAAGCGTGTATATGTATATATATATATATATATATATATATATATATATATGTGTGTGTGTGTGTGTGTGTGTGTGTGTGTGTGTGTGTGTGTGTGTGTGTGTGTGTGTGCGTGTGTGTGTATGTGTGTGTTTATATATATACACACATATATATATATATAACAATTAATGATATGTGCAACCGAAAATCTTAGTTCATGTTGTAAACAGCTGCCTCGTTCATATTGTCTTTACTCGTGTTTCACATTCACTACTCCTTCAGTGTAACTAATAGTGCAGAGTGATAGAATATATTGCTTTATAATGCTAATTCGAAATTGTAATTGGAATAATTCTACTACTTGCAGCCTTACTACGATTGTGCTATTTCTCTAATGACGCTATGCTATATCATTAAATATGAATTCTTAATAAGTAAATAATTAAGACGGATTTAATTTAAATATAGCTTATAATCAAACTTTAGGCACCTTCAACAGAAGAATCAAGAAATAGCGTTTTCTAATTACCCATATTTCATGTTAACATCTTATAATTCATAGCTGCGTGGTTAAGACATTCTCTCAGTGGTCCCGTGGTTCGGATTCCATTGATAAGGCGGTTTGATTGAAACTTCAGATCTTTTATGACAGTAGACTAATTCAAAACTATTGATTTCACAAGGTCCTTAGAACATTTGATATATGGCCGGCTCTCTGTGATTTGTATTTAAATCCCACACGTTAGGCATTCGCTCCTCCAGTTTTCGATCAATCCTAACAGATTTATGTCTAACAATTGTTATTGGGTGTAGGGATGATCCGGCTTACAATCCATTGTGAAGATCACCATGCGGCCTTGATTTCATGAGGAAGAGCAGGCATATTTTATTTGGTATACATAAGAAGAGAGATTTGTTTTAGACAACAATGAAAAGGCCTGTGACAAACACATTCCTCTTTGGCACACACTCATGAAAGTGGAGAGCGAAGTTTTGACTTCTAGGAAATATTGTGAAAGTTGGAAGCAAAGCAACATCAACAATTGATAATTTCCGGCCCATAATTCTTCTAGCTTAAGATTTTGGCGCTTGGCATCTGAAAAGTTGCCAGTCGCCACGTCTCGGTCTACGCTTACCTACGATTGCAGCTCAGTCTAAGAGACGCGCTGTGGCAATGAGTGACCACACCTGCTCACCGTTAAGGAATATATGTACATGACGTAGCCACAGCGCATACTGGCGCCTCATCAACCACTGCATGCCCAGCGTTCCGTTTAAACAGTGTTGCCAGCAGATCGAACGCCTCACATGTTTAATATGTCCCTCCCACTAAATGTTGAAGAGCTAGCGCTCCAATCTAAAGCGCGAACGGGGACAAGGCATGACGGATAGGCAGTGATAGATGATGTACCCGATTTACGCATTCGCTGGCTCCTTCTGATTTTTCTGAAACAGCTACTTCTCGTCACCTCGTCCCAGCTGGAGGTCTGGACCGAACCATACCCGGAAAAACTTCACTGTTACGTCCGACTAGCGCCCTACGATGCTGTTCGATGCCGTCGAGTTGCCTCTCCACGTGCCAAGCAGCAAACCCACCGGATTTTTCGGGTTCAATTTTGCTCCCGTCACTTTTTCATATTCTTCTAACAAGGTGCCGACCACACCAAATACCGAGGTGTTCGGCACCATTACGGGGATATCGTCCGCCTATGCTATGCCGATACAGTTCTTCCACAACCCGGTTCGAGCGGTATACCTTGCAACAGTTCCAGCTTCTGCAGTAATGGATCGTGAGTCAATGCATGGCATATGAAAAGTTGTCAGTCGCTTACGGCTGTCTACCCATCGGGCAATGCAGTCAGTGGAAATTCCACTCTGGCGTTCTACTGGAGGTGGGCAAGTGCGACGACGCTCTCGCAAAGATCCTAGCCATCGACGAAAAAGAACTAGCCAGTCTGTTCCGGAGGACTTTCGAGCCGGAGACTGTGGAGAGTTTCCAGAAACCCATCGCATTCCATTGATAGCGAGGATCAATGTCAGTTGGAGATAAACTTGACAAGCACAGTAGTGCTGTGAGACGGAGTTCTCCGAGATGCGATTGGAATGAAGAAACCGCTCTTTATGCACTCGACAAAACACACACAACAGAAAATTCAGACACCACACATAACTAGCACAGACACATTCACAAAAATTAAACTACCACTATCCCTACCAATGTAAGAAAGACATAATGGTGTTCATAACACGAAATAAATAGATCAACAAAGAGGGGGCGATTTCCGCTTACATAGAAAGGCACCAAGGAAGTCTTTCCACGTGACGTGGGGTCCCTAATATGAGAGCCGCCAGTAAGAATTTTAAGATATTCCCAAAAGAAGACTCCTAAACAAGTTCACAAGGTTTGGATATGACTGTCGTCATTGAGTCCAGGATCTCCGTCACGCGCACACTAGCCCCTATACGATAAATAAAGTTTTGCATTTCTTAGTCTGTTAGGAATGAGAGGTGGGGTGGCAGTTCTTTTTTCGGAAATGCCTGTATATTGTGGTATGAACGATCTTCCTGGACTCGGACAGTTAGTTGCTGGTCGTGGGCGAGAGCAATGA
>OZ024743.1:108948297-108975797 GCA_964016885.1 Eledone cirrhosa
TCTTTTAAATGTAACCACAGCATTATCGTATGCAATTCCACCCTCCTTCCAACTCTATTTCTCCGTCGCAGCTCTGCTCCGCACGCCGCTGCCACACATGCAACTTCGTCACCCACACCACCACCGTCATCATACCTACATGACATCTCTTACATGATAGGGACTCTTTCTGTTGCCATTATGGGTGCTGGTGCTCGCTGTGTGAGGCCATTTACATTGGTCAGACGGGCCGTTGACAGGTCGACAGATTCGCTGACCATCTGCCGTATATCCGAGTCGGCAACCCGTCCCCGGTTGTCCGACATTTCTGCATTGCCGGTCATTCCGCACGTGAGAGTGAACAGAGATATTTTTTTCTAAATACATCTACTCTTCATGTCTTCCTGTAATCTGCCCTCCGCACCGAATTCATTTATGGGCTCACATGGAAATATTCACGCATATTTAGGTATCGTACACTTACATTAAATCACTTAGGTGGCCGTTAAGGTGGTTGAACTCATTATTCTACTTCCTAGCTGATAATCTACCTTCATGTTGTGTTCGGGGGCTTCTTTTCTTTCCTACTAAGATCCAAACATCTGAATGTTCCTTTGAGTCCAGACATTTAATCTTTAACACACTTTTAAATCACACGTACAACTGCAAAATTATAATACAAACAATTCTTATTAACGTTAGTGAAATTTACACCCTGACTATCCAACAACAAATGATTCATATGGCCAAAAAAAAACAGAAGCTGGATGCAGCATATAAATGTTAGAGAAATATACGTTGGTTATACTTGTATGTCTGATATTGCGCCTGAAATTAAGCGGCGTGTCCTTTTCTGATTTGAAAATAAATAAAATCACCGAGAACTGCAGATCTTTTATTCGGATATCATAGCCAGAGAGACTAGTAATGATGTTTGGGATCTAAACATTGCAATAACCGCCACACCTACATGGAGACCTATTATTGAGTCTATTTCGGCTGAGGCCGCAAGAAAATGATGATTAATCTTTTCATTACTATATTCCTACACATGTATTCCTGCACATGTATTTTAATTAATTTTGAAAATAATCGAACATTTGGAGAGGATTAGTATAATGACTAATTTTCTCATAGTAATTTTCTCATGGTAATTAGAACATAATTTAACAAAGCTTCTAACATACAATCAGGAAGAGAGGTGTTTGATAAAATATAAACACTTTAAAACAAAGAATTTGTATCATAGATTAAGGGTTGTTTTCAGACGACTTGATATTAACATGGCTAAACTTTTGTGAATTGTAATCCCACGTCTGGGCTCACAATCTTTATTATGTGCTAATTTACCGATTACATTATCTAAGTACTAAATTGTATCTCCTGATTATGATATAAATTCCCGCATTTATTACAAATTGATGTCGCTAAGCTTCCGTATAGAACCTCTATTAGATTTCCCGCACTAAAAACAATATAGGTGTCATTACTCATGTCGTATATCCAATATTTCCCTTATGGAATTGATTCGCCTATCGTATATGTTGTATATTATCTTTTTGGAATCCACAATCATTATTAATTTTGTGTGATTTCCGCTTATTCGTAACTTTTTTCCTTGTGGAAGAATTTATTCTCATATATCGTATAGGTTAGTATTTGCGCTTTTTTATTTGCGCTAATTTTTTATTTGCGCTAATTTATAACTATTTCAGACTCGTGAAAAGAAACTTTAAACAAAAGGTAATGTCTTCAAAATATAAACCTGAATTATATTTTATGTACATTCGCACTTTTCATAATCATTTTTATGACAAATTTGACATCACATAGGCGAAATACAAGTAAAACCTTAGAAAATGAAAATTATGATTATGAAATTGAGATGAAAATCTTAGAAATGAAAGTCAATTGAATTTTTGTCAATTCTGTCTCTTAAATAAATAACTTTGATGAAATGATTAACTACAAGACCGTTGCGTTCTCTCATTCACATGCGTGAGGAAACACACAAAAGCACACACGTATACAAATACACGTACACAACCACATAAATGCATACATATAGATATATAGAAATACTTTGGATAATGGTTACAGAATGATGGAAATAGCGACGTACTTAAAATTAGATTGAAGTAATAGAGATTTCCCTGACTACTTTTGACATCAGATAAACACATTTACTTTTGGTTTAGTTTTGGAATCAGCCAATGAAATCTAAGCACATGGATGTATTTCAATTAAGAAAGCGCATTACTATTTTGTAATTTACTTTAACTTCAATTATGAGTAGAACTATTCCTAATCAAATTATTTGATACATTATTAAGAATCAGAATTTCAACAACATCGCCTCCCTAGGAACAAATAGATAAGTTAGAAGAAGATTACACCAAAGTATCGCAAAATTTGCATCAAATCTCATAAGAGAAGGGATGGATGGATTTTATTTTGCCGACAAAATCACATACGAAATACAGGAAAATTTTGCAAAACATTAACACAACCTCCAATTTCATGGTCAATTCCATCGCAGGAACACCATCATAATATACGATTTGTATTGGATATTTTAACCTGGCCGAGCCCATCCCGTTCTCATATCTGAACACGGTCAATTTCTTCTAATATATTACAGAATTTGTATTATTTAAAATAAAAAAAAAATACAATAGATTGTAATAGATTAATTGTCTGTTACAATTCACCAATGATGTTAATTGATTCTCGCAGACATTTTATGTTAAAATGCTGTCCGTTTTATAGATTTCAAATATTTACTTATCTAGTCCTTCCATATAGATTTCAATCTTAATTTATCTTGAAATACTAGACAACCATCATTTATTTGTTATATTTATTTTTGTTATATCTATACACAAACAACGCATGGCATGACCCGAAAAAAGGTTACTTTGATATTAGGTCAAATGTCGACACATGGTCACAGAGTGGCTAAAATCGAAAACAAAATTAAAAGTAAAAGCAAAATAATAAAATCTAAGGTTACTGCTGTGGCAGTAAATAAAATAAAAATTGATACCAACATAACGGAAACAGCGATAACAACAACAGCGACACAAATATATATAAAACGAAAAACTATAATAAAATGATGATCAGCAATATGGCTTTTAATTTTTGACACGTGATAACTTGTTAAGGGAGAGGTGCATTCGATATAATTCACCCTGTACATTGTTAGTAATTATTTTTCCAAGATTGGATGGTAAATGAAAGCGTAAACAGCAGTATTTTGCTCTAATAATTGATTCTACTTTAACAGAAGGTCAGCAAGGAAAAGACGATGAAATTGACCCCACTATGATATTGGTACTTTATTTTAACGAGCCCATATGTTTTGTGTCTAGAACAGTAATCATAATGATGCATCGTAAGGGCGGTGGATTGGCAGTATCGGTAGTGGGTCGGACGCCATGCTTTGACGTATAGAGTTACGGCCCTTGCAATCCTGAGTTCAAATCCCGCCGAGGTTAACTTTGCCTTTCATCATTACTGGGTCGATAAAATAAAGTACCATGAATACACTGGGTATTTGCTGGCCTTGTGCCAAAAGTAGAAACAATTATGATGTATCGTAAGTGTGATGTGTAGGCACTATTAGGAAAATGCTGGACAAAATACTTTGCGGCATAGAATTAACAATTTCTACTTTCTGATTTCAATTTAGGCTAGTGTCATCTTTGTAATTCTTCTTAATGAGGTCGATAAAATACACTACCATCTAACGACTGTGGTTGACATAATTCGCTTTCCCACCACTAAATTGCCGAACATTTGTTAAAATGCTTATCTGTGGTAAACTGCATCGTAATCCTCATAGATTAAAAAGAAATATTATAAACAACAATTTGCAGAAACAACCATGACTATGTTGCTGCGGCTGCTGTTGTTTATGGTAGACGAGAATGAATATTTCTAAGAGACACATTAAACTTTCTTTTTTCTGAACATATCCATCATACACACACAACGCACCACACATGCGCACAAACACACACATACCACACCATGGTATGAACTTAATTAATCTGTCTGAATAAGCGCATAGGAGGCAAATTGTAAGAGTATTTGCTCCGAGATATCAACTTTTTGCGAGGGGAACTACCCTTTTCATATTCAATAAGAACACTCCCAGAGCTGAACTGTTGTGAATTCTTCTAATATATATATTTCTTTCTTTCCCACTTTCTCTCTCTTTCTCGTTCTCTGAACGTCTGTGTACCGACCTGCAGACGAGGTGGACTCCACCATGTCTAAAATTAGAAAGACGCACCGGATCTCATTACGGTTTACCTTCGCTTCAATCAAGTGTTATAGGTCCATGCATATTTCATTGATGGATATTTAATTGTCCACGCGACGGATAGATAAAAGACGGACATCTTCTAAAGCGGTATTCAAACTCAGAACGCCAATACATGAATCCATGCGTTTTGTTATAAGCTCTAACGATTTTCAGTTTATATTCCATCTTCTTATTCTTGTATCAGTGTTTGACTAAATCATGCTGTTCAATCTCTGCGATATCTCATACTTATGCGACTTTGACGTTGACATTGTCAAAAAACGACTTCCTTTGACGCCCTATGTCATGCTTGTCAGGAATTTCTCCGCTAATGGAAAGGTTTTCCAGCATAGCTTCCCGATGGCATATCCTAGGAACATTAGTTGTCTCTTTTTAATAGTTAACCGTATCTGACGTTCCATCCGTACTCTCTTCAAAATCTCTTCATTACTTATTCGGTCTACGTATGAGATAGTGTGTATTCTTCGATAGAAATACATCTCGGTATATTCGAGGTATTTCCTGTTCTGATTCTTCAAAGTCCACGATTCGCAGCCGTAAAGAAGCGTTGCCAAACAAATGTCTTCAGTAAACGAATTTTGATTCCGATTGAGAGGTTGTGATAGTCAAAGATGGACCGGAGTCTTGAGAATGCATCTTTAGCAAGAGCTGGTCTTCTTCGAATTTCTTTATTGCATCTGGCGTCTGAGGTGGTCAGTGCACACATGTAATTGAAGGATAAAATCTGTTCAATACTGGTATTGCAGTGGTACAGTTGACATGTTGCTGGTACCTCCGACTTCCATATATGCATTACTTGTGTCTCCTTGCTGTTGATACTCAATCCCAATCGATCACTGTTAACAACTATTGCGACTAAGAGACTCTGTAGATCTTCACCCAATGTGTCAAAAAGGACTGTATCGTCGTCGTATCTAAGATTATTAACCTTATGACCATTGATGGTAATTTCTTCCGGATGGTCCTCGAGTTCACAAAGAGCCATTTCTGAAATTATATTCCATATTAATAGATAAAAACCAACAAAATAGAGACAAAAATTAACAATAACAATACGTTTCAGAAATTATTATGCTTCAAATGTTTATGGCAAATGATACTTCTTTCTGAAATTGGCACAACATCAGCCATTTGGTGTTAGTGGGAAATTGAATATTTAAATTGAGTATTTAAATGGTAGTTATTTTATCGACACCAGAAATATTGAAGGCAAAGTTGACTCCACTGGGATTTGAACTCAGAACATAGGAAATCTTAACTACATATCAGAAGTAATTTCTTCCAGCGCTCTACCAATATTGCCAGTCTACCTACCTTATGACGTATGGTAATGAAATTATTATAGGCACAAAGGCAAACAAATATTCTTTTGAGAAGTGGGGGAAATTCGATTTTCTCCATGTGATTTGAACTCGGAAAATAAATCGCCGGTAGTATGTTCCACAATTCTAATGATCATGGCAAATCAAAATGAAGATAACGATGATGATTATGATGATTATAATTATGTTGATTGTGATTTTAGCTCAACCTTCATTGAGCAATCCTTTGATCACATACATTCTTGCCATGATCACACCGTCTTTTCAAGATCAATAAATAGTACATTATAAAATCTACATTTTTATCTATAAATAGTACGGGTCATATGATGGAGAATTGTTTAATATATCTAGCAGGTCAGATGACCAGCAGGAGACGCAGAGAGCAACAATTAGGTTAACAAAATAACGTTGCTTTTAATATTGGTGATGGCGATACTGTTGAAGATGATGATGATACAGATAATGCTGATTCTATCGATGATGATGCTATAAGGACAATATATATTCCATTCAAGGCTCACGGATATAAAACATAAAATTAAACTATATATATATATATATATATATATATATATATATATATATATATATATATATATATATATATATATATATATATATGTTTGTGTGTGTGTGTGTATGCACTATAAAAATTGACATTCTGAAAGGTCACAATTATATCCAGGAAATCTTGTTGGCTTGATGACATGGCGTACTTACAATGGTGCCATTGAGCCCTTAATGACTGTGTTAATATTTGACACTTGACAACGTAAAGTTCAACACTTTGTTTTTGACGGGTGGTTTATGTTGTCAGTTCATATAGAGTTACTTAATCTGAACATTTTTTGGTTTCTCTATCTCCCTTACTTTTCCTAAATCTAAGTAATTTTAGTTCTTGTATTACTTTTTTACTTGCTTGTTGTGCGACTGCTGTAACATAACACCTAACTCATTCATGAAAAGAAAATGTTGCGAACTGGTTTCTATTCTCGCTTAAGTCCATTCCATTACCATTGTGTTGCTTATATTCCTCGGGAAACATAAAAGGGAAATTGTCCACTTCACTTGGGAGCTGTGATGTGTTTGGTGAAAATAAATTAACATTAGAACCATTAACATGTAAATCTCATAAGCTTGCTTTTTCACAGATTTCATTTATGTTTTAATCAATGGGATTGAAATATTTTCTCTAGTAAATGTTGACCTTTTTAATCTCAATATTCCAGATTTTTTCCTATTGCCTACAATCTATGCCAGTTATTATTTGCCTCTGTTTATCAAGTTGCATATATTGTTACTCAGATAAACTAGATCTATATTGAATTTCTATCTTATTTTCTATTTCGTTACATTTACATTGGTAATCCCCTTAGCAAAATATAAATGTAAATACGTTGAATTTTACTTCGCTTCTATTAATATTGGTAATCCTATCTCTACAAGACATTACAACGATATATTCCGATTGTGCTGTCAGTAAAATAGACGAACGCACCAGAAGAAGAAGGTATTGGACGTTTTATTTTAATGGTAAGAATAACCTTGTTTCTAGCCTTTTATATCCGATAGCACATGCGCAATGATGTATTTTCCAATATATTTTTTTACTTAAAATTGTCGGCCAAATTTCTGTCACTGAATGCCATATATGTTGTGTAAATATAGTTGTTTCTAAAAAGGCACAAGACGAGATACCTTTTTGCAGGGAAGGGTAAATTTGTTGTATTGACTCCAGTTGACGATTTCTGCCTTATTTTATCGATGCAGAAGAACGAAATGTAAATGAGACATCGGCGGGATTTGAAACCAAATCGTAAAAATCGTATTGAAATGCTGCTCTTCATTTTAACATAAGCATTAAAGATTTAGCCAATCCATAAACCTATTATTCATGAATAATTGTTTCTACTTTTGGCACAATGCTAGTAATTATCCCAGTGCATTACTGGTGCTTTATTTTATCGACGCCCTAAAGAAGAAAGACAAAGTTAACCTCGGCGAGATTTGAACACAGACCGTCAAGGGACATAACTCTATGCTGCAAACATGGCGTCTCACCCTTTACCGATACTGCCAATCCACCGCCCTAAATATTAATAGGACAGCCTACATGTATTTCCCAACCAGGATTGAAACCCAGACCAGGATCTCCACCATCTCTAATACTTCCCAATATGCCACCATGATAATAATGTCTAATTTCGGCAATCATGTGCTCCTGAAGGAAACATTTATTGACATTTTGAAGTCCGTATATATTTTCCAGCTTATTAGAAATATGGTCTCCATGTGTCTGAGTGGTTAGAGAGTTCGATATTATTTACGTGTCTCAGCCTTCCGAATTCAAATCCCAACGATTTTATTAGAAATATATGAATCAAACAATCTCTTGCAAATAACGTAACTGTGACAACTTTATCGTTTCCATTGTCTTCCTCTAAATCGTTATCCCCATTGTTGTCTTTCTCTAAATTATCACCACTATTGTCGTCATTGTCCGCATAGGTCATCCTTACATTTCGCCTGTTTCTTAAGCTTGAAACCGTTAAGCATTTTCCTTTTCCATCAACTGCATAATCTCCTCGATAATTTAGCATATATATGGTTGAGTATTATGCAGTCGCACTTCTCGGACAGAATCAGTAGGACACAGTAAGTGAGAAAGTTGAACATTTGCATTATACGTACATTCATTCCACCAGGTAGTATTCCAGATGATTCCCTGTATTCAAATCCTCCCAGAGGCCTGCGGGGGTCCTTAGCTATATCAAAATATAGTGGACACAATTGCCACGCACAGCGATAGAAGTCGCAATATCATGATTTCGAAGCCGATTCCATAACCGCCCAGTCACGCTTGCTTGCCTGCATCTCCCCCTCCTCCTCATCCTACTCCTACTACTACTACTACTACTACTACTACTACTACTACTACTACTACTACTACTACTACTGCTGTTGCTGCAGCTGCTGTCTCTGCTGCTATGAAAATATAGCCATACGATAATGTAGGTTATATTTTGGAGTAATCCGTAACGTAGCCGGTCTAGAAGCGAAAACATAAGCAATTTGACATGATAATATATTTCAGAGCCACGTGTTTGTGAAATGTGGCTTCTAGTCAGATATCCAATAACACTCTTTTCAATGATATAATAGGGAGTAATATAATATTTTCATTTTTATAACATCAACATTCCTTATATTAAGAAAAAAACTATTTTTCTCAGATATGAAATAACCACAAAAAGCTATTATCATCATTCCTGTATACTCAGAATGATACATTAAAAAAAAAAGAGAGATGGTAATATTTTTTTCTGAGTTTGAAGAAATGTTTAAGTTGCTAGAAATATGTGTAACAAGGTTTACAAGCAGATGACTATTTACTCATGTAAAACATTTAAGAGTAAACTCTGATTCCACTCAGACATATATATTGACCGTTCAAGAAATAAGTACCGTTATTTCTAAATAACAATAGCAAATTCTTGTATATTAATAGCAGAGGATGTCACGATAGGGAGATAGAGGAGATGAATGAGAGATTGAGAGAAGGGTAAGGGGTAAGAAAGAGACAATGAGAAAGGAAGAGGTGAGAAAATATTGAGAGGAAAGGAGGGGGTTAGACAGTGGAATGGGGTACAAAAGACATAGAAAAAAGTGAAAAAGAAACAGAGGAGAGTAACTGATACAAAACTAGAACGAATGTAAACAATTACAAGATTGTTATACTTGATTGAGTTGATGAGATGATAGTGCATTTCAGGAATGAAACAAATGTCTCAAAACTTTGACCTCCTCCAAATATAATCCCAATAAGTTGTCTCAAAACTTTTATTCGTTGAAAAGATAGATGCAAACAAAATTAACATACGTTCAGTTGTTATTGGCTGGGGCCATTTGCATTTGAGTGTACTTTATCATTTGAAAAATACCCATACAATACACAGCGGGAACATTGTTTCATAGTCATCTTCAAATCTGAAAATCACTCCCTGTCTTTAATATCCTACCGAAAACATGAAAAGGACGATGATGTAAAATGTTTTATAGATACTTGAAACTTGTACTTCGAGTGCTTTATTTAAGAAACACTTATCTTTACATGCAACCTAAATTTGGTTAGAATTGCAACACTAAAATGTAATATTATATATATATATATAAAGAATTAATATACTACTTCTTTATAATTATCTCCAAATTATTTTGTTGAGCAATTGTTCATAGTAATAGTCAGGCTAAGTCTTATTAGCACCCCACTCCTCACTGAATAACCTCGATGTCACGTGATTGATTCTTTTGAATTTGGCACCGACCAAGTAGCCAGTGATTTTTTCAATGTCCTGGAATTTAGTCCTCGCTGGCTTTTTTCCCTCCACTGAATTATTTTTGTATAAGTTCCCTGTGTCCACGCATTGCCTGGGAACTTAGCTCAGAATAGACTTCCTGATGACGAAAGGATTTTCTCCATGTTGTTCCGTTCGGAAACCATGTTTATTCACTTTCAGAAACTAATTAGTTGGAGTGAAATTTTAGTAAGTAAGTTAATTTTTATAATGTTCTTATTTTACGTCTTTCATATATATATATATATATATATATATATATATATATATATATATAAATTTATATATATATATATATATATATATATATATATATATATATAAATTTATATATATATATATATATATATATATATATATATATATATATATATATATATATATATATATATATATATATATATATATATATCTTGGAAATTTGGTAACATAGCATAGTGCCGATCTAAATTTGATTCGATGAACCTTTGTCGAATTTCGACGGTGGCAATTGCACATGTTCGCTCAACTGAACAGACTGTTCATAAAATTAACGTGTACATGTCTGACAATTAAACAGACACGTGCACTCTTAACGTAACTCTCAGTGTGATTAAAGGTGACAAACCGTATGACGAAACTGGCCCTTTAAATTGCTGGGACAATCCATCTACGGGCTTCTAAACAGATTCCGTCTACCCATGTAAACTCACAGGTGATTGTTTAAACCATGTTTATAGCAAATGACAGCCGACCAAGATGACACACAGTGGGAAAGAACCAGCACGTATTTATTTTATTAGTATTTTACAATGAATATCTATCTATAATGTCTATAGAGAAACTGACGCACATCGTGCCATATCACAGTACATCTTGAATATTAATTTAATCCAGGGACTGATAAATTCTTTTATCAATAAAAGAAGATGGCCATCATATACAATTCACAGGCCCTTTTAAATTTTAAACCATCAGTCCCTGTAAATAAAAAAAATATGGTATTTATAGTATTTGTTGGCTTTCGGATAAAATGCCATTTATTTAATCTTATTCCTTCGGGGAATACAAGATTCGATGTGATAAACTTTCCTCTTTCGATGATAAAGTACTGGCTTTTTACCTAAATTAGAATCGATTATGGATAAAATTAAAAGAGGGTTGGAGTAAATGGATTGTTGGCATTCACCTCAAGTTTATGTAATTAAGAGGTCAATTTTGGTATGCAACTTTTTCAAGAAGGAGCAGCACTTTCCTAAGGATATTCTGAATGAGATACACCATAATTCACCAACTAATAAATAATTTAGCAAAATTATTAATTATCCTTTTATTAATTATTAAGGTTGCAATATCTTTATCTCTAACAAGAAAGAAAAAGAAAGTAATAAAACATTAGGGAAGGTAAGGAAAAGGGACGAGGGATTGTCAGAATCTACATACGAGTCAAGGTGGTATATGCCGGCTGCCCCATCTGCTCAAAATGACAAAAACTTGATCCGGGGAATAGACAGCGATACCCACCGGATCAGATGCACTCGTTCAGGAGACTTCTTCCGCAAGGGAAATACACTCATTTTATGGAGGAAACGGCAGTTCGACAACCGAGAATACCAGAGGCCTCGAATGCGAACAGCTCAAAAGGAAGTGGCTGCTCCACACATCTTATCAAAAGTTTTTATAATATAAAATTAGGATGGAATATTCTAATTTAAATCGGATCCTTTAAAATGGAGGTTCTTGATTCATTGAACAAGAGCCGGTTTGTGCTGGCTGTTATCAAAATGTTTAAATAAATACCATTCCAGTATGGAGACAATTTACGAAAGACGATGTCAGGGAGTGTCAAAATATATTTACTTCTGTTTATGTCAGACATAAACGCAATGAAAACTTATAGTTTCAAAGAATGCCACAATAAAAGGAGGAAATTATGAAGAAGAAAAGAAAGAGAGATTGGTGAATGGGTAGATGGTGTAATATTGACAAAAGAATAGAATGAGATTCCTATATTGATTTCTAATGATCAGACAAGAGCTGTTTTCTATTAAGCCAATAGTATATTTGTATGACATCCCGACCCTTCTTCGGCGAAGAAATTATAAATTGTGAAATCTAAATTACAAATGTGAATGCATACTGAATAGCTAAAGTAATTAATTCTCTTACACTATACATTCTCCCCGGTAAATACAATTTTACCGTATCAAAATTTTGCCTGGATCTTTCTTTGTCTCTTTCTTTCTCCCTGCATACATACACACACACACACACACACACACACACACACACACACACACACACACACACACACACACACACACACACACACACATATATATATATATATATATATATATATATATATATATATAAGTAATGTTTTAAAAAAAGAGTCATTTACATATATTAGTGTTATTTACTAAAACTTTGAAGGCTTGGGCCGAACAATAACGAATTATTGGACAATTGGTGATTGCCATGGCGTGAAATAATTAGTCTCGTCATTGTTTCCGACTGGTTACATTAAAATCTAAACTGATATTAGATTCTACGATCTGCTAACCTCTGTGCTGTATTACAGATTCCATTCTATTCGGAAATGAATTAATATGCTTTAGTTAGCTATTCATAGATATTAGTTAATGTTATTATGTGTTATTCACTCTTGAATTGCTTATTGTTTTATCTCGGAAATAATCCGTTTAGAAATTGACCGAATGAAATTGCAACAATCGATTGAAGATTTAGGTCGATAATTTGTAGTTTGTTGTTCACATTCTAGGTATAGAATATCATTATACTAATTTAATTAGATGGCATACGCTAAGGACGAAATACTTCCATGAAATGCTTACAAGGACCGTAAAACAACCTCCGTATATTGACATACAAATAATTAACCATACAAATGCAAAGATGTCACATTATCAGGTAGTCTGTTCTGAATATATTTTCATTAGACACCTACATATTTGCTGCATTCTTGATAGATTAAATATATAAAATACTCATATATTCAGACAAGTTGTCTTGGATATATTAAATCTAACAGTGGACATCCTTTCCCGTGATTAACTAAATATATAATTGTTGCAGACTGCTACTACCGATCCACGACAGCCTGCAACATTGTAAACACTTTATCCTAGATTAGAATATTATAGATCTTTATCACTTACGTTTTATCTGGTTCTGCTGATGATGTTGGACCATTTTCGACACCACCGTAGTTGCTGAATTTTAAATAGCCGTTCTCCAATAGTGCACGAAGGAGTTTCACAATACCGCTCTCATTACACCAAATATACTGCTGGAAAAGCTGAAGTATTAAATTACTTTCATATTCTGACATATGCCATTTTATTTCAAAGAATACGTTTTCTATACTTATTTGTCTTTTTTTGCCTCTCCATAAATTGTTCAAATTATTTACACTTCAGTGCACCGATCAGCTGTGATCAAATTAAATTATGCATGTAGGTGTTCAGTTTTTGACTACAGTATTCATTTTTAGGTCATACATTTTGTCTGATACTATATTTTACATGTCAAATATACATAAAAATTATTTAATATTAACAATAATTTAGGACATATTTCCTTGTTTTGGCTTGGCAGTATCAGTAGAGGGTCGGATGCCATGCTTTGCCGCACAAAATTACGTCCCTTTACGGTCTGAGTTCAAATCCTTCCGAAGTTAACTTTAACTTTCATCCTTACGGGGTCGATAAAATAAAGTGCCAGTAATGCACTGGGATCATTGCTGTCCTTGTGCCTAAAATAGAAACAATTATTATTTGTGTTTAATCAGAGTGGGCTCATTGCACTCTGAATTCAAAACTCATTAATCCAAAGTTGCATTTCCTTCTTCAAAAATTGACAATCAGTAAAGGTAACAATCAACTTTCTATTACGTGAGGGAATCGAAGAAATCTTAGGTTATGCTTGTAATGTTTTTGATTAAGAACAGTAAGTGAAATAATATTATTTTCAACGTTGATACAACGGCAGCAAATTAGAAGGGGAAAGTCGATTATATCGGTCCATTACTAAGCTGGTACTATTATCAAAAGGATAAAATATAAAGTTTTCATCGGCGGGATTTGAGCTCAGAACGTTGAAAGTCGCAACTAAATACCGCACAGTGATTTGTTTCCGATGTTCTACCGTTACTGTCACTCCAACCTCCTAGTGAGTAAAGGAATAACATAGACGAAACAGAAAATGAGGTTTTTAGTAGCTGATTAAATTGTTCTAATCCGTTCTTACGAAATTGAGACAGTTGACTCAAAGGTGGGTCAAAATCAACCTTGACGTACTACATTGGTTATTATAGTTGTTGTTTTAAAACCCAATTCATTCCTGATGGAGGACACAGTTCAAAGCCGCTTTTCCGTTGAACGTTCATCTTTTTTTTCTTCAAATACTACGTTATCCATGCTTAATATTGAGTACAATAAGTCATTTTGTCTAATACTGTAGAGTAAAGATTGAGAGAAACGTAACTGCAGTTTTAAGCATATAACCCCAATGTATCACACTGAAGATTCCTCATCTTTTAAATATCAGTTGGTCAAGATATGTTGTAAATAATTTCATTATATTGGTGAATTGGCAGTATCGGTAGAGGGTTGGACGTCATCCTTTCTAGCATATTTACGTCCCTTTACGGTCTGAGTTCAAATCCCATCGAGGTTAACTTTGCCTTTCATCCTTACGTGGTCGATGAAATAAAGTACCAGTAATCTGCTGGTGAAATTGCTGGCCTTGTGCTAAAAGAAGAAACAATTATATTATAATCTGTCATCATTTTGTTTCTGGTCATCATACTAAATACTAAGCTGATTTTTTTTTTTGTGACGAGCAGTAAACAATATGTTTTCCTTATATTTATTTCTATTGATATAAGTATGTATACGTACATACGATGGTTGCCGAACACTGTACGGCGTAATTCGGGCTATTTGTTTACAAACAAATCGAACATTATAATAAATGTTCGGTAAACCCATACGTACATATATATATATATATATATGCACGTATGTATATATATACATACTACTGTACGTTTGTACACATATATGTATGTACGTATACATACTTATATTTAGGTATCAGCCGTACTAAGAGTGAGAAATTAAGTTTTGTTTCATTCTTTTCCATTTATTTCTGTTGAAATGTTTGTTTATAGATATACGAAAACGAAAATAATAATCTTACGAAATACTGAGAGGCAGATTCTACACTCTAATCTAGTTTGTATACAACAACTACGCGCTGGGGACAAACTACCGATGGTATTGGCGTGTAGATCCGCCAGTGACCCCTGCTGCATCAGTAACTCAACCTTACAGTATTCCGTCCTTAAGCGAGGGGAAGCATTCCTTTCAATTTCAAGGAAGAAAATATAACTCGACGTCAACCGGTAGCGAAATGAAATGGTCGATCAAGTTCCGATATATGTATGACTTCCTCCGCGCTTCTGCGTTACGGAGAAACAATAATTTAGCGATATAGGAATATTATTTTTATGTCAAATTAATATGAACTAAAACCATAGATTTATTCGATTCATGGTTTAAATAATTCCATTTCAGTTACATAGATACTATACATCCAAATGGTAGTCCAAATACAAATTCATATTTATGTTTCATCAAATATTTCTAGAACTGTTTATTTAATCTTTCTTAGAATAACTATTTCCATCTGCAATTATTTCCCTATTCGCAACATTCCACAACACCGTAACTACACAAACAAACGTTGAATATACAAGCTACACCGATCTCGGTTTGGTAGTTCAGAAGGTTATCACATTGCCATGGTCACTTACTCCTTACTCCGCTTAGCATACAACGACAATAATTACTACTACTACTAACTACTACTACTACTAATACTACTACTACTACTACTACTACTACTACTACTACTACTACTACTACTACTACTACTACTACTACTACTACTACTACTACTACTACTACTACTAATAATAATAATAATAATAATAATAATAATAATGATAATAATAATAATAATAATAATAATTTTTCTACTTTAGGCACAAGGCCAGCAATTTTGGGATAGGGGAAAGTCGATTAAATCGACCCAGTGTGTTATTGGTGATATATTTTATCGACTCTGTAAAGAAGGAAATGCAAAGTTAACCCCAACGGGATTTAAAATGATGACGTAAAGGGACGTAACTCTATGCCTCAAAGCATGTTGTCCGGCGCTCTACTGATTCTTCCACTCCACTGCCCTACGGCCTGGGCTTCACTCTTGAATAGCACTGAAATATACCAAATTACCTGGCATTAGCAGTGTGCTGGATGTCCGCCAACATGGTTTTCAGAGCAGATTAACGCTCGTGATGAGTTATTATCTCTGGCTGTCTGGTTTGTATATAATACATATATAATTATTATTACTATAATTATTTATTATGATTTCGTTCGTCTCTCGACATGTATTGCACATTACCCCTGAAAGTTTGTTATTATTTGTATTGTTCCACAGACCGGAACGACGAAATCATGAAAGTAATCTGTGAGAGCAGCACCAGCAGCCACAGCAGCAAAAGTAACAGCAACGACAACTGCAGCAACAACAAGAGTAGCAACAACAGCATCAACAACAAAAACAAAATTAAAAAGAAACAATAAAGACAAAAATAACAGGAACAACGACGTAAACAAAACTATAAAAATAACGTTAACATAAACAACTACAACACCAACAACCAGCAATACTTTCAAATCATGGCTGCAAAAGCAGAACTTTTCATCATAGACATAAGATAAAATGAATATTTGGTACAAGCGACCCGATTATTCAAGCTGTAAAATACAAGGTGTAAGCAGCAGGGGACAATGATTTTGATGTACAGAACAATTTGTATATAATCGAAACGGCTAGAAATGTCTTCGCAATATTAGTGCGAAAGAACTTTGAAGACTTGCCCGATGTAGAGCGTGTAGCTAGCGCAAAATACGCGGGTATTTCAGGGCTCTTCAAGCATTTTGCGCTGGCCTTTCGGACAGGTCAATTCATATTATAGCCTTCGTACAAAGGAAGAAGAACGAAAAAGGTCAGGGCCACCGTAATCCCGACAGGGTTGGAAATCTGATGGATACTATTCTGTGTGGTACGAGGGACTCGTGACACCCTCATGGAAGTCAGGCGCACGCAGAGTGAACACAGGTCGAGAATATGTGTAGAGATGCACATTTTGTGTTTTCCGTTGGTTTTGGGGGTCCCTTTCATCTTCACTTCAAGATGACTAGTACCGATGCCTGCATCTAATAAATGTTTTCTATAGGTATAAGTATTTTGTTTGGAAGATGTCAATGGCTCCTATTTATTTTTATTGCCTGTCAATATATATGAAACAAATCTAAAACGCAAGATTGCTGGAATTGTAACGCCGAACATATTACCAAAACATTACTTCTTAACATAAGTGCAATTTCATATGAAGGAGTAATTATATGAAACCAATTGAATCTGCCCAGGTATACTACTCGTTCTCGTCACACATGACAAATAAGTATAATGTTCTACTCAATTCAAATACGATGGTTGTATAAAGACAACACACTTGCTAAAAGTAACAGCAAAATCCCGACAATTCAGACTTTTGTCATATAATAAAGAGTGATATACATGACAAAATATTCATAGGCGTGGTGGTTAACGATTATACGCATGCAGAAACGGAACTGGCAACTAATATTCCACAGTGTTCGCTTTTTGTCTGTCATTCGTCGCAGAAGACATAATTAAAAGAAAGTTACTTGGCTAGACATTCAATAGTAGCTTTTTTCTGTATTTTAAAACAAATAAGGAAGCTAATAATAAAGAAAACACTTAAGTAATCTTAGTTTTTTTATGTTTCTCTTATCTAAGTCATTTATCTTGAGTTGAGAAGTTTTAGCTAAATAGAAAACAAATATATGTGATATCTCATTCAGTCCAGACAAACAGCTAAAACTATGTTCACAGAGTATAACAAATCATCAAAAAGCTCATTATCACAAACCCAATCTTCGGGAAGGTACAACAACAGTGATGAATGAAAATGAACTATAACTATTAAACATCGATCGAATGCACCTTGCTCATTTCCTATATGGCATCCATCAAAATCTACAGGTAGGTTCAAAGAAACAAGATAGTGATAATTCTAGGAAAAATCAACAACACTGACTATTTGTTTAGATATAAATATGTCCTGAAGCAAGATGTCTCCTTCTGAAGATATGTATGTAAACACGAAACACTTCGTCCATTGTAAGGACTAAATCAATATAAATAAATATATACTCTGCCAACCGCGCAAACAGGTGATCCAACAACGCAAAGACATTAAATTGGAGATAATAGAGTCAGTAAAGAAATTAAGATATTTCTTAAACTGTACAGCTATAAAAATAATAAACACAACAACAGTAATAATGACAATGACGTCTATCATAATAACAGTACAAATAAGAACAGCAACCACAAGAGAGAAAGTTTGATAGAGGGAGAAAAGAAAACAATAATAAGTAAAGAGGCGAGAAACAATTGCAGCCGGCCCAGATGCAAGTATATGCTGGCAGCATTAGGAATGAGAAATGTTGACAGGTTCGACATAAAAGCCAGGATATAAATCTAAAGTGAATTCCACACACAATTAAGCCGTTATGGATGAAAGACTTACAAAGTCGACATCAGCACTGCTGTCATCACAATAAACACATAAATAAAGATATATAAATATATATATATATATATATATATATATATATATTGCAGATAGTAACTAATTGTAGAGATATATATATATATAGAGAGAGAGAGAGAGAGAGACATAGAGAGAGAGAGAGAGAGAGAGAGTGAGAGAGAGAGAGAGAGAGAGAGAGAGAGAGAGAGAGAGAGAGAGAGAGAGAGAGAGAGAAGGGGAATGGAGAGGGGACAAAGTAGTGGAGATTGAAGGTGAGAAAGACATAGAGATAACGAGGGAGAGTGAATTCGTAGTAGCGGAACAATAAAGGGTATATAGGTGTAGTCTTGGTCGACGTTATAGCTATCATCTTTATTTTTCACCACCATTTCTTTTATCATCATCGCCTATCATCATGTATTAACCTGCTCCGCCTTTTCTTCTCTATTCATACTACACATTTCAACATTAAATAGGTATTAGTATACTCTTCCCTCACCCCCTCTCTCTCTATATATATATATATATATATCTGTATGTTTATAAGTATATATATACACACACACACACACATACACGCACACATACACATACACACATACACACACACACACACACACACGTACACACACACACACACACACACACACACACACACACACACACACACACACACACATATATATATATATATATATACATAGCAAGGATAAGATGCTTAATCGTGCATTTTAGGTTGTAACTTCATGAGGGATAAGCCGGTTCAAACGATCCGAAAGCAGTTTTCGTCAGAATTTTATTCCAGTTAAAAGTTGGTAATTAGGAGTGACGGAGTATTCAGTTATTAATTCAATGATGTTAAGACGGGGTTACTTCACTATAATTGCTTTAGTGCATGATACATATTTCTGTTACAGAAATATATATCATGTAATATAAAGTAAGTAACCCGGCTTAAGTACTTATAAATAATATATATATATATATATATATATAAAATAGAACTTTTACATATATATATATATATATATATATATATATATATATATATATATATATATATATATATTTATTTATATATATATATATATATATGTAAAAGTTCTATTTAAATTGTTGGGATACATCAAGCAAATATTTTTATAACTGATATAAAGCACTCAACAAATATTTGGAGTAAAAATACGATATTAACAAATGGAAACTATATCTATAAAACCATATTTATTTCATTATACATATTTCAAGGACACCAAGTTAAATTATGGTGTCCTTTCATCATATAAAATATAATATAGATCAGTTTTATAAATAAATATTGACATACCCTTAAAAGAATGCAACCATTTCTGTTGGAAGCTCCCCGATAGTGGAGTTGTAGCTTTAATTATATTATTAGGTAAGTTAGTATTGGATTTTTTAAAATAAGCCGTTGGGTTACGGAGAAAGAGAAAGACAGAGAAGGAAAGAGAGAGAAAGATCAGAACAACAGAGAGAGAAAATATATAGAGAGAGAGGAGACAGAGAAAGGAGAGAGAACGAAAAACTCTAAGTCCTATCTTGTTGAGTTATCTTAACAATTGAGATGAAATGAATAAATCAAATTAGAAATGTTAATAATCATGAATGGAATATACATATATAATATGAGAAATTTAAGCATTGTTTAAATATGGTTAGATGTTTAGTTAATCAGTTAAATATTGAGATCAATATATTAAAAATGGGGATGTATATATTAAGAAATCTATATATTATTATATACACATATACACACGTAAAAATATATACATATAAATATATATACACACTTATAAAAATATATATATACATATCTAACTAAGCATATAATATATACATACAAAATATAAAGGATTCTTTAATTTAAGATATAGGAGTCTTATAAAATCAGAGAAGGAAAATTATGTTATATAGTTATATCAATGTTACAATTATTAAGATATTAAAGGAAATGTTATGTTATACACACTTTATGTTATTAAACAACATTTTCTTTTATATAAGTTTTATAAGATTACCTGTTATGTATTTATGTCACGAATCTTGGGATAATCACTATACATAAGTGCAATAGGATTGTATGGATATACACACACATGTACATACACGATTCCCACATATATACACATATATGTCCCCGCACAAATAGGTAGATACGCATCACGTATATATATACATACATATAGACATACACGCATAACACATATGTACATGTATGTCAATACACACATATACATATATATACACACATATAGAGAGAGATGTATATATACATACAGTATATAGTATAATTGAAGTACATAAAATACAAAAGAATTATATTACAATTTGGAAATATAATTATAAGCAATATAACTTTAAATACAATATAACTTTAAAATATTATAGAATATTTAAAGTTATAATTTCAAAATAATAGTATGCTTAATAGATTTAGTATAGACATTTTCTACGTATATTTAACTTAATTTTATACCCATAAGAGAAATAAACAGAAACTTTCAAAGGATAAATTTTCGAAAATAGGAGAAACAATAAAAAATATAAGAAATATTTTCTACTTTTAAGAGCTTTCAGTATATTTCTCTAGAATAGTTTATTATATTTATTTATATTTAGGAAGAAAAGTTATTTTTACTTGAGTGTATAATCAGTCAAAAAGATGAAGGAATCTAATGATTTATCGACAGTTTCAGTATATTAATAGAATTAATTAATTAAATATATATTACATTTTAAATTTATATTTAAACTTTGTGTTTAATCTATGTCTACAGCAACTGAATAAATTATTCCTTAAGTTCAGGGAATTTTTGGTCTTTAATATAAAGAATATTTCCTCTATACAAAGATCACAATTTTGTAGCTTTTGAAATAATATTCCAAATCAACGAATATTCAACGTTATTTAGTTTGAGGTCCCATAATAGGCTAGATAGAGTAGTTGAAGATTCTTTGTTTGGATCTGTAAGATAATTTTTATGATTATTGAAGCGGGATTTAAACTCTGTGGAAGTGGATCCCACATAATTACATGAATTTAAGTTAGTTTTTACATTACAATTATATACTATATTTTTAGCTAAGCAATTGTTATTTAACCGACAGTTAGATTTATTTCTACAGTTACATTTATCAAATTGGATATTGCTTGGGTTAGGTTTTTAATTTATATTATTAATTCTATTAATATTTTTCGCAAAATTTTTGGTAGAAGAATAAGTTAATTTTATAGTATCTCTATTAAAAATTGAGTAATATCTATGTGTTCTAGGGAAGCATTTGTCAAGAGTTTAAAAAAATAGTTTAGCAATAGGGGTTTTAATATTTAATGAGAAAGGAGGAGCGAACCATAATATGTTCCTAGTTCTATTTCTTTTTCCGCTTTCGGAAATAATGTAAGGTTTTCTATTATAGTTGTTAAAATTGTTACAATAGTTAAAATTGTTACGATTATGGTTAGTTGTTATATTATTATTTTATCAATGTATTTAATTTTATTTCTATACCCAGCTCTACATAACGCTTTGTTGTAATAATGTGTTTTTTCATCAAATATATTCTTATTAGCTAAAATTCTCGAGATTCGTTCCTGTACAGAGTTCACTATAGTATATTTAACGGATCTGGGGTGATTAGAGTTAACATTGACGTATTTTAAGTTCTCATTTAGTTTGTGAAATGGATAATGAAGACATGTGTTAAGATTTAGTGTTACATCTAGAAAGTTAACTATTTTATGGTTATTCTCTATTTCTACTTTTAGATTAAGGTAATTAAAAAATTGTATAATTTGTTTTCTTTTTCTTTTTAGGTCACCGTTATTATTTTCTATAAGAAAAAGCATGTCGTCACGATATAAACCTCCGGTTATCTCAGGTATTTTCCTATGTAGAGAATTATTTATAAAGAGGCCCACAAGATCCGTTACCTGAGCGGATCCGGATGATCCCATAGTTATATCAAAGTTATTATTTCTATCTGCCCTAGTCAAGAGTTGGTTATTAAATTCTATAATTTTTTTCCGTGCCGATAATATAATGTGCATTTCATTGCTAGTTAGGTCTGTATGTTTAAACGCGTAAGTTAGTGATTTATTCAGTAGATTAGGAGTGATAGATGAGTAATAGTTAACAATATCCAACTGAATAAACTTATTATTATAGTTATATTTAATTTCTTTAAACCAATCGATAACTTCACTAGTTCCTTTCCACAATTTTAAATAAGATAAATTCTTAATTTGTGGTATTATTATGTCTAGAATAGTCTATATATAGGACACAACCCTTCATGCCAAGGAAACCTAAGATTAATATGAAGGATCACAAAAGGAACTTCGAAACTGATTTACCAGTCAGATTAATTGCACCACCTAAATCGGACCTTGGCAGACTTAGCAAAAATATTCTAGACAGAATAATACCACAAATTAAGAATTTCTTCACGCACAGGCATTGCACGATAGAATTAATTAATAATTATTAACAATGGTATAACGTGCAATGGCCATAGTCGATAACGAGGGGACAGCCATCATCATGTATGTATGTATGTATGTATGTATGTATGTATGTATGTAGATATGAATCTGTCTATCTAAGAAATAGTTAGAAATTAGAAATACAAACATTTAGAAATCAGGAACCCATTTTGAAACAAAACCATATACAGGTTGACGGTGTCGACAAGCAGCACTACTTTGCAAAGTAATTGTTTTTGAGTGTTGTTGACATGCGCAAACGGATATCTCTATAATAGCCTATCGGTTTTGTGTATCCTATTTCATTGTTTAGTAGTTGATTCATTGTTGCGAATGTATATTTTTCCTCGGCAAGTAAATTTCTGATGATCGTTCGTTTTCCTTATATGGTAAACTAATAAATGACCAAGCTTATAACTAGCGCCAAATTTGTATGCCTAATTACAAACACTCGCCCCTCACACATATGTAAATACTAAACAGATTAGCCAGGTTTTAGTTATATAAATACGTAAATTTGGAATAAGGATGTGCTTTCACCGTATTTTTGACTAAAGGGTTCTAAACCCCATTATCAGGCTAAAATTCCTTCAGTAAAAAATACGGTGGAATCTATTCTATTTTCTAATTTCAAAGCTGCTCACTGTTTCAAAACATACTTACTTGCCATTTAAACTCGCTAAGAATGTAGCTTCTAATTTGAAGGGAAAGAGATGGGCGATGTGTTGGTGTAATGGTAGCACAGTGGTCGCGATAATCAAAGATGTGGGTTCGACTCCCATGTACGTCAATACTCATCTTTTTCCATTTATCTGATGGTTCTAAACCCCATTATCAGGCCAACATTCCTTTAGTAAAACATACGGTGGAAGCTATTCTATTTTCTAAGTTCAAACCTGCTCACTGTTTCAAAACATACGTACTTGATATATATATATATATTTAGATTAGTTATTGATAGTGAGTAGACTGGTTTGATCAATAACGCTCTTATTTATACACACAGACGCACACACACACACATACACACACATATATATATATATATATTTATATATATATATATATATATATATATTATATTGAGATCATATCTGTGTTTTATATTATTTATGTGTTCTTTGACGGTTGTTTGAAATAAGAATGTTGCCAAATGCATTATAACATTTAACGATCATTCATAGTATCATCTGAATGAAGTAACATTGGTGGACGTTGCTATGGTTATTGTGTAGACATTTCTGCCGCAATTTAAATGTTTGCGTTTATTTTTATTCATCTTCAGCCAGGTGTTTCATCTGTTTTGGAAACAACTGTATTGCACGGACATATATTTTAGCATTGTCCATTCCAATGTTTATCACTTACATAATAAATCATCGCTGTTTCTTGGGAAATCTGTAGCGTAAAAATGAATCTTCCGCTGATACTAACATAAACACAAAGATAACATACACTAGCCAAAAGGAAAAAATATATATACCCATGACTGATGCCGTAAAAATATAGCAATGATAAATTCCAATTCCATTTAGACCAATCACATTTGCACAGCTTATTTTAATATTCAACAAAATCAAGGTCTGAGCAGATAACCAATGCCCGAGAAATTTTATGTAAGAAAGAGCCGACTAGTATTGGCAGACTGAAAAAAATACAATGTACACCAGGACCGCAACGACTGGTTGCACCAGTTGTGAAAACTTTATTTCTATTCATCTAGAATAAAAGAGTATTAATGTCTAGGATCATTGATAGTGCATATGGAATCATAACTGTTCCAAACAAACTGGAAGCAAATCATGCGCAAAAATTAAAACGATATTCGTGAAAAAAATAATTACAAATCTGATACTGTTGAGTCCTATACTGTTGAGCCCCATAGACGCACGCGCAAATACATACACACACACACACATAAACCCTCACACACATATCTATATTCATTATTTGGCATTTTTATGAGTCTACACAGTAAACATATCTGTTACCACTATATCTATATAAATAAATATAAATTGTTATGTACATATATATATATATACACACTCACACACATACCCCCTCCCCATATATATATATATATATATATATATATATATATATATATATATATATATATATATAGGCGTTTGTGTTTGTATGCGTGAATTTGAGTACATCTGTATATGTGTGTAAGTGTGTGAAAGTGTGTGAAAGTATATGCACAGTCAACTGAAAATATTTTATTAAACAAGCCTGGCACTAAGCATGTGATATATTGTATACATTACAATAGTTTGTTATCCGCTATAAAATCAGACATTCCGTACAATGTTCTAAAGTATGAACAGCAATATATATTTCAGCTTCAATACATTCGTGCATTTCGTCAATTATCTTGGTCTCCGAATTTCCGTTGACTATAGCTTTCGCATAATCAACACTATGCAAAAGTCTTCGAGCTCTTCATTGCGGAATTTTTGCAGCAAATAAAACTGATAACACGCTTATTATAAAATGATGCCACTTCAGAGTCTTGTCTAAAGCTAACGTGATACGTGGTTGGTCGATCTGCTAGAAATATCATTCAAATCTCCCTCAAATCATAAGGTGTGTTATATTAGGCAACATAGAACCGTGTGTATATAAGTACAGCATAGTCATGGCTGGAATGCTCTTGAAAATATGTCGGTTTCCTCTCTTCCGGTGGCATGTGCGAAGAGAACCCGAAATTCAAAATCAGTTCAAGGTTATATATTTTCTTACGGATTAAAAATAAAATTAATAACGCCTGTTTTGTTTTCACCATTTGAATAAACGTCTCATGATTTAAACAATGATTTCTTTGGAGTTACGTGGTCTGTCAGAACCGTTAGAGCGTATGACAAAATACTTGTGCAATGTGTTGCGGTTCTTTTTGCTCTGTGATTAGATTCACCTTTCTTTTTCGGGGTCTATAAAATAAAATTCCAGTTAACCACTGTGGTAAATGTCACCGACTTTCCCCTCCCCCTAGTCCACTGCCCATCTACCTAAATTGGAAACTGATTCGAATATTTCAAATCTTTTTCGAGAGAGGTATTGCTGCTAAACATGTTTAGTGAAACATAAGAGAGAGCATAGACTGCGTTGTGATAACCAGATATGATGTGGCATGTTATATATCAGGTGACTGTTTAATTCGTATTTCCATCGAAATAGTACAAATCTTAGATGCATGCTGGTTCATGCAGCTTATGATGGGAAGTGAGTCATTGCAGATGACGTAAGCGGTATACTTCATCATTAGAGCTGCAAGGTAGCCACGAATGGAATATTTGAATGTTTTTAGGGCTGTAGGCTTTAATTTGAAATATACGCATTAGCTATTTCTGTTGGATCAAATGTGAAACGCATTTGGTAGGTCAATTTTCAGTTTAGAAGAGGTGGAGTACTAACGAGTTATCTAATTGGAAAGGGGGAAGTTCTGGATAATATGGAGGGGTTTCTCAATAGGAACTGGTGTATGTGTTAACTAGAGGACTTGCAGATCATCCATGTGATTGGGATACATAAATTGGAGAGCTTAAAGGTGTTCAATATAGAAGTTTAAAGGTATTCCAGATAGAATGCCCTTGTAAGAATGATAAGTACACCACTGATGCAAAGCCTTAGATTCCTTTCATTCCTGTAAGCAAATGTAGAAAGGTTTAATAAGTTTTCACGTTTTTGTCGATTTAATTAACGAAACATATTGATTTCTTTATTTATCTATAATATAAACATCTATTCCTGTAATACACATACACACCGACACATATATCTAATAAAAATATAATTGATACTCGTACAAATAATTATTAATAATTATTGCTCCTTACTTAACTATAGATAAATTCTGAATGATTAATTGGGGTATGGGGGATTATTCGAGAACCAGGAGTATTCTACAAATCGAGCGAAATAGCTTTCAAATACAAATTTAAATTGAAAATCAAAGTGAAACTCACACAAGTCATGAACATGAAATATGTGTTCTTAACACACTAGAACAAAATATTCATATTGAATACTACACACCTATGATTTCTAATTCAACACCAGGCAGAGATTTCCGGAAAGTAAGGACATTTTTCGAAGCAACTCTTACTTAACACGTGTAACTAAAATACATACCCCGATTAAACATACTCAATCACGTATGTAGAAATATGCATGTCCATACGCTACGTTATCGCTTCTTAATATTTATACTTTTATTCGTTCCTTTGATCATTCTCTATCTTCTTCGTTTTTATTTTCCTCCCCTTTATATGCCTCATCTTGTTTGCTGACCTGTTTATTT
>OZ024743.1:108980797-108990797 GCA_964016885.1 Eledone cirrhosa
AGAACCCATAGAGAAGGACCCGGCTGCTGGAAGCTAAACTTGTCGTTACCGACATGCAAAACCTAAAGTAGACGGATTAGCACATTATGTAAACAGCTCTTGACAGGGGCCATTGTCAACAACAGATGGTGGTACTCTCTCAAGAACTGGTAGAAAAAGTAGAAGAGGCAATTAGAAGCGCCAACGTAGCCAGGGTGCTAGCACGAGAACGGCCTTGGACCAAATCTTTGACACAAAGCACAAGGGCTGCGTTCTCAGAAGCAAAATACGTGCTCTGGGTAACGGGGGAGCCAAAGTTGTTAGCTAGTCTCGGGTGACGAAGGCAAAAGTGGCAACAAGTCCACGATTCGGTCTTTGAAGGACCAAGACGGACGCGTGATACATGAGCCGAAGCAGATGTGGGCAGCCTTTCAGCGGCACTTTGCTCAGCTGTTTAGGCAGAGCGGCGCTCCGGGAGGGGCTATGCATTTAGGTCCATACCTCGACGGCCAGCCACGACTCTCGGACAGCAAGGCGAAGTTCTGCGAAAGCCGATTTCTGGTGCTGAGATAGGAGACGCGTTGAGCCAATGCGGCAAACGCATATATCCAGGTCTCGACGGTATACCCTACGAATTTTACATAGCAATGCCGGACTTGTTCTCTATTCTCCTGGAAGTGGTCTACTGCAACTGGCAGCAGAACGCGAGAATTCCCAGTTCTGTGACCAGGGGCGTAGTCACGCTAGTCAGGAAGGACGAGAATAAGGGGGATAACATAGGCGAACTTCGGGCCCATAACTCTGCTAAAAAGAGAGTTACAGATTTTGGCCAAGGTGTTGGCAAAGAGGCTGGCGCTCGTCGTCAAAAACCTGTTCGGAGATACCAGACATGCGCAATCCCGACCAGGTCCATACACGACAACCTCCACCTCCTGCGATACATCGTAGAGAGGGTTGGGTTTAAACCCGGTTTCGGATCAGTCTAAGGCTATCGATAGGGTTGAACATCGTTACCTGGATGCGGTGCTCGAGGCGGCAGGCTTCGGACCCGAGTTCAGGGGTTGGATTGCTGCAATGCACAGTAGCAACATCTGCTCAAGGGTCAAGGTGAACGGCTACTTCTCGGAGCCGTTCCATATCACGCGATCCATTCGTCAGGGATACTCTCTCTCCCCCCCTTCTATACGTACTGACTCGCGAGCCACTACTGCGGAAGTTGAAGCTCTTGCAGGGCATCCCTCTGGAACCTGGGATGCGGAAAGCGGCGTCGGCCCACACCGACGACGTGACGGTAATGATGTCGAGCACCTCGCAAATCGAGGAAGCCGGCACTCTATTGAAGGAATACGAAAGGTTCACAGGAGCGGAGCTGAACTGAGACAAGTCCATTGGTTTGCAACTCGGATCGTGGAGAGGCAAACCGATGCCTTCCAATGGCGTCGTCGGACGCTGGACAAGGACCGGTGAAGCTGCTCGGGGTCTGGTTTGGTCCGGACCTCCAGGTGGAGAACAACTGGAACGAGGTGACAGCCAAGGTGTCTGCACTCATCCAGAAATGGGCCGAGTGCAAACTATCCTGGAAAGGTCGAGCGGAATGGGCGATCACTTTTATAGCGTCTGTCATCTACTACCGCTTGACCGTCGTGCCTTGTCCAGCCAAAACGCTCGCCAAAATGGAGCAGCACTCTTCCAATTCCTTTGAAAGTGCGGGCTCTTTCGTGAGGAGATCCATCTGCTGCCAACACCCTTCCAACGGAGGTCTGGGGATGCCGGAGCTAACGATGCGCAAACACGCGCTCAGACTCCGGCATCTCCAATATTACTCACCGGATAACCGGTGTGGGCCCCGTTCGTGAGGCGAGCCTTCCGACGACTCGTCTCGCTGACCGAGCTGCAATCCTGTGTCAAGCAAAGACAGAGGAAAATGGGCGACTGGCACATCGAATGTGCTCAGGCGCTCGCAGCCTTCTGACAGGCCCCCCCCGGCGATCAGTGGATACTCCACTTCGTCATTCTATGGAGGGTTGGTCTGCAGCAAGTGCGACAATGCGCTCGGAGAGACTTTAGCCGTAGGGGAAGACGAACTGGCCAGTAAGTTCGGTAGGATGGTCGATCCTTAGAGAAACTTGAGCTGATCCCTCGCGAAACATGCGTCACACCTGAATAAATTTCATGATGATACTCTGACACACCGTTCCTAATTATTAATAACATTACTCACTGCTTATGATGGAAACCGACTATAGTATAACACGATATGTATAACACAACGTACTACACTTAAACGGACCTAACAATAATTGTAGTGCTCAAGTTGGTGACGCAACAGTAACATAAAGTTACAACACAATATGCTATATAAATACATATATATATGTACACACACACACACATACGTACATACAAACACATACACACACACACACACACACACATATATATATATGTGTGTGTGTGTGTATGTGTGTTTGTGTGTACATATATATATATTTATTTATATAGCATATTGTGTTGTAACTTTATGTTACTGTAGCGTCACCAACTTGAGCACTACAATTATTGTTAGGTCCGTTTAAGTGTAGTACGTTGTGTTATACATATCGTGGTCATGTCTCAAATATGCTATATGTATATATATATATATATATATATATATATATATATATATGTTAAAGATAGTGATACTCATGTCATAGGATGTTTGAGACATGACCAGGTTTGTATATTGAAGCATACACGAAATGTTCATGTTAATATAGGTTTTTGTGGCTTTCCTATGCATTTTGAAAATAATGCTTTTTCCCCAACTAGTTTAGCTATCAAGGGAGAGCACCCTGGCGGCACCGAATCTGGTCCATTAACCCTTGTCAAATTGGCTTACTATTATTAGACGTTAATACAAAAATAAGCTAGAGTGAATGCACACAAAAGATAGCGCAAGATTTAAATATTCGCTGAAATCATTTGAATGACACCAATTGCTCGTAAAAAATAAATAAAACTACGCCAAGTCTTTTGAATTGCGAGAAAGTTACAGAATAGCATTTAAATGCTTGAACACGTTAAAATCGGCTAAAAATGAAATTAAACAAAAAGAAGCAAATATATACATTACAAATGATGTTTTCTGACGAGTAGACATAATGGTTGCTGTTGTGAGCCAGCTGTCACGATACTCCGCTAGGGTGAGCCACCGGATTTTTTCAAACTGTCCTGGTATCGCTACCTTGGTGGCTCCCCGTCACGATGGCCAGTGGAGAGTTCGCCCGACAGCGCAATCCCGGCCAGGGGATGATACATCATCCTGGAGATGTGCCCTGCCCAGCGTAGTTGGCCCTTCAGCAGCACGGCCTCCAAGCAAGTGACCCCCATCATCATTAATGTCATCATTAATGGGTCGGATTGAGTCGAAGGTGTTGGTCCATGATTCCGAGCCTTAAAGGAGGGTGGTTAGGACAATATATATATATATGTGTGTGTGTGTGTGTGTATGTGTGTGTGTGTATGTGTGTGTGTGTGTGTGTGTGTGTGTGTGTGTGTGTGTGTGTGTGTGTGTGTATGCGTGTTACTGTGCGTGTGAGTGAGTTTAGGGTTTTATTGCGAAGCAAAATTCAATATCCTCTATGAATATGAAAATACAATTTTTCGAAAACAATCAGGGTTACTAATATGTAGTTACTCGAGTAATTTCCATACGTATACTGGCGATGATTAGAACTACATGACAAAATAATTACCATTAAAGTCGAAAAGATTTATGTTCCACCTCTATACATAAGTATTGAACATTCATATAATAATAGCTTCTACATTTGGCACAAGGCCAGCAAATACCACAGTGCATTACTGGTACTTTATTTTATCGACACTCGTAAGGATGAAAGGCAAAGTTAACCTCGGCGGAATTTGAACTCTGAACGTAAATGGCCATAACTCTCTGCTGCAAATCTGTCTTTCTACCGATACTGCCAATGATGGCCTGTGGAATGGTCATATTTTCCCCCTCAAGCTACCAAAAGTAAGGTTGACGTAAGGAATTTTGAAATTGTAATATATGGATGCCACAGTAATATTTGTATAATTGTTTCTACTTTTGGCACAAGGCCATAAATTCACCAGTACATTACTGGTACTTTATTTTATCGACCCCGTAAGGATGAAAGGCAAAGTTAACCTCGGCGGGATTTGAACTCAGACCGCAAAGGGACGTAACTATGCTGGAAAGCATGGCGTCCGACCCTCTACCAATACTGCCAATCCACTATGTTGTAATATGTTTGTGACCAAAATATATTATAACTAAACCTCATGTGTCATAAATATTTTATAAATAAGCCTCATTTATTTCCACTGAGTGGAAAATATTATACGAAATAGGACTATTGGTGGCTTAGGATTAACTTGAATACTATTTCTTTCGTTTCCAGATATATTTTAAGTAATTTATTCAAATATTGTAATAGTTATCTACTTTGTGACAGCTATAATTTCAAAATATATTGCATGCTTATTGTCCTTATATCTGATGAAACCATTGCATTTTATTTTCTGGAATTTAGTACTAGAATGATTTATAATGATATTGTTTGGATTCGAAGTTATATGCGCATGATTCGTGGTAGTGTATATTCTACCTTCAGAACAACCCTAATTCAGCAGATTTATAATGAAAAGCATCCTAGCTGTGCCTAAGCAATATCCCTTTAGTTATATCATGTATGATTATATGTACGTATAACACCTGATGGATTCGTATGTATAGCATACTATTATTCAACATGTGAATACATGTTAAGATTGCCATACATCATTTAAGAGAGATTTGGCAGGTGTTTCTCGCTGATCAATGCCTTTTACAATTCTAAGCAGGTGACAATGAAGCATGCTTTAGAAGATTTGTTGTTTTTCCTTTTTAATTAAAATTTGGCAACAAAAATCAATATTCATATAACAATAAAAACACTATTAAATTCTTAGGATTTTATTTCAGTTTTCAGATAATTTCTATCAATATCAAATTAAAAAAAAATCACCTTTGCGTTTCATTAGAATTCAGAAGTCGACTTACGGATTTCCCATAAAAATCGATTCCTGTGGATGTTTTGTAATCAGTGTATGTCAATAATCATCTCGAGTTAGAAAACTGCGTTGATTCTTGTTGCAAGTGAGCTAGTTTAATCTTCTGTATCTTGTGTAGTGATGGTACACCCCCCTCCCCATATATATATATATATATATATATATATAATCAAGAAATGTAAGTCAACAGGTTGAAACTAACTTCCTTTATTCATATTCGCTGCTATATATATTTCGGTGATAACCATTATTCAACAGCTATTACCTCTTCAGGCATATATACCACTAGCTCTACAACACCTTACTTTAGGACTGGGCATATCAATAGATCGAAGTAACAGAGGTAAACTTTGTTCCATCATTATGTTTTTCTGTTTTTCTGTTCAAATGCTAGCAGTCTGATGAGGTAATATCTGTTGAATAATGGTTGTCACCGAAATATATCTAACAGTGAATATGAATAAACTAAGTTAATTTTAACCTGTTGATTAAAATTCTTGTTTTTAAATTACTCCGGAGTAAACAGACCCACCTGCGCACTTCCTTGAGTGCTCTACAACTCATACTAAAGTGTTGGTAATTTATCAACACATACTCACATTTCTATATATATATGTATGTGTGTGTGTGAGAGTGTGTGTGGATGCATGTGTGTGTGAGTGTGTGTATGTGCGTGTATGTATGGGTGCTGTCTAAATGCTCATCTTCTTTTCGGTTTACTAATGGAGGATTAACATTGAAAATGTAAAACCTCTGTATCGATTATATCAAAGGTTCCTTAATACATATCATTATACTGTTTATTTATTTTCCCTTCCTTATATATTTCCTTTTCTGGATGTCTGTACGTATGTGATTGCGTGTGTGTATGTATGTGTACGTATATGCGCGTGTGTGTGCATGATTGTATATGTGTGAATTATAATATGTGTATGTCTTAAATCTGTGATTAAAAAACAAAATCGAATACTATTCCACTGGAAGGAAATTAATATAGATTAGGGCTTTTTAGGTGACAATAAAAAAATTAATTATGATGGCAGCCGGAAATTACAAAGGTTGACGCTCAACATTCCAAATATTAACATGGCCCAAAATAGTCAGTAGATTTGCTAGAAATAGCAACCTCAGACATCTTAAATTACATTCGCCATAATATGATATTTGCAAACCATATTCCTGAAACGAATCATCATCATGATTACGGCTGTAAGTTTTGTACTTTCGGAATAATCTATGCTAAAGTATGGCATGTGGCGTGCAACACCACAGCAAAAACGGATATTTTTATAACAAACACTACCGTCATATAATATGAAGGACACAGTTGGGTATGAGATGCATATGAGTTATATAATAAAAGAAAATATATAAAAATGAAGGTCATAAATTGAACACCTTTGATCATCGCTCAAATAGATATAAAATACTATATAGATGTGAACTGTGTGCGGAAACCTCTCAGATGGACTGTAATGATAATTGAAAAAGCAAGCCACGTCCCGCACTGTGGCACACTGAATATGCATGATAATTGAGTTAAGTGAATATATATATATCAGTCGAACACGTTATCGTCCTAGAACACGTTATGATCACTAAGGAGCTATACCACATATCCGATAAGAAGAACACGCAAAGCCGAGACTGACGGAGCACCATTTCATTTCAAGAGCTTTATTTTTTCCTCAACAGTCTCAAGTTATAGTTTTGTTGATATGTAATTCAGCCTCCAAATCATACGGACCTTAAATGCATCCTCGTTGCTCTTCTGAAAATGCTTTGTTCTGTTTCATGTTTATGTTTATTTTCTGCCATATTACGGCTTCTTACGTTGAGGAAAATCTTGGACTTCAAATATACTTTACGGAGTCGATATATTTCAGTACCATTCAAATACTGGGTTGAGGATAGTTATCTATCCATTATTCACAGACTGCTACCCTCGTACGTCAATTAGAAACAATTATCCACTGGATCATTATAATATTTATAAATATTAATAAAAATATTTTTATCGTCACATTAATTTATTCGTACGCTCCTCATTTATGTTGTCTATTCTCATTCCATAAACGTATATACACACGCAACGCACACACAGGCACCACCACCCATATATATATTTACATATATCAATGTATTCATAAATCATAGTTATTCTCTCCAACATTTTATATATATACTAAACCAGCCGTGATGCGTTGGGTCACGTTCTTTTAAAATATTTTTAAAAATATTTTTCTGCATGAAGAACTCGATGTAATCCATATGTTGAAAATGTTGTAGGTTAAGATAAATCCCGGGAAACAATAAAACATTAAAAGGAAAACAGATCATGATATAAGTTAAAACAATGAAATAAAAAATCAAGTCATTAGAGATATACCTCACTGCTTTACGATCGTTTCTAGGTGATGATAATACATTGTAGCTATACTCCGTTATTGATCTATGTAAGGTTAGTCACAAAATATCAGATAAAGAGAATATTTACTTACATGCATATCACCAGCTGTTTTCAAAAGCAATAATAATTTTATTCAGAATTAGTAGTATGTTAGTATCATGTCCTTATTTGGAGGGTGTTGAAGAACTAACCAATCAAATTGTTTTTTTCATAAGGTGTTAAGATGAAAAGGATTAGACTTTAGTTGAGGTCATGACCCTTTGAAATGAATGGTTGAGTGGTGTTAATAGTAGAATTGGCATACAAATCTATTAGCAGGAAATGGATTGTCAAACTGATAGTTGAATGTATCTGGTATCGTGAAGTTTAAAAGGAATGTCAAAATAAATGCTGATTAGTGTTGTATTGAGTTTTTAGGTGAATATAAATTAAGGTTATGCCTAGGAAAGATAGTATATTAAAAGATGAAAATTATAATAAGATAATGAAATACAGTAATGCGATAATATACAACATAACCAACACAATATAGTACGGTGTGGTAAATTGCACTTAGTATAATACAGCATATGATATGGTCTAAAATACTATCAAGTATGTTTATGTATAAATAATCAAATTCACATAAATACATGTTGGCATAGTTAAAACACATACATTTCATAGATTGCAGAGTACATATATCCACACTATATATAGAGACGCACAGTTATATTGATATCCAACCAAAAATATACATACGCACAAGTAGATGCAAACCTAAATACACATTTACACATGTGCAAATAATCATATACACACATATCCATATATATCTATGTCTACACATACACACCTATACCCACATATATACATATTTATATATATTAGAAATTAGAAATTATAAGCTTTCACCGTATTTTAGACTAAAGAAATTCCTAGCCTGATAGAGGGGTTTATAGAAATGGAAAAAGATGAGTGTTGCCGTACGGCAACACTCATCTTTTTCCATTTCTCCGAGGGTTATAAACCCCACTATCAGGTTAGAAATTTCTTTAGTCTAAAATACGGTGAAAGCTTATAATTTCTAATTTCTAATTTCAAACTCGCGCACCGTTTCAAAAACATACTTACATGTTTACGTTTATAATTTGCTTGTATATATATATATATATATATATATATATATATATATATATATATATATATATATATATACATACTTATATACACACACACATATATATATATATATATATATATATATGTGTGTGTGTATGTTCACTCCTCATACATGTACACACACTCATATATAAACACTCATACACATATACTCACATATACAGACAAACAAACACACATATATATATACACACATACACACACACACATACATAAACGTATATATATATATATATATATATATATATATATATATATATATATATATATATATATATATACATACATACACATACATAAATATATATATACACACACATAAATATATTTCCATATCATACATAGATATATATTTACTCATGCAATTACGGGTGGTTGTGTACCTTGTTGCCTTTAGTCATTAACGCATAAACCTAAGGAAGCTAAAACATTAAAAGGTAAAAAATAAGCATGAATGCATATAATTAGGGGAAAGGGGTACTAATAAATGTTACTCTATATAGGATTATAGTGAGCTGTTATTTAGAATATTTAATTAGGTTTATAATATTTAAATGTACTTTGTATACGGTGATTACAAACTATGATCAGTTCCTGCCTTTTATTTAATAAATCGTCCTTAGATTTAGTAATTTCCAAGATCTCCCATGAACATAATCTGCATTCCCTCCTGTTCCCAAGATATGGAGTTCTTTGTAAAATGGTGTTCCACGATAACAAGCAATCACAGAGTTTTATTAGTATACTAGACCACCCGCGACCCATTGATCACGTTAACGTTCATTGGGTCACGTTCACTTCAAAATAAAAAAAAGAATCATGTTCACTTAAAAATAATGTTTATATAATTAAAATATACACAGACATGTATATAATGTGAAATGAAAGTGGTAGGCCCATATATGCCTATACGTGCGTGTATGAATGTATATATATATATATTTATATGCGTGTGTGTGTGTGGGGGGGGGGCTGTGATCTATATACACTGGTCATAGACACACATACATATATACACACACACTCATGTATCTTTATATATATACACAACAACACCAATCTCCTTCTCTGTCTCCTCACCCTCTTTCTATGTCTCTCTTTCAACCTAGTGTCTCACAACCACTATCACTTTCACTCATCCTTATCTCGCTCTGTTTATGAAGGTACGCAGAAAACCCCATATCTCAGGAATCTGTGCTTCAATCTGCAAAAATCTTGTTTTATTCCATTAGTTTCCCATTATGCGCCGTTTTGGCTGTATTACACTAGAGACAAGCAAGCAAGCTAATCATTTTAGTAATATATATATATATATGGTAATATATATATATATATGGTAATATATATATATATATATATATATGGTAAATT
>OZ024743.1:108995797-109018297 GCA_964016885.1 Eledone cirrhosa
AGAGATCTAAGAATACAGTCACATACTCCAGGGGGATTACTTTGAAGGAGAAAACTTTTAGTGTGAATTTTGAGTTTGAAATAAATCTTTTGTGACATCAGTCCTGGAACCTTTCTGACACATCTAGTATATATATATATATATACACCGACAACACTACCAAAATAATGGTAGAGGTCAAATGTACTGAACAATAGCAAGCAAAAATACTACAGGGAGCCTCACCCCAGAAAGAATTCAATAAACTTCTGACTGAGGAATGCTCTCAGAACTGACCAATGGGAAGTTTGACACTTTTTTGTTATTTTGTTCCTTTAACACCTTGTCCCTTCTACCATTTTATCAACTTGTTAAGCTAACTCCAACAATAACAACACGTAGAATGAGGAATGTTCTAATGACTGACCAATGAGAGGAGAAGAGGATCATTGACACTGAAATTCGTTTGTTTGAATTCATATGACTCCAGTTCCACAGTGAAATAACAACCCGAAAAGTAACTGGGGATATCAGAGTATTGACCAATGTATTGACAATATTATACACCTCAGCAACATATGTACTTGTCTATACCATACTAATTCAAACTGCCTGAAGAGGTCATAGCCAAAAATGGCTGTGACTGAAATATATATAGCAGTAATAAAGGAGGCTAAATTTTAATCATGTGACTTTTATTTAACTTTATTTTACACTACTCCTGAGTAACCAAACCAACCTGCGCACTTCGTCGAGTGCTCCATAATGCATACTGAGGTGTTGGGATACAACCAACATAAACTCAAAATCTATATATATGTACATATATATATATATATATATATATTCATATATATATATATATATATATATATATATATATATATATATATAAAGAATTAATATCTAGTAACATATATATACATACAGATGCATATCAATGCTAGCAAATATATAGGTTTTGTCTTAGTAACTTTTGTGGTTCAATGCATGGGGCTGCAGAACAATAATATGAGAGACGTAAAATAAGAAAATTATAAAATTAACTTACTTACTAAAATATTACTTCCAACTAATTATTTTCAGGAATGGAATAAATATATTTTCCGAAGAAAATACAGAGAATCATTCCGTCGTCTTTGCTATTTTCTATCCACTGAATTATTTTTTAATAAGTTTCCAGAGTCCACGCTTTGCCTGGATACTTAGATGAGAATAGTCTTCCCAGACGACGGAATGATTCTCCGTATTTTCTTCGGAAAATATATTTATTCCATTCCAGAATCTAATTAGTTGGAAGTGATATTTTAGTAAGTCAGTTAATTTTATAATTTTCTTATTTGACGTCTCTCATATTATTGTTCTGCAACCACATGCATTGAACCACAAAGTTACTAAGACAAAACCTATATATTTGCTAGCATTGATATGCATCTGTATGTATATATATGTTACTAGATATTAATTCTTTATAATTATCTCCAAATTATTTGTCGAGCAATATTGGCCATGACTGCTGCTATGGTAGCAGGCAGGCCGCTGTCTTATTAGCAAACCACTTTCCACTGATTAACCTCGATGTCACGTGATTGATTCTTTTTGAATTTGCCACCGACGCAGAGGCAGTGATTTTCTCAATGGCTAGGAATTCAGTCCACGCTTTGCTATTTTCTATCCACTGAATTATTTTTTAATAAGTTTCCAGAGTCCACGCTTTGCCTGGATACTTAGATGAGAATAGTCTTCCCTGACGACGGAATGATTCTCCGTATATTCTTCGGAAAATATATTTATTCCATTCCAGAAACTAATTAGTTGGAAGTGATATTTTAGTAAGTAAGTTAATTTTATAATTTTCTTATTTTACGTCTCTCATATATATATATATATATATATATATATATATATATATATATATATATATATATATATATATATATATATATATATATATATATATATATATATATATATATATATATATATATATATATATATATATATATAAATATATATATATATATTAAAATAACAGATTAAAGTTTAAGAAAAAGAATCGCAGCTTTCACCCTTAACGGGATCATCTGAAACTAAATAAATCGATCTGTGAACGCAGAAGTAAGTATTACTATTATTATTATTATTATTTTTATTATTATTATTGGCAACCTCTTTAGTAAATCGTATCATCGTGAGCTCCACAACTGTTTGTTATTTTCAGTTATTTAAAATTGCCATGTATGGAAAACTTTTATTGTTAACTATATATAAGTGCACATACATTGATTTCTGAAAAGGACACTCAAAAATATTGGGGCCTTAAGCCCAAAATTAAAATTTTTATAATTATCAAACAATAAATGTTTTCTTTGAAAAATAATGGATGACTCAGATTCACTCCTTCCTCACAATCCAATACCTCACACCGACACCACCATTATAAATATTGCTACGGTTGCCAACACTGGAATTGCAAGCAGTAGCAATATTTTAAATTTGTCTCAGGAAGACGTTCATTTCCGCCATTACCAATGAATGCAGGTGTTAAAGCCGCCACCACTACACCACCGCCACCGCGACAACCCCCCCCCCCCCCACCACCACCACAGCGACAACAGCAACAAAAGAAAAAATAAATTAACTCATGATATCGAAATGAATTCAACCAAAATGAACTCTTCCATACCGAACACCACTGACGCCACCACCAGCATAACTGAAACTAAAATTAACAATAGCAAAAATAACAATAATAACAACAGCAACAATGAAATTAAGAAAACTATCCTGAGTTTTGCCAGAGTAGCAAAAACGTGCGACGCGATCCAGGTAACTCAGGAAGAATTAGACGAAGCCAAAGGAATGGTAAAGAGAGATGGGTACAGGGTCAGCCCCCCCCCCCACACACACACACCTAATAAAATGGAGCAACGTCGCCTATGCAGCGTGTCTTATCGAAAATAAACATAAAATCGCGCCGAGTGGCACGGGCATCTGAGTCCCAAATTCAAAAATCTTTGGAAAATGTGTGGGCAAAAAAACCCACATCAGATGTGGGCAGAAGTATGGAAGCGTGGACGTGTTCTTGGAAACACCACAGGAGGACAGAGAACACTCAATGGCCCCATTAACAAGTGACGACTTCACACTCATCCCAAGCTATTGTGGCCAGAGACTTGTGAAGATCAAGGTGACCCACGTTCCACCGGCCATCGAAATTCCCTGGCTAATGGCTGCCGTCCTCGCCGGCAACGAGGCCAAAACCAAAATAATAGAAATAGCAAAAGAAAAGCAGGAGAACTGGCCCGGATCTGGGATGGAGCTCCTGATCCAAGCGGGCCATAAAAGCATTGAGGAGATCCCAGAGGTAATAGACCCCACTGACTACAGCCACCTCACCGTAATCGTCGAGGATAGAAGACCTAGGTGTGTCGATTGTGGTGAAGGAACCCACCTAAGGGGTTTCAGCCCTCAGGCTAAAAGGTTGAGGCCACCTCTCTTACCCACCCCAGTGACTCAACCATCAACACCACCAGCAGCAGAAATAGCAGCAACAACAGTAGTAGCAACAACAGAAGCAACTGTAACAGCAACAACCCCAGCAACAGTAACAAAACAAACACCGCCACCACCCAACGCCCCAGACCTAGCACCAACGCCTACAGCATCCACCACGCCACAACCTAAACCAACTGCCCGGCTTATCGTAACTGTAGACAGATTGTCGCGACGAGGAGTGGGAAAAGGTATCAGGAAAAAAGAAAAAAAAAGAAACCAAAAAAGAAAAAAAATTCTTCCTTCCCCCTCAAAAAATAAATACAGAGGAAACAAATAAATTATCGAACAAGAAAGTTAAGACAGATATGCCACCATCCACACCAGCATCACCAACCCCATCACCACAAACACCAACACCATCACCATCATTAACCCCAACACCACCATCAACAACACCACAAAAGTCACCAAAAAGCGTAACAGAAACAAACCCACAACAAACGCAAACAAAACAAAATAACCAAAACGATACACACTACACAGCATTAAATTTGAACAACAACAAATGATTACACTACATGCAACACAACACCAGCATCACAGAAAAAGACTACACAACAAACCAAAAGTTCACACCACCCTCACACATACAAATCACTCGCATCACACTGAAAATGTACACGACACTAAAACAAAAATTCCCCAAATACATCGGAGACTTCCAACAAACACCCTCCAGGAGGATTTATAAGGACATCCTTCCGGAGGAGGCCACAAGCAATGAAAAGGATGGACAAACCATCCTTCCTCTACGAGATGTAAGGTAAGTGGTCTTTCCCATCTTTTCCACTCCATTTCCACATGACCTCACTCAGAATAGGCAGCATAAATGCGCGTGGCTTGGGGTCGTCATGGAAGCATGGCCACCTGCTCAACGACCTCACTAAACATAGATGTAGTGGCCATCAGCGAGACCAGAATCTCCGAAGCACGGGCCTTCGCACCGATCCTCGGCGGCTACGATGTGTACGCATCTCCCAGTCGTCCGGGATCCGGGGGAGGAGTTGCTGTGCTTTTTCGGAGAGGTTTGGATTTCGCCATACGGGCCATCTTCCTGGAACCAGAAGGTAAGTTGGTGGTGCTAGACGTGACCAGCGGAGACGGGCAAGCTTCCAGGCTAGTGGCCATCTATGCCCGAACAGGAGCAGGGCGGCCTGATTTCTTCCGGCGTCTGGAGAACTTTCTTGGAACGTCCCGCTCTTTAGTGTTAGTGGGCGACTAGAACGGGATCTTAGATGCACGCTGGGACTGTGTGGGATTAGCGGATAGGGGAGGAGGGTGCAAGAGCCTCACCAACCTGCTCAGGCGTTTTGAACTGTCTGACAGGTACCGATTGAATTTCCCGTATATGCAATGTGGACTTGGACAAATCGCATAGGGTCATCCAGATCATATCTAGATAGAGTATTTTGCAGAGAAATAGATAGGTCTAGCATAGGCTGTCCACAATTCGAGATAGTCAGCTACACGGACCACAAATTCGTGATCTGTGTGCTTGACTTAGATAGGCTTCGTAGACGAGGACCCGGCTACTGGAAGCTAAACGCGTCCTTACCAGCGCACAAGGCCTACAGAGACCGGATTAGCTAACTAGTTAAGCGGGCATTGACGGGGGCCATCGTCAACAACAAGTGGTGGTTTGCTCTGATAAGAGCAATTAGAATAGAGTGCATTAGTTTTAGTAAGGATTTAGCAATAGAGCAAAATAGAGCAGAGGGAGAATAATTAGAGAATTAGACGAGGCGTTTAGCAAAGGCATCGCGACCGACGTACTTGCGGCGAAATTGGCCCTTGACCAATTCTTCAATGCAAAGCACGAAGGTTGCGTTGTCAGAGGTAGGGTGCGTGCTCTCAGACACGAGGGAACGAAAGCCGTTCAATGGGACCGAGTGGCGGAGGCGCGTCGTGGCAACAAAACCACGATCCGGTCTTTGGTGGACCACGACGGGCGCATGCTACTCGATCCCGGGCAAATGTGTGAAGCTTTTCAGCGGCACTTCGCTCAGTTGCTCGGGGGCAGCGACCGGGCGGATCGAGGGATGGACTTTAGTGTCTACCTCGATGGACTGCCGCGGCTCTCGGCCACTGAGGCGGAGTGTTGCTAAAAGCCGATAACAGCCGCTTAAGTACGGGAGGCAATGACTAGCTGCACAAGGGGTAAATCGCCTTGTTTGGATGGTCTGCCCTATGAATTTACGTACAGATGCCAGACTTGTTCGGAGGCCTCTTGGCGGACGTCTACTGCAACTGGCAACAGAACGGGAGAATTCCCAGCTCCGTGAGCCGAGGAGCTGTGGAGCTGCTGAGAAAGGATCCTAACAAGGGGTATAAAGTAGCTAATTTTAGGCCCATAACTCTGCTAAACACAGAGTTCATAATTTTGGCCAAGGTGCTAGCAAAGAGGTTGGCGCTTGTCGTTGGTGGTCTGGTGGGAGAGGCGCAGACATGCGCTATTCCCGACAGATCCATCCACGACAACCACTACCTCATGCGATACATCGAGGGTAGCTAGGGAACCAGGCACGAGTGGGTCCTTTATCAATTTAGATCAGTCGAAAGCTTTCGATAGGGTCGACCATCGTTACCTAGCGGCATTCCTGAGGGCGGCTGGTTTGGGCCCGTCTTCAGAGGCTGGATCGCTGCCATGCACAGCGACATCTGCTCTGTGGTGAGAGTGAACGGTCAGCTTTCGGAACCGTTCAACATCATGCGCTTGGTCCGCCAAGGATGTCCCCTGTCGTCCCTCTTGTACGTATTGACTCTCGAGCCATTACTGCACAAACTGGAGACGTTGAGGTGTTCCCGCGCGATCTAGGATGCGGAAGATCCGTGTCAGCATATGCCGACGCTGTCACCGTAGTGGCGTCGAACGCCAAACACATCGAGGGGATCGGCACTACACTAAAAGAATAAGAAGCGGTGACAGGAGCAATGATCAACCAGGAAAAGTCAGTGGGCCTGCAGCTCGGCACCTGGAGAGGAAGGTCCATACCGTCCAACAGCGTCGTCGGGCGCTGCACGGACGGACCAGTTAAATTGCTCGGGGTCTGGTTCGGTCCGGATCTCCAGACTGACAAAAACTGGGACGAGGTGACGAGCAGGGTGGCTTCTCTCACCCAGAAATGGTCCGAGAGTAAGCTATCCCTGAAAAGTCGAGCGGAGGTGGCTAACGCGTATATCTCGTCCGTCATCTACTACCGTCTGACCGTCGTACCTTGTCCTAAGCCCCGCTTGACTGCGCTGGAGCGTTTGCTCTTTCGCTTTTTGTGGAAGGGACGCGCTCCGATGGTCAGGCGGTCCATCTGCTGTCAACACCCGCTACGTGGAGGGCTGGGAATGCCGTGGCTGATCATGGGCAGACACGCGCTCAGGCTACGACATCTCCACCTCTTCCTCGACGGTGATCAGGTGTGGTCTCCGTTTGCTAGACGCGTCTTTCCCCAGCTCGTCTCCTTAACGGAGCTGCAGTCCTGGGTCAAGCGAAGACCGAGAGGGAACGCTTGGAGACTGGAATGTCTTCAGGCGCTCGTAGCCCTCGACCAATCGGGCAATGTGATCGGTGGAAACTCCACCTTGGCGTTCTATAGAGGATTAGTGGAGGGGAAGAGCGACGACGTACTTGGGGAAACCCTAGGCGTCGACGAAAATCAACTAGCCAATCTCTTCGGAAGAATTTTCGGGCCACGGCCTATGGACAACTTCCAGAAATCCCTGGCCTGGCAGTGCTACCGAGGAACTTTGCCAGTTTGGGATAAACTCTACAGGCATGGAGGTGCCGTCAGCCGGGCATGTCCGAGATGCGCGCAGGGCGACGAAACCGTCCTGCACGCACTCGTCCAGTGTCCGAGCATTGCTGACTTGTGGGTTTATGTCGAACACCTGCTGTCGCGTGTGGGATGGATCCAGCTATCCGCTGAGTCCAACGTGAGGATTTCCCCGCCCTCTTCCTTTAGCCGGGAAGGGCAGGCAGTTTTTATCTGTCTAGTGTCCATGGCGAAAGAGATAGTATGGTAGACACGTTTGAAAGGGCTGAAGACGAGCACTTACCTCTTCGGTGATGCCCTGATTAACTTTTTCAAATTTCATTTGAAAAGGAAAATCAGGGTAGAAAGGGAAGTGCTCTCTTCCCAGCATTTTGTTGAAAGATGGGTGAGAGAGGCAAGAATGGCCGAGTGAATGGGCCTACACTGAGTATGTATCTGTAAATTAAGGATGGAAAATTGGGAGAGGGCACTTGCCCTGGTGGTCAGGATCACTCTGGCTTTTTAATGGGCTTTCTCCACGATTGTCCCTCGGAAGTCTCCCCCCTATTGGGGAATTTTTTTCATTGTTCTATTATTCCATCCTCTGTTTCTTGTTTTTTTTTTAAACGCAGAAATGCCCATTTGTACCGCCCTCTATTGTCCTGTACTGTCCTTAATGTCTACTTTATGTAAACCCTTGTGGTTAATAAAGAAATCATTATTATTATTATTATTATTATTGACGAAAGTGGATGTACGTTTTTTGAAGCTCCGTGAGTAAGCAATTTTTTGAGGATTAATTGTAGAGAATTGTTTATTTTTTTGTACCGCTGAAGCATTATAAGACATTCATTTGTAACCTGTGAAGGAATAACTCATAATATTTGGGCCTTTTGGCCCAAATATTTGAACTTTATTTTGGAAAAATAATAATTTTTTTTCTCAAAAAAACATGGCGGAGCCACGCCCCCTAGAGGCGGGTCTGCTGTCGTGCAACGGCGACTTCAGCGTTGAGAGGAGAGGTGAGGCGAGGAGCGCCACCAGCACGAGTGTGAGCAGCGACAGTGCCAGCACCAACGGGCCGAGCGGCGCGGAAGGTGGTAACAGCGACAACACCAACACCAACAAGCCGAACAGCGCAGAAGGTGGTAATAGCGAGAGCACCAACAAAACGAACAGCACAGAGAGTAATAGTAGCGACAGCAACAGCGCCAACAAGGCCAACAGCACAGAGGGTAACCACGACACAGGGGAGAACAACAACAGCAATAGCAGCAGCAACACCAACAAGAACAACAACAGTGACAACACCAACAAGAACACCTTCGCTGCTGTGGCAGCGGCTAAAAGGAGACCATGCTACAGCATCGACTTAACCAACAGAGATGAAAAGTTGGGCCAGGCCTGGAAAATCATAAATCAAGAGCAGACCTGGGCAAACTTAACTGTCCCGGCAGAAGCCATTGAGGCAGTGGAAAAAAGAACGGTGCATTTCAGATGCATCTCAGTAGAGACAAAGTGGGCAGCGATAATCGCCCAAGCTGATATAGAAGCCGCACTGAAATACATCAGAGAGGACACAGACTTCATAGAGAGGGGCAGGCAATACGGCACCGTTTCGGTGCTGTTCAAGTCTGAAGCCTTCGCTGTGAAGCATTCAATGACCCCTTGCAAAACCAGCAAGGTCATAATGTACCCCTCCCACATGGGAAAACGAATAGCACGTGTGCGCATTCCCAGGATTCCACCAGGACTTGATATGTGGTGGCTCCTGGGTTGCGTAATCGTGGAAGGAACGGATACAGTCCCGGTAGAGGCAACGAGAACTGCCAGGGACGACTGGTCCGGGGTTGATCTGGAGATACTGCTCCAAATCAGACCCGAAAACGTAAAAGCAATCCCGGACCACATCCGCCTCCAAAACGGGAGGGTGTTGCATATAATGACTGAGGGCAAAAGGCCGCATTGTTTCCTTTGTGGGGAAACGACACACTTGCGAGCCTTCTGCCCTCAACTGGCGAAAAGCGCAAGGGGTCGAAAGATTCCACTGCTGGCGACGCCGGGACAAGGACCACCAGCAACACCGTCAACAATGGAACCACCAAAATTGCACACCCAGGGGGGAAACGAGGAATGCTCTCCCATTCCCCCTCCCCCCCCCCAAATACACACACGAACAAGAACATAAACACTCACTCAGACACAAACACGCTCACAGCCACAGACCCCCCATCCTCCAGCAGTGAAGATGAGGGAAAACCAAAGTCCCCCAAAATACAAAAAACAAAACACAACAAAAAAAGAAATCCACAAAGCACAAACATCCCCACAAAAAAAAATACACACACCACCCACACAAACTTTTTCCCCACAGCATCACCAACACAACCACCAAAATCCCCCAAACGCAAACAAGCTAAACAGACACAAGAACAAATAGACACACAAACATCAGAAACTACAGAAACCCCACCCACAACAAACGCAGACACAATAGAAACAACACTAACAAAGCTATCACCACCACAATCACACGAACAAATAAAACCCGAGCAACAAAACATTAAAAACTTCGTGCTTGCCAGAAGGGCCAACAAGGAATTGATAGCCCATGTAGCACGAAGCACAAACATCGAAAAAGAGGGGGAAACATTTGAAGCGAGCACATTTCGCGTACCAGATTATTTGCTTCTGATGCGAATGTCGCTCGCTTCATACAAAGAAATTCGAAAGAGCTTTCCTCGGGATGTGGGAACCCCGAACGTAAAACCCACGTCAAGACTATTAAAGGGGTTCCCAAAAGAAACCCCACAAACCATGGAGGTGGAACCACCCGACCTTCACAAGACCCCGGAACAAGTAAACCTTTCCTCTCCCATTCATCCTGCCAGCATGGCCATAAGAGTAGGAAGTTTAAATGTTCGTGGCCTGGGGTCGCCCTGGAAGCAAGGTCACTTGCTCAACGACCTCAGGTCACTAGGAATGGATGTAATTGCCATCAGCGAAACCAGAATTTCCGACACACGCGCACTGGCGCCGATTTTCGACGATTATCAGATCTTTGCATCTGTTAGTCGGCCGGGAATGGGAGGTGGAGTGGCTGTGCTGTTTAGGAAATGTCTGGATCTCTAGGTAAGGTCAATCTTCCGGGATCCTGACGGAAAGTTGGTGGTCCTGGACGTGAGCAATAGCGAAGGTGGTGCCTTTAGACTGGTGGCCGTCTACGCCCCTACTGGGGCCGGTCGGCCGGACTTCTTTAGGCGCCTGGAAAACTTTCTGCTTACGTCTCGCCCTTTACTGTTAATAGGGGATTGGAATGGCATCTTAGAAGCACGCTGGGATTGTGTGCGAGTATCTGATAGGAGCGGGGGGTGCAAAAGCCTCAATTACCTCATCAGCCAGTTTCAACTGTCTGACAGGTACCGACTAGATTTCCCTAATGCGCCAGTATGGACCTGGACCAATCGCATAGGGTCATCGAGATCGTACATAGATAGGATTTTCATTAGGAAAAGAGATAGAAATAGTGTAGGATGTCCACATTTTAAAACGGTTGCCTATTCAGATCACAAGCTTGTGATCTGTATGGTCGACCTAGATAAGACACGTAGGTTAGGACCTAGCTACTGGAAGCTAAACATGTCGTTTCCGGCACGTAAAGCTTACAGGGACTGGGTCAACAACTTAGTTAAGCAAAAGCTGACAGGGGGGGGGGGGGGGGGGGTTGTCAACAACAGGTGGTGGGGGGCTCTCAAAAGAGAGATTAGAGCAACCTCGATAGGATTTAGCAAAGAAGTAGCAATAGAGAAAAATAGAAAGGAGGAGGGGCTGATAGCTAAGTTAGACGAGGCTATTTGTAGTGGCATTGCAACAGACGTGCTAGCGGCGAGAATGGCACTAGACCATTTCTTCAATGCGAAACACGAAGGTTGCATTGTCAGAGCTAAGGCGCGTGCTCTGAGGAACGAGGGAACCAAAGCTGCCCGATGGGCTCGCTTTGCAGAGACGCAGCGTGGAAACAAAACCACAATTCGGTCTTTGACGGATCGAGATGGACACGAACTGAGCGATTCCAAGCAGATGTGTGAGGCCTTCCGCCAGCACTTTGCTCGATTGTTCGGGAGGATGGGTGAGTCGGAGACGGCGGCGGACTTCAGTCCCTACCTCGACGGCTTGCCACGCCTCTCGACGGCCGACGCTGAGCGCTGCGAAGAGCCGATAACATCAGTCGAAATTCAGGACGCCCTTGTCGGCTGCTCGAGTCGCAAGTCACCCGGTTTGGATGGTCTGCCCTACGAGCTTTACGTAAATATGCCAAACTTGTTCTCCGATCTCCCCGAAGCGCTCTACTGCAACTGGCAGCAGAACGGGAGCATTCCCAGTTCTGTGAGCCGTGGTGTAGTGACGCTGATAAGGAAAGACGAGAACAAGAGGGACACACTAGATAATTTCAGGCCCATAACCCTGCTCAACACAGAGTTTAAGATTTTGGCCAAGGTGTTAGCGAAAAGGTTGGCGCTTGTCGTCAAAGATTTGGTTGGGGAGGCGCAAACTTGCGCAATCCCGACCAGGTCCATACACGACAACCTCCACCTCATGCGATACATCATAGAGAGGGTTGGGTGCAAACCTGGCTTCGGTGGGGCTCTGATCAATTTAGATCAATCGAAAGCATTCGATAGGGTCGACCATCGGTACTTGGAGGCTGTCCTCGAGGCGGCTGGCTTCGGTCCCGTCTTCAGAAGCTGGATCGCTGCAATGTACAGCGGCATCTGCTCGGTGGTCAAAGTTAATGGCCACCTCTCGGAACCGTTTCAGATCTCTCGATCGGTCCGTCAAGGGTGCCCTCTCTCCTCACTTCTGTACGTATTGACTCTTGAGCCTCTACTGCGGAAGCTGGAGTTGTTGCAGGGCATCCCGCTCGAGCCGGGACGCAGAAAGGCTGCGTCCGCTTATGCGGACGACATCACCGTGATGGTGTCGGACACCTCGGAAATCGAGGTGATCCGCACCCATTTGGAGGAATATGAAAGGTTGACGGGAGCAAAACTTAACCCGGAAAAGTCGGTGGGCTTGCAGCTCGGCACCTGGAGAGGCAAGTCCATGCCGTCCAACAGCGTCGTTGGGCGCTGGACAGACGGACCGGTAAAGTTGCTCGGGGTTTGGTTCGGACCAGACCTCCAGGTGGATAAGAATTGGGACGAGGTGACGAGCAGGATAGCCAACCTCACCCAGAAATGGGCTGAGAGAAAGCTATCACTGAAAGGGCGGGCGGAGGTGGCGAACGCGTACATCGCGTCCGTCATCTACTACCGCCTGACCGTCGTGCCTTGCCCCCGTCCACGCCTCGCCAATTTGGAACGGCTCCTTTTCAAATTTTTGTGGAGGGGACGGGTCCCGTTGGTGAGGCGGTCCATCTGCTGCCAGCACCCTCTTCGTGGAGGGCTGGGCATGCCGTGGCTAATGATGCGCAGACAAGCGCTGAGGCTGCGACATCTCCAGATATTTTGCCTAAACGGTGAACAGGTGTGGTCGCCGTTTGTCAGACGGGCCTTTCCGCAGCTCATCTCTTTGACTGAGCTGCAGTCCTGGGTCAAGAAGAGACCGAGACTGGGCGACTGGCATCTGGAATGTTGCCAGGCTCTCACTGCACTCTGCAAGGTGGGCAATGCGGTCAGTGGAACTTCCACTCAAGATTTCTATAGAGGATTAGTGGAGGGCAAGTACGATGACGTACTAGGAGAGGTTCTAGGCGTCAACGAAGTAGAACTGACCAGTATGTTCCGGAGGACTTTCGAGCCGGGGATGATGGATAACTTACAGAAATCCCTCGCTTGGCAGTGCTACTGGGGCGCGCTGCCGGTTCGGGATAAACTCTACAGGCACGGAAGTGCTGTCAGACGAACCTGCCCGAGATGCGCGCAGAGCGACGAAACCGTTCTGCACGCACTCGTCCAGTGTCCGTGCATTGCTGACTTGTGGGGTTATGTCGAACAGCTATTGTCGCGTGTAGAACGGATCCGGCTATCGTCCGAGTCCATAGTGAAGATTGACCCGCCGCCTTCTTTTGGTCAGGAAGGGCAGGCAATTTTCCTCTGCCTGGTGGCAGTAGCGAAAGAGGTTGCATGGTGGACCAGGTTGAAAGGACTGAAGACAGACACTTTTCTCTTCGGCCAATCCCTCATCAACTTCTTCAAGTTTCACTTGGAAAGGAAGGTGAGGGTGGAGAGAGAAGTGCTGCCCCCCCAGTACATTTACTGAAAGGTGGGTGAATGTGGCGAGAATGGCCCGCGTGAGTGGGCCTACTGTGATCATGCGCCTGTAGGCTGGTGAATTCGAGAAGGAGAGGGGTGCCCTTCCCGGGTGCCCTAGGAGCGTCGGGTGGCTCAGGACTGGTGGGGTGCTTGAGTCAACCCTGGGTGGTGATCTCTCTTATTGGGGAACTTTCATTGTTGTATTTGTATTGTTATTTTGTTTTTTTGTTATTTATACTTACTCGATCTCTATGTAAACCCCCACTGTCCCTGTCTATTGTGTTGTCCCCTATATGTCGGCCCTTGTGGCCAATAAATGAAATCATTATTATTATTATTATTATTGGTCTAAGCGGACGTATTTTGCTCGCTCACAGTAAGTCGCTTTATTTGCCTGTTTAAATTATTTGTTGTTAAATATTTCTTGTTGTGTAAAGGATATAAGCCCTTAGACTTTGCCCGTGAAGGGGAAAGTATAATAGTTGGGCCTTTTGGCCCAAATATTTGAACTTTTTTTTACATGTTAACAAATTTACGAAGAACAAAAGACATGGCTGAGCCACCCCCCCAGCGATATGTCGGCTGTCGTGCGACAACGACGTAGAAGTTGAGAGGAGCGCTACAGCGAAATTAACACACATTGATAACACAAACACCACCACAAACTAGGTAAACAAAGACACCAATGAAACCAATAAGAACTCTAATTTTGAAAAAAATGACAGTAACAGCGACAACGAAGTTACAGATAACAAAAAAAAAATAACAAATACAACAACAATATCAACACCACTAACATGAAAACAAATAGCGACAACACCAATAGCAACAATACCAACTGCACCGAGAACAACGGCGGCAAAAAAGACAACAATGATAACAGCGACAGTACTAACAACAACACCAACAAGAACAACGTCAACAACACCCCCAACGAAAACAAGACCACTTTCGCTGCGGCATCAGCAAATAAAGAGGCCATGCTTCAACATGGACCTCTCAAACAAACATTAAAAGTTGGCCCAGGCATGGAAGCTCATCAAGCAAGAGCAAACTTGGGCCAAATTAACTGTCCCGGTAGAAGCTATTGAGGCAGTGGAGCGCAAAACAGTGAATTATAGATGCATCTCAGCACAAACCAAAAGGGCAGCGTTAATCCCACAAGAAGATATCGAAGTGGCGCTGAGGTGCATCAGAGAAGACACCCAGTACATAGAGAGGGGCAGACAGTACGGCACCATTTCGGTGTTGTTCAAGTCAGAAGCCCTCGCGATGAAATACGCCATGACTCCTTGCAAAACCAGCAAGGCCATAATGTACCCATCCCACATGGGAAAAAGAACCGCCCGCCTCCGCATTCCCAGAATCCCACCAAGACTTGACATGTGGTGGCTTCTGGGATGTGTGATTGGGGAGGGGACGTATACAGTCCCTATAGAAGTGACCAGAAGGGCCAGAGTGGACTGGTCCGGGGTTGACCTGAGATCCTTCTCCAGATCAGGCCCGAGAATGTGAAGACAATGGCAGACCATATCCGACTTCAGAATGGGACTGTCATTCACATTATGACCGAAGGCAAAAGACCGCAGTGTTTTGTTTGTGAGGAAAAAACCCATTTGCCAGCCTTCTGCCCTCAATTGCTGAAAGAGGCAAGGGGTCGGAAGGCTCCACTGCTGCCGACGCCGGGGCAAGGACCACAACCAACACCTGCACCGGCAAAACCACCAACAACAACATCAATAGAAAAAACACCACCAACATTGACCACCCAGGGGGGAAACGAGGAAAGCTGTCAAATTCCCCCTCCCCCCCCCAAAAAAATACACACACCAATAAAATCTTAAACATACATACAAACACACTTACAGACACAGACCCCTTATCTACCAGTAGTGAAGATGAGGGAAATCCCAAATCCCCCAAAATACAAAAAAGGAAACACAAAAAGAAAAAAAAAACTCAACAAAGCACAAAAGCACCCACAATAAAACACGCAGACACCACCCACGCAAACATCTCTCCAATAACACCAACATCAACACCACTATCACCATCACCAGAATCCCCCAAACGCAAACAACTGAAACAGAGGCAAGAACAAATATACACACAAACATCTGAAACCACAGACATCGCATTCACAACAAACACAGATACAACCGAAACAACACCACCAAAACCATCACCACCACAGCCACGCAAACTAATAAAATCACACCAACAAAAAATACAAAACGTCGTGCTCGTCAGGAGGGCCAACAAGAAACTGATGGCCCTCGTAGCATGAAGTGAAAATATACAAAAAGAGGGGGAAATGTTTAAATCGAGCACATTTCGCGTGCCGGAAGATTTGGTACTGGTGCGAATGTCGCTCGATATATTCAAAGAAATACGAGACAGCTTTCCTCGGGGCGTGGGATCCCCCAACGTAAAACTCACTTCAAGACTTTTAAAGGGGTTCCTAAAAGAAACCCCACTAACTATGGAGGTCGAACAACCCGACCTTCACAAGAGCCCGGAATGTAAGTAAACCTTCCTCTCTCTCTGTTTAACCTGCCAACATGGCCGTATTAAGAGTAGGATGTTTAAATGTTCGAGGCCTGGGATCGTCCTTGAAGCAGGGTCACCTGCTCAACGACCTCAGGTCTATAGAAATGGATGTAATTGCAGTCAGCGAGACCAGGATTTCCGACACGCGCGCACTAGCCCCCATTTTCGACGACTATCACATCTGTTAGCCAGCCGGGAATGGGAGGCGGGGAGGAAGTGCTGTTTTGGAAAGGCCTGGATCTCGAGGTAAGGTCGATCTTCCGGGACCCGGACGGGAAGTTGGTGGTCCTGGACGTGAACAGTAATGAAGGTGGTGCCTTTAGACTGGTGGCCGTCTATGCTCCTACTGGGGCAGGACGGCCGGACTTTTTTAGACGCCTGGAAGCCTTTCTGGGTACGTCTTGCCCTTTACTGTTAGCGGGGGACTGGAACGGCATCTTGGACGCAAGCTGGGACTGTGTGGGAGTATCCGATAGCAGTGGGGGGTGCAAAAGCCTCAATAATCTGATCTGCCAGTTCCAACTGTCTGACAGATACCGACTAGATTTCCCTAATGCGCCAGTGTGGACCTGGGCTAACCGCATAGGGTCATCTAGATCGTATATAGACAGGATATTCATTAGGAAAATAGACAGAAGTAGTGTAAGCTGTCCACGTTTTGAAACGGTCGCCTATTCAGATCACAAGTTTGTGATCTGTATGGTCGACCTAGATAAGACGCGTAGGTTAGGACCTGGTTACTGGAAGCTAAACATGTCATTTCCGGCACGTAAGGCTTACAGGGACCAGGTCAACAATTTAGTTAAGAAAAAGTTGACAGGGGGAGTCGTCAACAATAGATGGTGGGGGGCTCTCAAAAGAGAGATTAGAGTAATGTCGATAGAGTTTAGCAAAGACGTAGCATTAGCGAAAAATAGAAAGGAGGGAGAGTTGGTAGATAAGTTAGACGAGGCTATTGGTAGTGGCATTGCAACTGATATGCTAGCGGCGAGAATGGCATTAGACCATTTCTTCAATGCGAAACACGAAGGTTGCAATGTCAGAGTGTTAACGAAGAGATTGGCGCTTGTCATCGGGGATTTGGTTGGGGAGGCGCAAACTTGCGCAATCCCAACCAGGTCCATACACGACAACCTCCACCTAATGCGATACATCATAGAGAGGGTAGGGTGTAAACCTGTCTTCGGTGGGGCTCTGATTAATTTAGATCAATCGAAAGCATTCGACAGGGTCGACCATCGGTACCTGGAGGCTGTCCTCAAGGCGGCTGGTTCGACCCCGTCTTCAGAAGCTGGATCGCTGCAATGCACAGCGGCACCTGCTCGATGGTCAAAATTAATGGCCACCTCTCGGAACCGTTTCAGGTCTCCCGATCGGTCCATCAAGGGTGCCCTCTCTCCTCACTTCTGTACGTATTGACTCTCGAGCCTTTACTGCGGAAGCTGGAACTGTTGCAGGGCATACTGCTCGAACCGGGACGCGGAAAGGTTGTGTCGGCTTATGCGGACGACATCGTGATGGTGTCGGACACCTCAAAAATCGAGGTGGTCGGCAACTTATTGGAGGAATATGAAAGGTTCACGGGAGCAAAACTTAACCCGGAGAAGTCAGTAGGCTTGCAACTAGGCACCTGGAGAGGCAAGTCCATGCCGTCCAACAGCGTCGTTAGGCGCTGGACGGACAGACCGGTAAAGTTACTAGGAGTTTGGTTCGGGCCAGACCTCCAGGTGGATAAGAATTGGGACGAGGTAACGGGCAGGGTATTCAGTCTAACCCAGAAATGGGATGAAGCTATCACTTAAAAGTCGGGCGGAGGTGGCGAACGCGTACATCGCGCCCGTTATCTACTACCGTCTGACTGTCGTCCCTTGCCCCCGTTCGCGCCTCGCCATCTTGGAGCGGCTCCTCTTCAAATTCTTGTGGAGAGGTCAGGTTCCGCTGCCAGCACCCTCTACGTTGAGGGCTGGGCATGCCGTGGCTAATGATGCGCAGGCACGCGCTGAGGCTGCGGCATCTCCAGATAGTCTGCGTAAACGGTGAACAGGTGTGGTCGCCGTTTCTCAAACGGGCCTTTCCGCAGCTCGTTTCTTTGACAGAGTTGCAGTCATGGGTCAAGAAGAGACCGAGACCGGGTGACTGGCATCAGGAATGTTGCCAGGCACTCGCTGCCCTCTACCAGGCGGGCAATGCGGTCAGTAGAACTTCCACTCTCGAGTTCTATAGAGGATTAGTGGTGGGTAAGGGCGACGACGCACTCGGAGAGGTTCTGGGAGTCGACTAAGTCGAACTAACCAGTCTGTTCCGGAGGACTTTCGAGCCGGGGACGATGGATAATTTCCAAAAATCCCTCGCTGGCAGTACTTCCGGCGGGCACTGCCGGTTCGAGATAAACTCTACAGGCACGGTAGTGCTGTCAGACGGACCTGACCGAGATACGCGCAGTGCGACGAAACCGTTCTGCACGCACTCGTCCAGCGTCCGTGCATTACTGACTTGTGGAGTTATGTTGAACAGCTGTTGTCGCGTGTAGAACAAATCCGGCTATCGGCCGAGTCCATAGTGAAGATTGACCCGCCGCCTTCTTTTGGCCAGGAAGGGCAGGCAATTTTCCTCTGTCTGGTGGCAGTAGCGAAAGAGGTTGTATGGTGGACGAGGTTGAAAGGACTGAAGACAGACACTTTTCTCTTCGGCCAATCCCTCATCAACTTTTTCAAGTTTCACTGGACATTTGCTGAAAGGTGTGTGAATGTGGCGAGAATGGCCCTGGTCATGCGGCTGTAGGTAGGTAAATTTGAAGAGGAGAGGGTGCCCTTCCAAGGTGCTCTCGAAGCGTCGGGTCGTTCAGGACTGGTGGGATACCTGAGCGAACCCTAGCTGGTCATCCCCCCTATTGGGGAATTTTTTTCTTGTTGTAATTTTATTGTTACTTTACTGTTACTTTGTTATTGTTACTTTGTTTATTCATATTGTTTACTCGATTTTTCTGTAAAACCCCACTGTCCCAGTCTTTTGTATTGTCCCCTATATGTCGGCCCTTGTGGCCAATAAATGAAATCATTATTATTATTATTATTATTATTATTATTATTATATATATATGGCCTCGAACTGTATTCGAAAGAAATCATCAGAAAATCCTGAAGATATCTTTCGAATTTAATAGTTCCAGGACTGTAGATGTCATTTCTATATTAAACATGATATACATACATATAAACACACACACTCACACGCACACGCATACACACACACACCCCACACATACATACATATATATATATATGTGTGTGTGTGTGTGTGTGTGTGTGTGTGTGTGTGTGTGTGTGTGTGTGTGCGTTTGTGTGTGTGTTTGTGTGTGTGTTTATATATAAGGATTCCCAAACAAGCAAATGCAAGATGGGAAAACAACAAATCTAATGCTGATAAATATTAGTTTAACGCAAGATACACTAGGAAAACATATTAATGATTCCAACGATTGTCTTTCATCGAAAAATAGTTGAGGAAGTCAGAGGAAGAAATAGAAGATTAGACGCATTAAAAGAAAGGAAACAAGAATTTTGTTCCAGGAGGAAAACCTTTCTTGTTAGACAACCGTATGGAATATTGTATATATATATATATATATATATATATATATATATATATATATATATATACACACACATATGTGTAATGGGCACATAGCTGTCTGCCATCTGCAGGCGTGAGTACGCATTCCACCGCGATTTTCCCACTATTTTCGTCTGAAACGGGTTATTATCCAGATATATTTTCTCCCAGATCATTGATTATTGAGACTGCTGGCTCATGGAATCAACGTTTCATTCCACCGTTTGATGTACACTTAACTAAATTCTGATGGTGATTCATCGTCAAAGAGTACATGGCACAACGGGCAATTTTGAATCCCAGGTGGTGTCCATATGATGGACTTCCATACAATGTCCCCCACTACACAATTTCAGACTATTGCCTAAGGTCGACTCGACTATAGATAATGACAATTGTTCTAGTTATCACACAACAGGATTGAACCTGGTACTTTTTAATTGCGAAGGAAACCTTTTAAGCCTTCGTTTATGCTTAATATAGTATTATTTATTGGTTTCACTCCTAAAATGCATCCATGCTTGAGTACATCCTACAGAAAAGTTTGAAGATCATAGCAACTAAAAGAACACAAGAAAACAGATACCCACAATATTTCTTTCTACCTGTCGGTCTTTTTCTCTCTCTCTCTCTCTCTCTCTCTCTCTCTCTCTCTCTCTCTCTCTCTCTCTCTCTCTCTCTCTCTCTCTCTCTCTCTCTCTCATTCACAAGTTTTATATATATATAGATCTGCCTGAGATAATGAATTAATAAATGTATTTAGTTTAACTCTTGATTCTTCCTAATATCTTCCAACGTATGACTAATTATGCTTTTATCGTATGATTTAAATTCTGTTAAATATGCAATGTAACCTATCCATGACCATTGTTGCTTGTTTTTAATATTTTTCGATAAAGGATTATCTATTTTTAGCCGAATGCTCTGAATTCTTTTAACTAGACCTCCTCTTCTTGACTGAAATAATTGATGGTTCAACAAATTACCAATAAAATGAAAACACTTTCCCCATCATATTTTACCTATTGTTTCTAGACTTCAAAATCACTACAATGCTAACTTCCATAAATTGCTTATTTTAGCACTTGATTAAGTGTGCCCCCGTACACCTCCTCGAATTTCAGCATCTTTTCTACACGAGTTAGATTTCCATTCTTCAATGGGTTAATATGTCACACTAAACAATTATTGGCTAAACGACACATAATTAGCTATCTATTTACCACGTACTATATTTTATAAGATTTCTATAATTACCAAATTCGGTGGAGGTTTATACTTATGACCACTCCTCATATCATTTATGATACACTGCACACCACATATTGAAAACCATTAAGAACAATGGACATACTAATACAATCTCACTCTTTCACGTGTTCTAACAATGGTAAGTTTCAATCGTTGAGGACTTTCTTCATAGGAGACATACCAGCATGCTCTAGGATCTCTTCATTCCTTATCTTGTCAGACAGAGGAATACTCATATTTGCTGCAGCTGTCGCATCATTTATAGACGTAACATGTCTACTTCAGATTTATAGACTGTCCAGGGTTCAGATCTATACAATAGAGACGAAAGCACTATAACCTTGTATACCTTATATTTTACCCGTATAGAAGCATGTGTCTTTGTCCACAGCCTCTCCTGTAACCTGCCAAACACATTGTTAGCCCTGCTCTTTCTGTATGCAATTTCTTAGATCCAGTCGTGCATTATCTGAGATGCTGCATAAGTATTCGAATGCTTTGCATTTGACAAGTCCTTTGTCTTATAATGAGGTTTCTTCTGATACAAGGGAAAGTCATTTTTTTACAGGTTGGTAAAGGCATTCTGTTTTCTGAGGTTAATCTTTAAGTTGAACCCTGATGCAGCTCTGGCAAAGTTAGCTTCTAGTTTCTGCATATCTTCAACACTTTGTGTAGACACAAGAAAACCTTTCCATCTCAAAAGATGCAACTTTAACTGCCGCAGTTCTTCACCAGATAAATATGTTTCTTCCTCAATGACTCAATTTAAGGTCTTCTGAATTTGCGTTTTACATTAGCTTGCTCCAGTAGTAAAATTGTGTAGTTGGTTCGTTTTCTTTCAGGACATGAACTCTCAGTTAATGACACCTAACATAGATGGTATGGCTAATGAGCTGGAGTGTACCGTAGGCAGTGTATTACTTTATACATGCATTCATGGTTAATACAATCAAAACATTTTCGAAAGACTATAAAAGGGAATACGGCTTCTTTTGGGTGATTTCTTACTTCTGAGGTCGCAGGGCCATGAACTGTGAAGATATAAGATCGAGATGATCTAAATCCATTTTGTTTAGCCGTGCGGTGTTGATAATTCCTGGGCGAAGACTGTTCAAGATAAGGCAGCCACCTGTGACAGACTTATTCCACGATAATTGTCTGGTTTTCTAATATCCCCTTTCTTGGTGCTAGGTACTATCGCGGAAATACCATATTCTTCCGGTCGTTTCCCAGAAAAGTTATCTACAGAAGTATTGGTATTGAAATTGTATAAACATTCGATTGTGAATTCGTCGTTTATGCTCCTATTGTTATTCAGCAGTGGTTCGGAATTCTTTTTCCAAGCATTGAGAAATTTCTCACTCTCGTTAAATTTGACACTCAAGTACTTTTTGATTGATAATTTCTTTATCATGCACTCTGGTTATCAGTAGACTTTGGATTTCCGAAGGAGTTGCAGAGGATATCAATTCGTTTGTAAAGTTAGATTACAAGACACTGGAGCGAGCCGCATTTACTGCAAGTGGTTCTGAAGTAAAAACGTTTGATTTTCG
>OZ024743.1:109023297-109025797 GCA_964016885.1 Eledone cirrhosa
TCCTGGTTGTTAAGGGCCTTCCGCTCCTGGGGTCATCTTCCACGTCCTCGCGTCCTTCTTTAAACCTCTTGCACAACACAAAAACACGTGAACGTGACATCGTCTCATCTCTATACACTTGCTGCAGCGGGGTTTTCCCCAACCGTACCAGAAACATCAAGTTTGTTCCTTGATCTGTGCTAATTGCTTGACGACCTGAAATTGAGGACATGTATATAAAACTATGAAGAACAAAGTTTGATCGCTGCAGAGAGCTAAGATTACTGTTACATACTCCAGGGAGATTACTTTGAAAGAGAAAAACTCTTAGTGTGAAGTTTGGGTTTGAAATAAATCTTTTGTGACATCAGTCCTGGAATACACCTCGTATATATATATATATATATAGATATTTCCATAACTTTCTTATTTACGTCTTTCATATATGTATATATATATATATATATATATATATATATATATATATATATATATATATATATATATATATATACATATATATATATATATATATATATATATATATATGTGTGTGTTTGTGTGTGTTTGTATATATATATATAATAAAAATTGTATGAGTATGTAGGCGTTCTTTGATTTCTTTTACACACACACACATACACACACACACACACATATATATATATATATATATATATATATATATATACATATTTGCATAGTTCAAGAGCAACCAATCTTAAAGAGAGAGATGGAGATAATAGAGGAGATATGAGAGGAGAATTTGGTGAATTAGTTAGAAGCCAAAGCGTAATGTCATGTCCTCAATGTGCAATATGCAGTAGAAAGCAGCTAGGTGGCTGGGTTCATCCAGAAGTTAGGTGAACAGAGCTGGAAATATTCATTAGTTAAGCAAAACTAGAACACAAATATCACAAGGAAGACATTATTAAAAGATTGTCAACATATTTTAGTTTGATGTAAGGAATGTAAAGAATAATAATAATAATATTAATAATAATAATGTCCGTTTACAATTGTTTCGCTACTCCATAAGATATTTCTGGATCAGATGACTATATATCATAATTGATCTGGTTCAGTTGAAAATAATTAACATATTTAAATGACAGAGCGGCTCATCGGAACTTCAATGGAATACAAATTAAAATAATGAGATAATGTTACATAATATAATGTTCCATATATTGGTTTTTACTATGGTGTCTTGGTTGCATCAGTTGTCAGCCATAATCAAGCAGTATTCATCTGTTGAGGCTGCATTGTGTGAGATCTGCCTACGGGTAACAAGATGGCTGCCAAAGGGCATATTTACCTTACTAATTAGAGGGTGGTTTCAGGGGAAGTAACTTCTCGAGAGATTAGAAATTGTGGGTGTTTATAGTTAAGTGCTAATTTTTTATTTATTTTTAATTGAGAGACAATGTAGGGGAGGTAACTTATAATTATCGAGTTGTTCATAGCAATTTAACTTATTAGCTACAAGTAAAAGTGCGGCTACTTGACTAAGTTGGGTCAAACATTCTATTGGTAGAGGTCATGATAGAGTTATGTAATATGCTTCCGTAATACAGAGATCCCAAGATTTTCTTGGTCCATTGAACGGTTGGGCCCTAGCCACGATATCCCCTTTTAGTGAGTGTTGTACGTTGTTTAATTTAAGGTTTCTAATGAGCTTAGCTAGCGATGTCGAACATCTGTTGCTAGGGTCTCGGAAGGAAAAAGAGTGCGCGTTATAGCGTACCTTAAAAGGGTTAGAGGTAGACCCGATATAAGAGCTGGTATTCGAAGCAGTCCTAACCGTGCACCTATAGACTATGTTGGGTGTCAGGCAGTGTCCATTTAATGGGCATGCATTGGGGTAACGGCAGTTGCAGTTGCTTCTGCGGCTCATTAAAAACCTTAAATTAAACAACGTTCAACATTCACTAAAATGGGATGTCGTGGCTAGGGCCCAACCGTTCAATGGACCAAGAATATCTTGTGATCTCTGTATTACGGAAGCATATTACATAACTCTACCACGACATCTACCGATTAACGATAGAACGGAGGTAACTATTAGCTGTCAACATCGAAGGGCTAATTCCTTCGCCAATAGAATTTTTGACCAAACTTGGTCATGTAGCCCCATTTTTACTTGTAGCTAATAAGTTAAATTGCTATGAACAACTCGATAATTATAAGTTACCTCCCCTACATTGTCTCTCAATTAAAAAGAATTAAAAAATTAGCGCTTAACTATAAACAGCAATAATTTCTAATCTCTTGAGAAGTTACTTCCCCTGAAACCACCCTCTAATTAGTAAGGTAAATATGCCCTTTGTTAGCCATCTTGTTACCCATAGGCAGATCTCACACAATGCAGCCCCGACAGATGAATACTGCTTGATTATGGCTGACAACTGTTGAAACGAAGACACCATAGTAAAAACCAATATATGGAACATTATATTATGTAACATTATCTCATTATTTTAATTTATATTCCTTTGAAGTTCCGATGAGCCGCGCTGTC
>OZ024743.1:109028297-109038297 GCA_964016885.1 Eledone cirrhosa
TTGGAAAATTTAGTGTCTAGATATGAGCGAGCTTCCTGATGAATCCGGCGCTCGAGTTTATATAATTATTACATAATTATTGGAAAACTCAAAATACGGACGAAACCATGGTAGAGGTTTTAAATGTATTCTATTTTCTCCTAGTTTATTTTACACCTAATTCTGTTTAGTTGACTATATCTGGGCGATTACGCTGTCGTAATATTCGATAAATATTCCGCTACGGCCGACGCGAAGCGCTAGTTTCGGTTATTTGTCGGAGATTTCTTCATAGAAGCCTCATTCTTATAGCCTGGTCTATTCGATTTTTTATATGGTTAATTATGCTAATTAGGAGAGGAAATAGTATATATTTTATCTTGTGATTCTATAGACATGTTTTATGATATATAGCTCTGATTGTTTAATTTATTAATTTTTCATCGAGCCACAAAGTGACCAGTTGAAAAACACGTATATGTATATGTATGTATATATATATGTAAACTTTTATATGTAATAATCTCCCATTAGGTTGAGATACAAATTTGGCTGTATTGTGCTGTGCTTTCTAGCAAAAATGCCACCAGTCGTAAGCAACTACCACACCCCTTCCAACCTGACCGCGACGACGTCACGATTTTAGCCATTTTGAAATGAATTTCTTGGCGCGATCACTTTGGAAAATTTTATGTCTAGATATGAGCGAGCTTCCTGATGAATCCGGCGCTCGAGTTTATATAATTATTACATACTTATTGGAAAATTCAAAATACGGACGAAACCATGGTAGAGGTATTTAAATGTATTCTATTTTCTCCTAGTTTATTTTACACCTAATTCTGTTTAGTTGACTATATCTGGGAGATTACGCTGTCGAAATATTCGATAAATATTCCGCTACGGCCGACGCGAAACGCTAGTTTCGGTTATTTGTCGGAGATTTCTTCATAGAAGCCTCATTCTTATAGCCTGGTCTATTCTTATAGCCTGGTCGATTTGTTATATGGTTAATTATGCTAATTAGGAGAGGAAATAGTATATATTTTATCTTGTGATTCTATAGACATGTTTTATGATATATATTTACTTGTTGTAACCCAACAATTTTAAATAAAACTTTTGCATATATATTTATATATATATATATATATATATACTTCCCCTTTTTACTTCCCTTTTTCCTTCACTAACTGATTATACTTGTCATTTGTGTTTTCCAAACCAGATATATTTTTCATTTTTATTTTTATTTATTTATTTTTGCGCAGCCAATCTTACAATTTTATATTTGTACTTACTTATCCACAAGTTTTTTACACCCTGTATCAATATGGCTGAACGCCTTAATGTGTGTATACTTTCTATATATGTGCATGAGCGACTACGTATGTGCGCGCGCGTGCGTGTATGTATATATATATGTATATATATATATATATATATATATATATATATATGTATATATATGTGTATATATATATGTGTATGTATGTGTGTGTATGTATATATTATGCGTGTGTGTATGTGTCTTTATATCCGTGTTTTGACAGCTAGGTTTTCTGTTTTGTTCCATTTGTCTTCTCCCCCCCCACCTTTTTTTTCTTTTTTTTTTCTACTTACTCATTTTTATGCGTGTGCATGCAAACAGGTCAATATGAGTGAGTGTAAGTATGTGTGTTGTGTGTGTGTGTATGTACGTATCGAACGTATGGATGTGTAAGTGTGCGTGTGTATATAAGCATGTATATTTTTGCGTTTCTTTTGTGAGATATGCGTGTGTGTGTATGTATTTCCCCCTTTTTGTCTTCTTTTCTTTAATTTTTTCTTTCTAAAAACTTTTTTCTTTCTTTTTTATTGTTCCATTTTTATAAATATATCGAGATTGATACTTTCCTTTAATTATTACACTCCCTTACCTCTTTTACTTCCGCATCTAAGTGTACGTGTGTGAAGGTGTGGTTATGCGCGCGCCTTCATATTCAATTTCTTATGATGTATCTATTCTGTCTGTAGATTACAGACATACAGATACATTTGCCCTAAATTTTATATCTACGCACACTTTTTCACTATACGTATACATGTGTGCATACACATATATGCACATCTGTGAGCGTATATACATATATATACACACACCTAACTATATTTCTTGATAAGATTATTATATATTTCAATTTCTAATTCATTTGTCTATATATTTTTTTTTTCTTTTTTTTTTTCTTGACGAGACTTTCCAAGTATTTACCCATGTTTTATATTGCCTCGTCTGACGAACGAATGAAGACGTTTCTTTCGTATTCGCTTCATTCGGGAAACCTCTGGTAATGAGATAATTATATTGTATTGATTTTTATACATTATATATATATATATATTTATATATATATATATACATATATATATATATATATATTTATATATATATATATATATACACATATATATATATATATATATATGTGTGTGTGTGTGTTTGTGTGTGTGTGTGCGCGCGTGTGTGTGTGTGTGTGTGTGTGTGTAAGTGTATACTTCACCTGTTTATGACAGGGTCATCAGCCAAGAAGTAACGTTTCAATAGTATACACAGCATAAATAAAGACGACTCCTGATGGGGCGTGGGTATTTAATTTAGAAGGTCGTGATTAATATATGGTAGACAGTATAGGAGTAACAGTGGGGAAGGATAGGGCTGTATGACAGAAAAAGGTGTTAATGGGGGAGAGTGGGCATAGCAATAGAATTTTAACCGATGATGTGTTAGGCCATAGAATTTTTCTGGTTTGATGTGAAGGAATATCTCCACACTGATTGAAGACGCGTTTTCTACTCTTATCTTCTTCACCTCAAGGAGGGTGTTTCTTTTTTTAAGGACCTCCCAGGCCAAGATTCTCCAGATCTCAAGCGGGATATCTGTAATTCTGACCTTTATGGTACTTCTTCCCAGGTCCACAGGAGAGAGTATGACAGTGTCTCCCGACAGTTTTTTATGGCCAGGTCCTTTTTTCTGAAAAGCACTGAAGTAGTATCAAATTGCCTGTCTCTAGCAGTGTGATGGATGCCAGGCAATATAATTTTCAGCGCTCTTTCAACCTCGTAAGGAAGCACATTTGGCAGAGTTCTTTTGGTAGTTAATGCCAACCTCTCGAACAGGGCGGCTCTATCAGTACACATTTTATCCATTTGGACAAGTTTGGCCGCCTCTGCCAAAGAGGTGTCTTTGTACAAAACTTCTAAATTGAACAATTGTGTGGCCTTAGCAGCCGCTTTTGTGAAAATGTTGTTGTAGTTCATACTGTAGTTGTTGCTGTTCTTGTTACATTACTGTCGTTCTTATTGTTCTTGCCAAACGCTGTTCTCTGTGATATTGTTATTTTTGTTGCTTACTTGTGTTATATTGTTGCATTTGTGTGTTGATGGTGGTTTTGTTGTCGGTGCTGCTATTTGTGATAGAGTTGATAGTGGTGTAATCGGCCGTGTTCTCGCTAGAATTGTTGTTGCTTTTTGTCGTTATTATTTTCCTTGGTCATATTACGCTGAAAGCAACGGTCTCGTCAGATCACCGAAGTTAAGCAACGTCGAGCCTAGTTAGTACTTAGATGTGTGCCTGCTTTGGAACCCTAGGTGCTGAAAGCATTTACTTTAAGGGCGGTTAATTGGCAGTATATGTAGAGGGTCGAACGCCATACTTTCCAGCATAGAGTTAGGCCCCTTTATGGTCTAAGTTCAAATCCCGCCGATGTTAACTTTGCCTTTCATCCTTACGGGGTCGATAAAATAAAGCACCAGTAATGCACTGAAAAAATTGCTGGCCTTGTGGCAATAGTAGAAACAATTATTTTCTTTGGTTGCTCCTCCTGTGATGGACATACACTTTTTAGTAGTGGGAAATTCGTTTCATAATTTTTCTCCTGCAGTGTTGTTGTATATCTTGCTGCTGTTGCGGATGCTATTACTATTGCTGCTGCTGCTGTCATTTTTACAATTTGACGCTCTATTTTGCGGATGGCCAGCTCTTTCATTCAGCAGCCGTAGTGACCTCGTCCAATTTCTTTCTTTTGTTTAAAGCCAAAATCGAGGGCCGTTTGAGAAGAAAAGTCTACTTTATACCCTTAGAGCTGCCAGTAGAGATAAACAGCTCACGGTGCTACCGGGTAGGTTAACTATAAATGTATAACAAAATACGTGGAATAACAGTGAAATCAGAACGAACAAAATTACGGGGAACGGTGTGAATTAACAATGATTGTGTCTTATATAGGCAATTCTTTTTGAGGGGAAAATCGATTGAATCGACCCAGTGCATTAATGGTGCTTTGTTTTATCGACCCCGTTAGGATGAAAGACAAAGCTAACCTCGGCAGGATTTGAACACAGAACGTAGAAAAGCCAAAACTCTATGGCGAAATGCATATTGTCAGATGCTCTACCAATTCTACCATTAATACTAATTAATTAATACATATTACGCACACAAGGAAGTAACATATTATATCAGGACTAGCATGGATAGTAAATGATGTATCTGTTTAGAAGTAATAAATGAACGGATATATCGAAATGTCCATGAGAGACAGTACAGAAATATGGATATGTTAAACTATTGACGACGAAATATTTACTGACATTTTAGTAGAGGATCGATGGCTTGTATGACATCATGCTGAATACTATCGAATATTTTAAAGTCCATAACAGGGAATAACAAATATAAACAGACAAAGGGGGTACATTTCCTAATAAATTTAGAAATTGCATAACACATATTTATCGTTTCAAGAAATGAATATTAATTATCATTTAAGTTCTACATAAATAAATATTTACATATATATATATACATATATGTGTGTGTGTGTGTGTGTATGTGTATCGACACACGAGTATATACATACACACAAAAGTACAGATATACAAAAAATACTCATACAAACACACACACAGACGCACATATATATATACATATATACGCACACAGGAAACTCCGTATAGCATAGTGATTCTAGCTATTCATTGCTTTGAAACAGTATACTGACTGCAAAATTTAGTATATGGTCGGAGATTATCACAATATGTTGCGTATTATCGATTGGATCAATTGAAGTTTTATGCTTGTCAATTATATTATCGACCACAATCGAATTGTATAATGAAGCGCGTATGAAGATTGGACATATGTGTTAAGATTATTAGCAGTAGCACTATCACTTTCACAGTATTATTTATAATAGAGTTGTACATGTTGCTATATACGTTATGTTTAGTTATAATAAACATATTTAATCACGTTATCAATGATTTATCCATTGATCCTGTTATAGCTATGTCAGCACACTAATTTTACTGCGACATGAATAAGCTATATTGTATATTTGTGTCCTATAAACATGGAGCCACGTATCCCTTAAAGTATTTTTAAGTAGTTAGAGCTCTACTGTTTGACGAAGCTGAACATTTGAATTCGTCTATAATTTCACTTGAAATAACATGGCTTATATCCAAACAAAGCTTTCCTAAATGACAGCAATGTAATGTGTTAGGTAGTGCTACAAAAAGAAAGACCTCGGGTTTTTGAAGTGAATATATATGGATGTGTATATTTACTCGACCTTCAAAGAAGGAATTGCAAAGTATTTTATATTTGGGAAACCTAGATTAGTAAACTATAAAAAAAATGTAATAAAGAAAACGCAAACGGTAAAAGTACTATAGAGAGCCACGAAAATATCAAAATATATGTCAAATGTTTACAGAAAATGTCAACTCAAGATATATAATCCATTTGATGCTACGATCAATTGTACTTATCAGATGTATCTGTTTCTTAAGAAGAATCAGAAGTTCTTGACACTTTAATCCCAATAGTTTCCTTTATTTCCACCCTCTAAATTAAAAGCAACTGACACCATTTTCTTTTTATCTCCATTAAATGTTGTTCGTCTTAATAGATTCGGTTTTCTTTAATCTTTTGAGTCGAAAATAATGTCATAATTAAAGAAGAAAGGATATATTTATTTGAAAATGAGGTTACATTTCATCACAATCGAGTTTACTGCTCTTTTTCAAACAGACTTAATTTGAAATATCAGTCAACAAAAAGTAATGTGCGTATTTCAAGCAGTAGTGATGATGTGTGGTAGAAAACTTCTAGTGTTTCGAGTGGAAAATGTTCGTCAAAGAGCGAAGAAATGTTCTAATTGTCCTAGATATATATCCTTCAAAAGGACTTGAGAACACCTTCAAGGAAGTGCACTGTCAGAAACGTAACACGTCTGTTCTTCCACTGGACATAACATTTCATTCATTTTTAGAATTATACCTATTAACAGATTCCTGTAAATTTGCCATGGATTATAAATGTGTATATTTTGATACCTACATATATCGATTTTCACAATTTCTTATTATTATATTAAGGAATTCGACTACCTCTTCGTTGTCATTCCCTGAAATTGAATGATGAAAGTGTGAAGCTCGAACTGATCTGAATGTATGTACAATATATATATATATATCGATTATAAACTTAATTTCGTTTCATATTTAAACCAGATTAAAAGCACTAACTTGAATTCGTATTGTGACGAGTAGACTAATATTGATTTTTAATTCAACCTAAGAGTAAAATTGATTAAAACAACTCCCGTATTTATAGTGGTACTTTATTTTATCGTCCCCGGAAATATGAATGACAAAAGTGAACTTGGTGGGATTTGAACTCGTAAAGAGTCAAATCACAGTCTGTACCACACATCTTTCACTTTCACATGTAGAATATAAGAAATGATACGATTTTTCTGTAGCCAAAACAACTTTATTCGCTTACATATTTGTGAGACTATGCCTATGTATATAGTAGTTTTAGTGTTCAAATTGAAACTCCAATTCATTAGTATTAGACATCTAGAAGGAATGAATAAATATGCCTACGCAGTTCTCTGGGTAAGGCTAAGTGTTAGGAGATTCGATTGGACGTCTGACCAAAAATGCACTGGTATTTGTTTTAGCTGAGAGTACTTCCAATTCGAATCGTACCTGATTCAGTTTAGTCTATCATCATTTAGAGGTCGATAGAAAATGTACAAGTCCATTACTGAGGTCGTTTCTTGTCTTCTATTTCTCTCTAGGAAGAGCTGTCTATCAATTTCTTTCTCTGATAGTAGTTGACTGAGTTTGTCCTTGTAAACGGATAGGATACCCATGGTTTAAAATTCCCAAAACATACCATATGTCCAGACGGCAGTAATGTAGGGCTCTTATTTATTCCACAAGGACACGCACACAGGCATATATATATATATATATATATATATATATATATATATGTGGGGGGGGGTGCGTGCGTGTGTGTGTGTGTGTATGTGTCTCCTTCGCCGATGTATATAGAATAGCCTAGAAAACATCATGGAGAAAATTGAAAATAACATTGGTGATCCTCCATCCATTGGTGTTATTTTCAGCACTAACATACTCAGATAAATTATTGTCACACTAACTGGTCTGAACTGTGATAAACAATGTATGTGTATGTTGATAACATATAACCAGCTAGGCGATATAATATGAATTAAAATATAATATATAAATACGCTAGAATAGAAACCGTGAAGAGGATTATAATTGCTTCTTAATGCTTGAGGATTAGAAGCCAGTGAGATATTTGGCAATTCTAAGTAATACGAGAACATGGAGATCGTGTGTATTCCGAATATATAAAACCAGCTGCTGTTATATTATATATGAGAAATATAATATTAAAATAGCTAGCTGGAACTATTAATTCTCATTGGATTAATTTAATTGAGTTAAAATCAATATATTTGAAAATAAAAAAAGAAGGAAATATATACTTATATTCAACATTTCTAATCTACTGAAAGCGTTGAACTAAATTGTATATCTAGTTGAAGCCATTATTTCCTGTTTGATAAAAGCGAGATTTCCAGATTTAAAAGAGAAATCTTAGATGTATTTTCATTTATATTTTGCCTTGTTATCGGTAAATATATTAAAACAGGTTTCTCTTGCAATATATAGATTTGAAGAGATATGTAATTTAATAAGCATTAGCAGTCTGTACAGACTTTGTACTTCCTTCGTACAAAGTACACATTGATATAATATTAATATTAGACATATTGTAAATAGTAACAACTATTAAACGAATCCGTATCTTTACAGTTCCGGTCTATCGACAAAATATACTAATTTATGAAAAGCTAATTTCCATATCCGATGAAAAGACCTACCCGGAACCCACACCGCTACCTCGTCTTGCAATACACTATTATAAACCTCTTCTGTGTATAATTCTAACTTTATTCTTCCCTGCAAAAACCAACTGTATCATATTTATACAAGCATTTAACTGTAGCATTAACTCACACTATTCAACTGTAAATATACTACACTAGAATGCTATACAAAATGTACAAACATATTCGTCTATATTGTATATTTTCAAATATCTATACTTTTCTGTCTTCTCTTGTGTTTATCCTTATCATGCCAACTAGAACTCACTTGGCTGCTTCCAGACGTTTTCTGATTATATACATTTTCCTTTCTATCTATCACAACTCTCTTCTCGGATCCTCCCTAGCACATTTAGTAATAATAAATCAGCTCTAGATGAATTAGTATATACATTTAAAAAAAAGATTAATATCCGGGAGACTAAAGCAAACGTCTCTAAATCTCACAGAATACTATCATACATATTTCTCATTTAAATTGCAAATAGATATTCTCTTTTACCAACTTCGTTGGGCTGATTTTATGATGTCTTTCTTCTGTTAAATCTCAGAAATCCACGATGAGAAAACCATACGATAAACCGGTGGACGTGTCATGGAAGGGATATAGCTGTTATTTGTTGAGTAACATGCGATATGAATACATTCAAATGCATATGAATATGTTTCAATAACAATATTGAATACATAATTGCTATCAAATTTATATGTTAGATAATTATTTTTGTTTGTTATCTTTATTAATTATATTTATTTGGTACCTAAGGACAATCGAGTTTATTATTCGTGCTAATGTAACAAAACCTCATTGAAAATCATATTATATACATAATTACTTAGTAAAATATTGGTATGTAATGAAATTGTATATCTAATCATGCTTCCTTTAATGAATTGTGGTTAAATATACGATTTTATTAAGTATATAGTTTATAGTGAGTTTGCAATTCTTTACTGTACAAATATGACGATGACAGACTGCATATGATTAATAAAAGCCGTGCTAATGTAATACAATTCCGAACTAATATAATTTCACTATATCTATGGCTGTCAGATATTTTGTTTTCCATTTCTGGTAAAATTATTCGATGCTCGAGTATATTAAGAACAAGAGATTATGATATAACCCTGCAATACCACTAGGCTTCCCTTTCTATAAATCCCTTCCCACCATCGGTCTAGATAATTGTTGTACACTTATTGGCTGATTTTATCTCAGAGAAAATGTTGTCAATTTAATAAATATCTGTTAGCATAAAAATAGTGCACCCACTGATCACAAAAAGAAAATAGATATTAAATAACAGAGTTCGGGATATACTATATCGGAAAGTGAGACAGAATTTTAAGGCCAGTGCTGCCATGCTTGCCATTCAATTACACAAATTCACACGAAAATTAAATCGAAAATCAACGATGCATATTCCCACTGGGATATTTTAAGGTAAATAGAGTCATTTCTGTAGTTTCAGAATAGATCAGCCTGTAAATATCCAATAACAGAAACATGTAATTTCATATTACTGTCTAAGTTCTACTCATAACAGAAAAAAATACAACGGTGTATAGCCGGCGACTGAGTCGGTAAAGAGTTGCTCAACTCGCCATAAAGCAGGCCGATTTTCCCCAAATGACATAATATTGTTACAAAAAGGAAATGAAAGATTAAACACAATAGTCATAAATACACTACCTCTGAAAAATTTAGTCGATCATGGTTAATATATGGCTACCCAACAACACTTCATCAACAATAACAT
>OZ024743.1:109040797-109075797 GCA_964016885.1 Eledone cirrhosa
TTCTTTTCTGGAAGAAATTTGTTGTATTGAAAACTGGAGAGGATATGTGTTGCGACAGGTTTAACAAATGCCCTAGAAACGCCGCGTGTCAATATGGCGCCCCAACGACTCCTCAGAAGTTAGTGTCCATACCACACCATACTGTACATTATATGAAAACTTGAAGCAAACTGCATACCGCCGTTTTGGGGTGTTATCGATTCTAACAGTTTGGATATAAATGTCGAATGGGCAGAATTCTATGAAGTGGCCAAAGTACTATCGTAGAACTGTGTGTATTATGTATTTATATTTCCAGTATTTAATTAGTAAAATATTTAATAATGATCAAATCAATCATACTCTAATCATGTTATGACCTTTTATAAATAAAACAATTGACAAAAAAAAAAAAAAAAAAAAATGAAAAAGCCCAAGTGTACAGTTGTTTAGTACTTTTTTGTGTGGAAATGTTTAGTGTAATATTTCTGATAATTAATACGATACTGAGTTTTCTTTAACGCTTGTTTATTTGAAATTAGGTTTCTAATGATCAATGCATTAAATTGGGTAGCACGATCTAATCCTGAAAGGGCTTTAAGGCGATAGAGAAAGAGAAAGAAAGAAAAATAGAGTGAGAGTGAGAGAAAGAGAGAGAGACTGAGAGAGAGAGATAGATAGAGAGATAGATAGAGAGATAGATAGAGAGATATATAGATATATATATATATATAGAGAGAGAGATAGATATATAGATAAAGAGAGAGAGCGAGAGAGAGAGAGAGAGAGAGAGAGAGAGAGAGTGGGGGAGAGGGAGAGAGACATATATATATATAGATAGAAAGAGAGAGACCGTAATTGTAACAGTGAGATAGCTCCACGGGAAAGGAAGAGGAATGGAAAAAAATCACGTTCGTGATAAAACTATTATTTTTTTCTTGCCAACGGCTGTCTTTGGGAACTTCTCTCTGTATCTTATTCTTTAAAATATGTTACTTTTTATGCCTCTTCCTCTACAATAAGGCCATTCAATCATCAATTTTCTCCTCACTACTTCACAGTGAACATTATATTTCATCTCGAAGGTATAATAACTCTGAAATATATTCAATGTATGGAATAATTAAAACTATTTCTATCCGTGGAAATTCCAAGGAGATTTAATAAAAATTCATTCAACACAATTTCATTTGGTATTTTATTGTTTTTCTGAAATATCTAATTCCTGATATTGATATGCTTGGGTATGGTCATGCTAATATTGCCAGAAAATATAGTAAAACACCCTTATGTTTGGTTTGGTTTTGGCTTCAGTAGATATTTTGAAGGTAAATCCTTAGGAGAGAAACAATTTAACTCCATATTTATTGTTATACACGTGTCACGGCACCGCTTCTAGCTTGAACTTTTATCTATGTTATATAAAGAATAAAACATGCTTTAAGATATAATAATTAATGAGACAACTACATAGACGGAGAAATAATACAAATGTCATGTTTGCTTGTCGTGGATGCGATAGTTATTTTAATCATATTGAAAATTCAAAATAGATACGAAACTAAATGTACGTTGATAAATTTTGTGTACTATTTTCTAGATATAATTTTCTTACATCCTCATTCATATTTTCTCTTTTTGTTCTCAGTCCACTTTATATTCACACCGTTCTCGTATTCGTAGCCAGAAACCAACCCCTCCGAACATTTTCCTATAACGCCTAATATGTTCAGCTGCAACTTCTCGTTTGACCATTGTAATTGTGTTATTAGATTTATCAAAATAGCCCTGGGATGGTGGAATGTATAGAGGGTCAGACCAAATGATTTGTTGAATTTAGTTATGGTTTTTTCCGAGCTGATTGAAACATCCTGCAAAGGTTATCTTTGCCTTTCATCCTTCACATATCAATAATATGAAGTCCCAAATAATTACTAGAGGTCAATTTGACAAACTTTGACTTGCTGGCCTTGTTCCTAAATTATTAATCTTTGAAACTGGGGTGAAAGAATAATGTATGCAACAACTGTTTTTAACAATCTCAATTGTAAAACGTAATCGAAGGCATGATATATCAATGATATTCTGCTACATTACGTTTATGTTGGTAACGCTGCCTAATAATCTAATTTTCATATCAGAGATATAGCAATAATGTTAATCATAGTTTTGGTAAACGAATCATGATAATTACCCTGCTGATACCTGAGCAGTGGATTCTACAAAGTGTCAATGACTTCGAAGTTATATATCAGCGTTTCATCTTCTTGGATGCTTTAAGCATATCTTCCTACTTTCTCAGTAAACTCTAATCTCATAGCCTTTTATATCCTATGTAACTAATACCAACTCTTATTGCCACTAACCAACCTCTTCCAATCTCTTTAAACCGTAATATTCCCTTTTCTTTCTAGCTTCAAATTGCACATATAATAATTTTACTTAATAATTCTAGCTCTTTGCGCTGTGATTTTAAATCAGGCTCTGATCTACATGGGTGAAGTTACTGTCCTTTTCACATTTACAGTCTCGGAAATACATTTTCGCATATTATTACCCTGATGAATAACATTAAAATAGGACCAGGTTTCTGTTGTATGATTCTTTAACAGCTTATTCGTTGATGGATTCTCAACTCGTATATGCCAATACATTTATTGTTATGGTAAAGGATAGAATTGTAAAAGGCTTTCCTACTCAAATAAAATATGGGAAATAATCCTTATAAAATACATTGACGTTGGATATTTTCCAAACCTTTCATTAAGTGTCTTCAAATATCGAAAGCATATGAACGCATTAACTGAAACTTATGTTTTATCTTCGAGGTTTCACTGCACCGCTTCCAGATGTGTTTTCATCTAATAATCACAGTGGTATTATATTATGTCTGTGAATATTACCGACAGATTTCCAATATGTGCATGAGTGGCCTTGCCGCTTGCCATGCAGAGTTTTATACGTTATATGAATAACTTTAATTCCATGGGTTTTTATTTCCCGGAATTATGGTTTTTACTTGTTTTAAATGTGATGCAAGGATAGCGAATCAATATCTGCATTAAAATTCAAGAATTCAGAAAATCCAAATATTATTTACGTTCTTTTGCATTTTGACTGCTTCTTCCTCCAAAAGGAATCATATTTTAAAATTTCAAACATTCTCAATTCTTCGTAAATTACCTAAATATTCTTTATACCTCTAGCTTATAAAATATGGTACTTGCTGTCTAAATACACTTTTCTGTTTAAACGCGGGCATATGGCAGATGTGTGTTGCGATTCGCACAGGCTTACCTGTTCATTTTGTTCACGTATCCCAATGTACGTTAGATTTGTCATGTCGTAGCTTTGCACAAAAGCACGCATATTTTCTAGTTGATATTACCCGAAGGCTTCGTAAATTAACTAAAAGTTGTTTATACATGATATTATTATTCACTAGTAATATCGTTTGTTGCATATATCTTTCTAATGCTCACTGTATTAAATATTAATTATAAAATTCACCCTGTGTTTGTGTGTATGTTATTAAGTGTGAAAGTGCGTTGTTTACTGTTAAGGGTGTTCGCACTATTTCACGTTGCACCAGACCACTCAGCTGGCAATGTATGGTGTACCTGTTATTCAAAATGCCAGCCTTATGACAATGTTTGACAACGAATTTTCTGGAGAGCTATCTCAAATGTATACGTACCTATATAATACTTAAACAAGCGCAGGTTGATTTCACGATTAGGCTGTTCTGTTATATCGAATCATATCACATATTCGTCTTCGGAACAGAGGGATTTCAAACAAACCCATCTATTTAGAATGAAGCTATTTTAAACAGGGGATACGACGTATATATAATTGATGATTATATCGTTAAGCTCATGTCCACAGTTCAAGCACCTCCATTAGTGCCTACTGCAGAAGAATGGCCTAAACTGCTCTGGTTTATCCACGTGTACTGCACGGAGTTAAAATCTCTAATTGCTACATCGAGACTTAATGGCACATGGGAGAAACATTATTTTAGTCACATAAACCAAAGGATGACAAAAGGAAGAGAAAACTGATGCTTCCAATGAAATATACATAGAATTGTGTATCATACTAAGAATGATAATATATGGCTAATATAAGAATGATTGATCGACAGGAAAAACACCAAGTAAATAGTTTTAGAAATATATAGATAGAATGAGTGAGGAAAGACAGGGCTTAGCGAAGAAAAAGGTAAAATATTGGCAGATAGAGATATATCGATGTATATACAGATAAATATACAAAGAGAGAAAGGAGAAAGGATGACCACTAAAAATATGGATATGGACAGAGGAAGAATAAGTCAGGTCGTGATAACGAAGCAAGGATGTATGATCGAGAAAGAATTGCAAAGGCTGACTGAATGAAAATGATTGATTAAGCGTTAGTAAATGTTAGAGAAAATCAGCGACGACGACAAAATTATTTGAGAAATCAGAGGAATACGTTCTGCGAGAGCTTGTCCGCTACAGAGAGAAATAGAGAGACGGAGAGTGAGTGATAGAGGGAGAGAGAGAGAAGGAGGATAGAAGGATAGATAATAGAATGAGATTGAGTGAGAGGAAAACGAGTGAGAGTGATAATTCAGAGAGTAGGGGAATGGAAAGACAGAGAAAAATAGAAGCGTGAGATATAGATACTTACTAGACAGAGAGACTATAGACAGTGAAACAGATCTAAAGACAGAAAAGAGGAGAGAAATAAAATAGGTACAGTGACAGATAGATAGGGAGAGGGAGAGAGGGAGGGTGATTTAATGAATGAAAAAGACAGTGATAAATCCCGTAATTATTGCTCATTATTGATTGCTAATCTAATCAATGACAGAATAATTAGAAGGGCGAATTGAAGAATAGAAAAAAATATATAACGAATTTATATACATTATTTGCTGGAAGGGTGAATTAATTGGTGTACAAATATCTTGTTTGAAGAAAGACAGAGAATGCAAAATGCCTGTCGAACGCTCTGGTCAGTTTTGTTTCATTTTTAATTTAAACAGTGGATGTGAGTGTGTATGGGTGTTTGTGTTTGTGTGTGTGTATGTGTGTTTGTATGTGTGTCTGTATGAGTGTGTGTGTGTGTGCGTGTATGTGTGTGTTTGTGTGCTTGTGAGTTTAGGTGGAAAGTTTTGAGTTCCAATCCTGGAACCTGGAACCTGTGACGCAAACCTGTGTCCTTCAGAATGAATCGTTCACGTTGCTCGAAGGCACCCAGCTAGCAAAATTTAATTGGATGTGTAATTAAAGGTAATCGACCGTGCAATATATTTCTGTCTCATCAAAACACAGTGAAAACTATGTCCAGGGTGCATGTGTTTCAGGAATTCTCAATCACATGATCGTTAATTTTACGAACAAATTGTTCCGTTGATTGATAGTTAGTGTTGTCAGTTAGCCCCAAGTAAGCTCTGTTTCAGCAGAGGTACCATGAAAAGCATTGCAGCTTTGACCATCATGTATATTTTGTATATCTAGGAAGACCTTATCGAAAGGAACTTTTCTTTTTGAAGTGTAGTTCTAGCAATATTTGGCTTCTATTTCTAGCAGCATCGTGGAGCATGTAGACCTTTCCATATTCACGCAAATTATTTATATGGTCGTGTGGCAGTGCAATGTGGTTATTGATAAAAAAAAATATACGAAATAAATATCTATAGACGGGAAAAATACCATCTATCTATCTATCTTTCTACTCCTGGAGATAAGGGTTGCACATTTTTTTCCGGGGTATGTGCTACCCACATGTAATGTCTCCCCCAATTTGGGAAAGTCGATTAGCTTTTAAATTGTATTTGTGATAGTATTTTACAAGTTCTTATTGTATGTAAACTTCCCCCTTTGTATTTGTCCCCTTCTTTTGCGCCCCTTTGGCTAATAAAGAAACATATCTATCTATTACGTTCAACGACGCTATATATATAGACATATAAACATACATACATACATATATATATATATATATATATATATGTATGTCTATATATATATATATAAATATATATATATATATATATATATATATATATATATATATATATATATATATATATATATATATATATATATATATATATATACATATATATACATATATACATACATATATATATATTCAGTATAAATCAAAATTGTAGCTGCCATATATATATATTATCCTGTCAGGTGATCGTGCGAATACACAGGAAAGCCCTCCGAGTAAGAAGACGTTGCTACCTGTTATATATATATATATATATATATATATATATATATATATATATATATATATATATATATATATATATATAAAAAAATATATATATATATATATATATATATATATATATATATATATATATATATATATATATATATATATATATAAATGATATAGATAATCCAGTATGTACTAAGTAGCCGCGGAAATATATATGGTGTCTATAATAGTGGTTGTTCTAGACACCATATATATTTCCGTGGGTACTTAGTACCTACTGGAATATCTATATCTGAATTCTCCTTAATGTTGAGAAAAGAATGTTGAATCATGCTGCTATTTCTAGTAACATGAAATATCAACCAGTCTATTATCCCCGCTCTTTCTAACGGCCCATCTGTGTGGTGGTCATTTTACCGGCTTGATTCATTCACCGGGCAGAAAGCGACACATCCACATCTACGTGGATTTATATCTAGCAGGTTTGGAAAATCTATCTGAAGAGTTATATATTTCCATTAGAAATTCTCTGAACTTCCAATCTTTTGATTAGCGAAACCTTCGGTCATGGCACTAGAAGAGGTAAATATTTAAATCGTATTTTAATTTATTTAAAAGAGTGTTTAATATTTACTTGTTCCGCTCATATATATATATATATTATGGGATAATGCTTTCCAAGTTATTGAATGGTTCACTAGCATTGAGAATAAAAACTCAGCTTCATTCATTCAATTCGACATCGATTTTTACTATTCTTCGATTTCTCAAATTCTTTTAAACAAAGCACTGATCTTCGCCAGTAATAGATCGGATTTATCTACTGAGGAAATCAACATCATAACTCACGCTTGAAAAACCTTACTAAACTCCCAAGAAGAATACTGGACAAGAAACACATATAACAACTTATTCGATATTACGATGGGATCCATGGACTCTGCTCAAGTTACAGACATCGTTGGACTATTTCTCCTCTATAATATTCATTACTCAAAGGTGGTCCGTATCGGGATGATTGTCTATTGTTATCTAACAATCTTAGCAATTCCAATATAGAGAAAAACCCCAAAAAACAAATTAGAAAATTCCTCATGCATTAGCATCACTTTTGAAAATATTTCAAAAGTAGCTAATTTCCTTGACGTTACCTTAGACCTCTCTACGAATATTTATCAACCTTACCACAAACCCAACCAGAATCTACACTATGTACATTCACGATCTAACCACCAAGAACTTAGTATATAACATATCTCTTAGACTTTCTAAATTATCTCCAATGAAGATATATTTTATAATAATGCACCCTTCTACAACGAGGCCTTAACTAGAAGTGGATATAAAGAACAAATCTGATATATCCCAAACACTACTATCGACCAACATATAAAACCTATCAAAAACTACAAACATCAAAAACTACCATTAAAGGGGTTATACCAATTACACCAAACATCCGAAAAACCACAACAACTATTACTACACGATCTATGACCAATGTTATCAACCCACCTATGAATACCAGGCACTCAAAATCTCATAATCTACCCAATAATATCAATAAAATACAACCACGGTAATTTAGCAAATTCCACAAAAACTGCAAAAGAAACATAACATGGTACAACGCACCCTTCAACCTGCAAACTATTGGACAAATCCCCCCAAAATGTTTGAAATTCTACATAAACATTTTCCACCAAACTAAAATACCACCAAATATATAACAAATATACTGTTAAATTATCATACTCTACATCAAACAATCTCCAGCAAAAAATAAGTAACTAAAACATTAATAAACTTAAAGATAATATGACTACAACACCACAACATAATTTAAATAGGACTGCACCTTTTAAAAAGACAAATAATACAATCCTTCAACCTGGAAAACACAACCACCCAAATCACCAACACAAAAACAACAGAACACAAAATCACAATACAACTCAAGCACCAAACCACCCACAAAGCAACCTTCATTCTCCTGCTAACATTAATTACAATAGGAATAGCTCTAGAATTAATGAGAATAGTATAGGCACCACCAACAACCATCTTACGTATGGTTGTAATTGCAGAAATAGAAGCATCTGCCTCTTAAATGGCAACTGTTTGATTAATAATGTAATATTTAAATGCACTGTGTCTACTACAGACTCCAACAAAACATATATAAAATCTACATCAAACACATTTAAGAAAAGATTTTACGAAAACTCTAGTAGTTTTAACAATACTAAACTAGCTAACACCACATCTTTAGCTGAAACAGTAAATATTTATAAAAAGAGAAAAAATAGATTTCAAGCTATCGTGGAACACCATTCTACAAAGAACTCCATATCTTGGGAACAGGAGGTAATGCAGTTTATGTTCAGGGGAGATCTTGGAAATTACTAAATCTAAGGACGATTTATTAAATAAAAGGCAGGAACTGATCATAGTTTGTAATCACCGTATACGAAGTACATTTAAATATTATAAACATAATTAAATCATCTAAATAGCAATTCACTATAATCCTATTTAGAGTAACATTTGTTAGTACCCCTTTCCCCTAATGATATGCATTCATGCTTATATTTTACCTTTTAATGATTTAGCTTCCTTAGGTTTATGCGTTAATGACTAAAGGCAACAAGGTACACAACCACCCGTAATTGCATGAGTAGATATATATCTATGTATGTACGATATGGGAATATATTTGTTTATATGTATATATATATATATATATATATATATATATATATATATGTGTGTGTGTGTGTGTGTGTTTGTGTGTGTGTATGTCTGTATGTGTGTATATATATATATGTGTGTTTGTGTGTGTGTATATGTGAGTATATGTGTACGAGTGATTGTATATGAGTGTGTGTACATGTATGAGTGTGTGCATACACATGTGTGTGTATATATATATATATATATATATATGGGTATAGGTGTGTATGTGTAAATATAGATATGTATAAATATATGTGTATATGATTATGTTTACATGTGTAAATATGTAATTATGTTTGCATCTATTTATGAGTATGTGTATTTTTAGTTGCGTATCAATGTAACTATACCTCTCTATATATAGTGTGGATATATGCACTTTGTAATCTATGAAATTTATGTGTTTTAACTATGTCAACATGTATTTATCTGTATTTACCTTATACATAAACACACTTGATAGTATTTTAGAGCGTAGCATACGCTGTATTATACTGAGTGCAATTTATCACACCGTACTATTTTGTGTTAGTCATATTATATTTTTGCATTACTGCATTTCATTATCTTATTATAATTTTCATCTTTTAATATACTATCTTTCCTAGCCATGACCTTAATTCATATTCACCTAAAAACTTCAATACAACACTAATCATCATTTATTTTTACATTCGTTTTAAACTTCACTATTCCAGATATATTCAACTATCAGTTTGACAATCCCTTTCCTCCTAATAGATTTTTTATGACAATTCTACTATTAACACCATTCAACCATTCCTTTCAAAGGGTCATGACCTCAACTAAAGTGTATTACTTTTCATCTTAACATCATATGAAAAAAACAATTTGATTGGTTAGTTCTTCAACAACCTCCAAATAAGGACATGATTCTAACATACTACTCATTCTGAATCAAATTTTATTGCTTTTGAAAAGAGCTGGTGATATGCATGTAACTAAATATTCTCTTTATCTGATATTTTGTAACTAACCTTACATAGATCAATAACGAAGTATAGCTACAATGTATTATAATCCCCTAGAAACGATCGTAAAGCAGTGAAGTATATCTCTAATGACTTGATTTGTTATTTCATTGTTTTAACTTATATATATATATATACATGCATATCTAACTATTCGAGAGAACGAAAGTGAAAAAGTAATGTCGATGAGATTCTAGGCAATATCAACATTCAGGCAGTGACATTAAACTGAAGTTGTATTTGTTTGTCAAATACCATTTTATAGAAAGAATAATGCTTCGTTTCACGAGAGAAAGATATAATGTGTATACATGTGAGATGGAAAGAGGAGAGAGAGAGAGAGAGAGAGAGAGAGAGAGAGAGAGAGAGAGAGAGAGAGAGAGAGAGAGAGAGAGAGAGAGAGAGAGAGAGAGAAAGAGAGAGAGAGAGAAAGAGAGAGTTTGTGAGTGGCATAATATATGACAGAGGAAAAGTAAGATTACAATGAAGTAAGTGGAGGAGATATTAATTGTGTAAGTGATAGCTTTTGGGAATTAGATTGAAATATAGACTAATATAATAGAGACATATAACATAAGGTGCGAGGTTGAGGATGAGAAAAATATTGAGGAGAAAATAATGAGAATGACAGGAGGAAAGATGTCTCATTGCAGAAAAAATGATACACAGAAAGAATTAGGAGCATGCCAATAGTTATTTCTAGAATATTTAAAATAATGAAGTATTTGGATATTTGAAAATATTGAGAGAAATAGGTTGAAAAGTGTATGAGAAGAAATATAGCTGCACAAGAGACAGAAAGGGGGAATATTTGAGAGATAGACTGTAAGAAATTAACATTGGGTGAGAAAGAAATATAAATAGAGAAATATAGTGGGTGGGTGTGCAAATGTGAAAAAACAATTTAAAACCTTTTATGGTTGCTTTCTTTTACGCGTGAAAATATTATTGCGTGGTAAGTTTTGATTAACACTAAGTGACCCTTGCTAAAAATAAACTATGATAAAGGGAATTACGTCAGCGACCACACACCTTTTAATGAGACTCAATTAAGCAAGGTATAGCGCAGCTAAATACTGAAACTATCTCATTGCAATTATTATGTTTTGGGTTTGAAACCAAAATTGGCATTGTCCACAGAAAATATGCGGTCTTTGTTTTAATGGGTTAACAGATAACATGACAAAGCCAATATTCAGTCATTTCTACTACATTTCATTAGATAATTTGTTGGCAAATATAACGCAAGCCTGGTTAATAAACCACCGACGTTATACTATATTACAACGTCAACATTATAATATGCCGATTTCAATATCATTTACTTTTGTCTGTATCCATAACAGGGGTACTTTGAAACGGTAGTATATGTCCGATTCCCCTCGGAAATGAAGTTGACATGGGTTGGACTGGTCTGTCTAGATGCTTTTTATCAATGTGTGTGTGTGTAAGCTGGCGTTATCGGCGGGATTCGCATATCAGAGCAATTATTTAAGTCATCCTGCAATGAGACGGAACAGATAAGCACGGTCTACCATAATGGCATCTGGTTTGAGGTTTTAAAATTATCGGTAATTCAATTATTTACCAACACTGAAACTATGCACTGCAAATATTAACATAGTTGTATTAAATGCGCAGAAACCCGGAGAAAATACGGCAAAATAGTGTATGCGATTCTGCATACGCTCATCAATTCATTACCGTTTGTCTTTACATATTTATTTATTTATTCACGCGTATAGCTCAATGGATTGGTAGAATGATTGGATCATGGGACAAAATGCAACATTTATGTACGCACTTTTATGTTCTAAGTTCGAATCCTGCCATGGTCAACTTTGCTTTTCATTCTTCTTGGGTCTATCAAATGAAATAACAGTAAAGTTCTGTAGTATATCTAATCCCCTTTCCCCCATCTAAGCTATTATTGCGTGTAAATCAAGAAACATAGACATATACACACACAGACACACATATATATATATGTATATATATATATATATATGGAGGAGGTTATAGTTCACTTGAAGCATTGTGTAATGAGGTATAAACGTTAGAATATGTGTAATAAGGCCAAGACAATGCAGATATGGACATAGAAAAAGAATGCAATAGTGAGAGATATTGATGAGAATTCGTCTTTCACCTTGAATTTATTTAAATGTCCTTAATTTTCGAGATAATATCTCTTCTTCGGAGGGAAGTAAAAGTCTCAGACCAGCGTCTAAATTTCCAATGAAGCCATGCTGACCGGAAATAGTATAGAGTTCTAACTTTAATATCAAAGAATTAAAATTAGGTGGGTAAAGAGTAGTCTCCCTTTAAGAGGGGTTTGTTTATGTTTTTGTTGTGTTTTTTAAATTTTATATGCGTGCCTGTATATGTGTGTGGGAGAAAGCATGAAGGTGTAGGTATGTGTGTGTGTGAGTGTGGGAAGATAGGTATAATCGTAAAAGTGGGGGGTAGGTGTTATCTGGTGTTAGAACTGGTTTTGTGTGTGTATGTGTGAGAGAGAATAAGTGGAGGTGTGTGCGTGCGTGTGTGTGGGGTGTGTAAAGTGGGGCTAGAGGCCCTATCAGGTTATAAATTGGGTGTTGAGCTCTAGTCTATTATTGATTGGTGGATGTGTTCTATCTATAATGAGTGCTTCCTTGATTCTAAGATTACCGAGGTTTCTTTCTTTAGTTTCTATCCTAACTGTTATGTTTTTATCAGTGTTTTTGCATTTAACTAGGTGTTTCTTAAATGAGGAAGCGTTAGTATTGAGGTGTTCTTTTATTCTTATGTGGAGTGGTCTGGTGGTGCTACCTACGTAGAAGTTGTTGCATTTGTCACACTCTAGTCTGTAAACTACGTAAGCCTGGTGGCATAGGTCTGTGTCGTTGATGGGGCAGTTGGCTAGTCTGCAGCAGTTGTCATGTCTGGTGGAGTGTCTCTTAGCTAGCCGTCCACGCAAAGAAGGACCCGAATGGGCCAGTTGAATATCCAGACCTTCTCGTCTGATGGCTCTGCGGATGGCTGTTGTTGTTTCTTCACTGAAGTGTGGGAGCTTCAGGAAGCAAGTGTTAGTGCCTCGGGTGTGGTGTCCTCTGTTCTTTCTGGCACGGTTTGTGGTGGATGTCGTGTATCCGTTCAGTTTGAGTACTTCCAGGAAATGTGTGGTGTGTGTGTCTCGGTCTCTGGCGTCGGTGCATTTGTTCTTGATACGTGCCAGTTCGTTCTTTATGTATCCGAACTTGGCACCGAGTGGGAGGGCCGATCTGAAATGTACGAACAGGTCCCTGCTGGCGGATTTTTTATAGAAGCAGGTGTGGATGTTGCCTTCCTCTGTTACCCTGAGTTGGAAGTCCAGCAGGGATAGGGATCCGCGGTCATCGGGGTGTTCTATGCTGAACTTTATACTGGCGTCCATGCTGGAGAATGTTGTGTATATTTTCTCTGCCTCTTCACGGGATGATGTAAGGATGAGTATGTCATCTACATATCGGGTGAAGAAGGCATGGGAATGGCAGGTGTTGAGGGCTCGGCATTCTAGCTGGTTCATGTAAGTGATGGCCAGCAGGCCAGAGAGGCTGGATCCCATGGGTAATCCTGTTGTCTGTCTGTATGTGTGGTGGTGGAAGGTGAAGTACGTATTGTCTACTGTGAAGGACAAAAGTTGGTGTATGTCCGTCGGGTGGAGGCCGTAGCAGTGGATGTTCTCTGCGACCACGCAGTCCGTCAATAAATCGACAGCTGGGTGAGCGGGGACTGTAGTGTAGAGGGAGACAACGTCGAGGCTAAAAGCGTATTTATTAAGTTTAAGTTGTTCTGGCTGGAGTTGGTGTAATCTACGTATAACTTCGTCGGAGCTACTGACATGTCCGGGGAAGGTGGAGAGTAGAGGCTTGAGGACCTGGGAGAGAAGCCAGGAAATTTTGTATAGGGGTCCTTCTATGCTAGAGACGATGGGTCTTATATGCGTCTTAGTGCTATTCTTGTGGGTCTTGATGAGGTGGTAGAAAGTGGGCAGTCTGCTATTTCTAGTGGTGTAGTTGAGTTTAATTTTATTCGGGAGTTGTCTTCTCCTACAGATATCGAACCAAATGGAGTTGGTCTGTTTTTCGATTTGGGCTGCGGTCATGTCCGGGATCACTGTGTACAGTTCACTGTCGCTTAGGTGTTCGAAGGCTAGGTTATTGTATGTGGCTTGAGAGATGACGCAGAACTCTTTACCTTTGTCGGATGGTAAGTAAATAAGTTCCTTATTCCGTAGGTTTTTCAGGGCGAGTTGTTGTGTCCTGGAGAGGTTAGGGGCCATCTTCTTCTGTTTCCGTAAGATGTTAAATACGGAATGTTTTAGTCTCGAGAGTTTATCTTCCAGCTCGCGGTTGGCGGGCGGTGGATAGAGTGGGCGATCTAGTTGGTATATCGGGAATCTGGGTGTGGTGGATTCCGTGGTGTTGTTGTCGAGAGTCGATATCCATTTCAGTTGGTAGGCAGCTCGACAGAAATTCGTTTCTATGTCGAGCCATAGTCTGTCGTCCAGTCTCTGTTTCAATATGAACTTGGGACCCAGGCTGAGGAGGTCTAATTCCTCTCGGGAGAGGGATCCTGTCAAGTCTGTGACGAGGTGTTTTGCGTCAGGTGTGTTGTTGGTCGGGGTGCCGCTAGGTTCGGTGTTGGTAACGTATTGTTCGCCTCTGTTGGTGTTTGGCGTTGGGATGTTGTTAAGACAGTTGGCCGTCCTGAGTTTGAGAAATTTTTGTGTTAGGCGTTTTTTCTCGTAGTCTCGGCGGTGGTGGTATGACCTGTCTATAGTGGCGGAGATGACCTTGGACAGAGGTTCTGGGGTTTCAGCGAGTTGTGGTACAAGGCTGGAGATAGTCCGTATGTGATGTTGTAGCGTGCGGTGTAGGTGTTGTATGAGTTTTCTTAGGCAGAATTTTTGTATGTAACTGAGTGATCGTTTGAGGCCTGGTGAATTGAAGCATGTTGGTAGGTGTAAATTTTTGATGGTTTTGGGAATGATGTTGTTGTTCAGGCATCGTTTTAGGAAATTTATTTGGCAGCCGGCTTTGGCGCGCTTTTCAGATAGCTGGAAGAGTTTCTTTACAGTTGTCAACTGGGCCTGGCTCAGGCGTAATGAAAGGAGGAGGTTATAGTTCACTTGAAGCATTGTGTAATGAGGTATAAACGTTAGAATATGTGTAATAAGGCCAAGACAATGCAGATATGGACATAGAAAAAGAATGCAATAGTGAGAGATATTGATGAGAATTCGTCTTTCACCTTGAATTTATTTAAATGTCCTTAATTTTCGAGATAATATAATAACCTCCTCCTTTCATTACGCCTGAGCCAGGCCCAGTTCACAACTGTAAAGAAACTCTTCCAGCTATCTGAAAAGCGCGCCAAAGCCGGCTGCCAAATAAATTTCCTAAAACGATGCCTGAACAACAACATCATTCCCAAAACCATCAAAAATTTACACCTACCAACATGCTTCAATTCACCAGGCCTCAAACGATCACTCAGTTACATACAAAAATTCTGCCTAAGAAAACTCATACAACACCTACACCGCACGCTACAACATCACATACGGACTATCTCCAGCCTTGTACCACAACTCGCTGAAACCCCAGAACCTCTGTCCAAGGTCATCTCCGCCACTATAGACAGGTCATACCACCACCGCCGAGACTACGAGAAAAAACGCCTAACACAAAAATTTCTCAAACTCAGGACGGCCAACTGTCTTAACAACATCCCAACGCCAAACACCAACAGAGGCGAACAATACGTTACCAACACCGAACCTAGCGGCACCCCGACCAACAACACACCTGACGCAAAACACCTCGTCACAGACTTGACAGGATCCCTCTCCCGAGAGGAATTAGACCTCCTCAGCCTGGGTCCCAAGTTCATATTGAAACAGAGACTGGACGACAGACTATGGCTCGACATAGAAACGAATTTCTGTCGAGCTGCCTACCAACTGAAATGGATATCGACTCTCGACAACAACACCACGGAATCCACCACACCCAGATTCCCGATATACCAACTAGATCGCCCACTCTATCCACCGCCCGCCAACCGCGAGCTGGAAGATAAACTCTCGAGACTAAAACATTCCGTATCTAACATCTTACGGAAACAGAAGAAGATGGCCCCTAACCTCTCCAGGACACAACAACTCGCCCTGAAGAACCTACGGAATAAGGAACTTATTTACTTACCATCCGACAAAGGTAAAGAGTTCTGCGTCATCTCTCAAGCCACATACAATAACCTAGCCTTCGAACACCTAAGCGACAGTGAACTGTACACAGTGATCCCGGACATGACCGCAGCCCAAATCGAAAAACAGACCAACTCCATTTGGTTCGATATCTGTAGGAGAAGACAACTCCCGAATAAAATTAAACTCAACTACACCACTAGAAATAGCAGACTGCCCACTTTCTACCACCTCATCAAGACCCACAAGAATAGCACTAAGACGCATATAAGACCCATCGTCTCTAGCATAGAAGGACCCCTATACAAAATTTCCTGGCTTCTCTCCCAGGTCCTCAAGCCTCTACTCTCCACCTTCCCCGGACATGTCAGTAGCTCCGACGAAGTTATACGTAGATTACACCAACTCCAGCCAGAACAACTTAAACTTAATAAATACGCTTTTAGCCTCGACGTTGTCTCCCTCTACACTACAGTCCCCGCTCACCCAGCTGTCGATTTATTGACGGACTGCGTGGTCGCAGAGAACATCCACTGCTACGGCCTCCACCCGACGGACATACACCAACTTTTGTCCTTCACAGTAGACAATACGTACTTCACCTTCCACCACCACACATACAGACAGACAACAGGATTACCCATGGGATCCAGCCTCTCTGGCCTGCTGGCCATCACTTACATGAACCAGCTAGAATGCCGAGCCCTCAACACCTGCCATTCCCATGCCTTCTTCACCCGATATGTAGATGACATACTCATCCTTACATCATCCCGTGAAGAGGCAGAGAAAATATACACAACATTCTCCAGCATGGACGCCAGTATAAAGTTCAGCATAGAACACCCCGATGACCGCGGATCCCTATCCCTGCTGGACTTCCAACTCAGGGTAACAGAGGAAGGCAACATCCACACCTGCTTCTATAAAAAATCCGCCAGCAGGGACCTGTTCGTACATTTCAGATCGGCCCTCCCACTCGGTGCCAAGTTCGGATACATAAAGAACGAACTGGCACGTATCAAGAACAAATGCACCGTCGCCAGAGACCGAGACACACACACCACACATTTCCTGGTAGTACTCAAACTGAACGGATACACGACATCCACCACAAACCGTGCCAGAAAGAACAGAGGACACCACACCCGAGGCACTAACACTTGCTTCCTGAAGCTCCCACACTTCAGTGAAGAAACAACAACAGCCATCCGCAGAGCCATCAGACGAGAAGGTCTGGATATTCAACTGGCCCATTCGGGTCCTTCTTTGCGTGGACGGCTAGCTAAGAGACACTCCACCAGACATGACAACTGCTGCAGACTAGCCAACTGCCCCATCAACGACACAGACCTATGCCACCAGGCTTACGTAGTTTACAGACTAGAGTGTGACAAATGCAACAACTTCTACGTAGGTAGCACCACCAGACCACTCCACATAAGAATAAAAGAACACCTCAATACTAACGCTTCCTCATTTAAGAAACACCTAGTTAAATGCAAAAACACTGATAAAAACATAACAGTTAGGATAGAAACTAAAGAAAGAAACCTCGGTAATCTTAGAATCAAGGAAGCACTCATTATAGATAGAACACATCCACCAATCAATAATAGACTAGAGCTCAACACCCAATTTATAACCTGATAGGGCCTCTAGCCCCACTTTACACACCCCACACACACGCACGCACACACCTCCACTTATTCTCTCTCACACATACACACACAAAACCAGTTCTAACACCAGATAACACCTACCCCCCACTTTTACGATTAGACCTATCTTCCCACACTCACATACACACATACCTACACCTTCATGCTTTCTCCCACACACATATACAGGCACGCATATAAAATTTAAAAAACACAACAAAAACATAAACAAACCCCTCTTAAAGGGAGACTACTCTTTACCCACCTAATTTTAATTCTTTGATATTAAAGTTAGAACTCTATACTATTTCCGGTCAGCATGGCTTCATTGGAAATTTAGACGCTGGTCTGAGACTTTTACTTCCCTCCGAAGAAGAGATATTATCTCGAAAATTAAGGACATTTAAATAAATTCAAGGTGAAAGACGAATTCTCATCAATATCTCTCACTATTGCATTCTTTTTCTATGTCCATATCTGCATTGTCTTGGCCTTATTACACATATTCTAACGTTTATATATATATATATGTATATATATATGTGTATATATATATATATATATATATATATGTATATATATGTATATATATATATACATGTATATATATATATATATATATATATATATATATATATATATATATATACAACATGGCATGGCAAGCCACATGGTACACTGGAATAGTTTCTTTATTTTCCTCGGAAAAATAGATATTAATCTCGAAATATCAGGATATTTGAGTAAAGTGAAGTAAGAAAAAAACAAAAAACAAGCCCTTTTCCTTACGATTTAGTTATTCTCCGCATTGTCGTGGCTTTCAAACTCCGAATTTCTTTATATATTTATTTATATTGAAAATTGTAAGAAAGTGAAGGATAAGTAATTTTTATTTAGTCATACATCACTATTAACGCTTAATTATTGCTACAATATCACATCCATTTGCAGGGCAACCGGAGATTATTAGTCAATAATCATCTCCATAATCGAAGGAATGATGTGATGAACATAAAATGAAACTGGATTTAGTTCAAAATGTGTCAACAATATAAAACAAAATAACGTTTCCACTCCATGTTTAATTTTAGAAATAAATTATGAAAAATACTAGCTAATTGTATATATCTACTTTCTATATATATGACAATATTGATCTCCCTCTACATAAAATTTATTCTATACATGCATATAACTCTAACGGAAAAAAACCTTCTAAATGCTTTTCAACTCTTTCCCTTATCGCTAACTAAACGATCTACCTTAATCTTATAAAAAATAAAAAAAAACTTTAATAAACTCTACTGTAACCAATTCCTAGGTATAGCTAATTTTTCTAGAAAAAAAAAACACAAATAAACCTATAAACTGTCATGTTTGAAATAAACATTTATACAAGCATCTGCATATTATGCACATAATATGTCACTGCCTGCTGAAAAGTTCCATTTTTTGACACCTCACGCTAACTTGATATTGCTTTATGGTATATATTATGATTTTTTTTTTTTGAAGAGATACGGTTGAGATTGAGCAAACATTATGGAGATAATTGTTAAATAATTGTTTCTACTTTTGGCACAATGCCAGCAATTATCACAGTGTATTACTGGTACTTTATTTTATCGACCCCATAAGGATGAAAAGCAAAGTTAACCTCGGCGGGATTTGAACTCAGACCATAAAGGGCCGTAACTCTTTGCTGCAAAGCATGGCGTCCGACCCTCTGCCGATACTGCCAATCCACCAATATAATTGTTAAATAATTGTTTCTACTTTCGTACAAGGCCAGCAATAACCCAGTGCATTACTAGTACTTTATTTTATGGACCCCATAATGATGAAAGGCAAAGTCAAGCTCGACGGGATTTGAACTCAGACCTTAAAGGGACGTAACTATGCTGGAAAACATGGCGTCCGACCCTCTACCGATACTGCCAATCCACCACCCTTATAATTGTAAAATAATAATCTCCAGTTGCAAATGGATGTGATATCCTAGCTGTACTGAAACATTCGTATGGATGTATGAATATATTATAATTTCTTCTAGTTGACTTTCTAAAAATTTTCAGTGCACAACTACCTGGACCACCCTTAATAACAGAACATATTAATCCTCCAGGTTGTACTCCAGAAGGACAGAGGACGTTAAAGTGCATCGAGTTTATCTTATCGTAAAATAGTAAATTACTACAATATAACCTGATATATATATATATATATATATATATATATATAATACTAATTTACTACTAATTTCGAATAAAATTATTATTGCTTTTGATAACAGCTGGTGAAATGCATGTAAGTAAATATTCTCCTTATCTGATAATGTGTAACTAACCTTACACAGATCGATAACGAAGTATAGTTACGATGTAATATCATCACCTAGAAACGATCGTAAATCAGTGAAGTATATTTCTAATGACTTGATTTTTTATTTCATTGTTTTAACTTATATCATGACTCTGTTTTCCTTTTAATGTTCTATTGTTTTCTGGGATTTATTTTAACCTACAACATTTTCAACATATGGATTACATTGAGTTCTTCATGCAGACTAGACCCCACAACTTACCTTGAATATCTCTGTGTATATATATATATATACATATATATATATATGTATATATATATATATATATATATATATATGTATATGTGTATGTGTGTGTATGTGTGCGTGTGTGTGTGTGTGTGTGTGTGTGTGTGTGTGTGTGTGTGTGTGTGTGTGTGTGTGTGTGTATGCGTGCGTCTGTGTCAATATGAAAACTAGAACGTTAGCAAACCTAAACGAACTCAATACTGCTCACAAACCCGGGACAAAGCATACCTTTACTGTAACGCACGAATGAACCTGACATATTAAATTCAGATGCGTGTTTTAATACCATACTCCACATGTACAATATTTATGCCCAGGGATGTTCAACTCAGAAAGGCTTTTCAGATTCTATCTATATATAAAAGTGCCTTAAATGTGAAATGTCGTATACAACCTTGTTTGTTACACAATGATATGTTTGCATGTGGGTGTAAATTTAATTAATATAATCGTATTACAAATAGAGTTATAGGATTCTTCTATCTCATTTTATGATCTTTAAACGTGAGTTTGACTGTTTATTACTGTATATCATTAGTTTCATTTATACATAATTTATGACGGAGAAAAACAAAAATAGATATTATGCATAGTTCAACTACACTTCCCTTGTAAAATATCTGTTCTAGGTTTAAGGGTAACTCAATATTTTGCTGTATTTGCTTCGACTATCATGAGTTCAAATCTTGCTGAGATCAACTTTGCCTTTGTTATGTTCAGACCTAGGGAGGAGAAGGGATCCATCTGTATTAAAATGCTTAAAACACGCCGTATTTCATAACGACATCCCAACGACTCCTGCATAGGTTGCGGGTTCATATATACATAAAGACTTTATCTATGTCAGTCGCCAATTTAAGCCTCATACAGATTAGTCTGTGGTTTTAACGAAATTGCTATTTTACTGTTTAAAATATATTATTACTATCCCGTCGAGGTTAACATTGCCTTTCATCCTTTCGAGGTAGATAAAATAAAGTACCAGTCATGCACTGGGATATTTGCTGGCCTTGTGCCAAACGTAGAAACAATTATTACTAAATGCTAATCAAACAGTAGGAAGAAACATATCCGATACACATCATATATATATATATATATCCAGCGAACCTCCAACCGTCAAGGTTGTTCTTCTGCGGATATGTCAACATTTATAAAACAAATTTTGTATTTTATCTGAGGAAAGTGCACGAAATTTTGCCTTGGTTGCTCTTGAAATATATATAATAAAATAATTATAGTTTTATGAATATAGTTTCCATTTATTAATATAATGAATATTTACTCCACTAGATGTTGAGTCCCTTATATCAGTTATAACACTTTTAAGTTTGTTTAATTCCAACAAATTAAATATAACCTTTGTATATATATATATATATATATATATATATATATATCAGATATTGAGTTATAAACTCAAAATAGTTTCTTACAATTAAATAGCTCCAAGAAAGACGTTTTTTTCTGGGCCGTGTAGTATAATTGAATATACATATAAATTGGAATTGTAAATAGCACATATTGTATAGAGAACATCACTCCCTTTTCAAATATATATATAAAATATGGACAAAGCAAACAAGTTAAGAAAAAAATCTTTACCTACTCATTTAAATGTTCCTACACCAGATTTATTTTTTCTTAGCGTGATTGCTTTTTCTGTATATGATATTATTAGGCTCTGAATCTGATAATTTTATTAACTATACATTGAACGAAACTCAGTATAAGTTGGACACCTTGTATGTATGTATCTATACTTGTATCTATACGCGTGTATATATTAATATATAATACACTTCCATTGGTAGAGTAATAATTGTTTCTACTTCATTTTATCGACCCCGCAAAGATGAAAGGCAAAGTTAATCTCGGTGGGACTTGAACTCGGATCATAAAGGGCCGTAACTATGCTCCAAAGTACGGTGTCCGACCCCCTACCGATCCTGCCAGTAATAATGTAGCAGAATCGGACTACTTTGTCATAGCCCACTACGATGCCATAATCCTATATGCTACCCTCCTGCTGGACACTTGTCACTTGATAATTCATTCATACGAAATCTTCACTGAAATCGAACGGCTGGGAATTCCTCTCTTGATGATTTAGATTTCCTCACCATAATCCATTCGGAATACCGTTAGTTTCCTAATGAAACTGCAGTAGGGACATTAAAGTGAGTCGGTAAAGATCTTTTTCTGAACTTGTTTGCTTTTTCCATATATGATATTATTAGGCTCTGAATCTGTTAATTTTAATTACTAACTTATTGTTGGACACCATGTATGTATGTAACTACACATGTATCTATACGCGTGTAGAGATATATATATACTTCTTAATTTAATATATATATATATAATGAGAAAATGACGCAAAAAATCGTCGTTGCCATCGAAATCCAAAAATTTGTTTTGTAAAATGAATTTTATCCCTCGGTGATGAAGCTTTTTTCTATTCTTTCCGCGATCTTATTGAGGTATGTTTCTAGCCAGAATCCCATTGTTCTATTCCGTATTGGTGAGGGATCCTCGTGTAGCTGTTCACTACATCGAAAGACACAATAATAATGTCGTTGTTGACATGTTTGGGGGGGGGGGGGGTTAAGAGCTCCAGGTCATCATTTACAAGGCTTGGTATGAGAATTGGTTTTAGTAGTATGTCTATAAAGTTGCTAAGTCTACGTGTTTCATATTGTTGGCCTGTTACAAGTGGTCTTAATTTCATGTCAGTGGGGTGTTGTATATTTACGCAGGTTGAAGTGGATTCTTTTCAGGCAGGGTTATATACTTATATACATACACATACATAGAAATTCCTGAGAAACGAAATATAAGATAACATATATAAGACACGCATACAGAGAAGTCGTATTGGTGAGTTGGGGGCATTTTGTAATTGGAAAAGCCCATTCCTTCCTCAGGTCACAACGCGGTCGATTCCTTTTAAAGAAGTACGTGCAAAAAAGAAAGTGAGGAAAAGATGCAGAGCAAGAAATGCTCTTCAATGGTTCTTTTTATCGATCTCCGATGGTCGAAATGCAAAATTGAAGGCGGAGTGTTTTGAATTCATAACTTAAAGCTTTCAATCCGATATCCTGACAATGTCACCAAATCACCTGCTGTATATTTGTGTTTATGGGTGGCTGTGTGTGTGTGTGTGTGTGTGTGTGTGTGTGTGTGTGTGTGTGTGTGTGTGTGTATGTGTGTGTGTGTGTGTGTGTGTGTGTGTGTGTGTGTGTGTGTAGGTATGTGGGGTTTCATATGAATAACAAGAAAGCAAAGTAACAATCACCAAAAAATAATGAGGTGTTATTGATACAGAGAGCTACGTGTATTCATATCCTATTTGAAATATAGGATCTATTCAACGTAAAATAAAACAAGCAATAGAGATATTCAGCGTTTTTAAGGTATCCACATTATAACTACACACACCAAACACAATCACACACATATACATATATGCGAATTCATATACACACGCACTAACTCACACACACGCATGCATATATATATATATATAGTTAGATAGAAAGGTACGTATGTTCGTAGCGACTAACATATACGTAGACAGATAAATCTACTCAAACACACAGCGTTATACATAAACGTAGAGACATTAATAAGCTACAACATAGACACAAGAGCACGAATACACACATTTCGCTCAAGACAAATATTTGTCCACTATTGTAATAAAAAGTGAGAAGGAGGAAATCTATTGATAATACCTCTGGGATTTCGGCTTCAAAGCCTATATATATATAGAGGACGAGTGAGAAATATATAGCTATATAGAAAGATTCATTCATATACACTCACATGCACACACACTGTTACACACACACACACTCACATCCACATCCACACACTCTCACACACACATATATATATATATATATAGATATAGATATATATATAGAGAGAGAGAGATTGAAAGATTCACACACATGCACTCACACGCACCCCCACACTCATACACACACTCACATACACACACTCACACACACACTCACAAGCACGCACACACACAAATATTTATATATTTCCATATATATTGATATATACATATAAATATGTGTGTGTGTGTGTGTGTGTGTGTGTGTGTGTGTGCACCTGCGTGCGTGTGTGTGTTTGTGCCTGTGCGTGTGTTCATCACCCTGGTATTCATCACAGCTGAGCCAGTAGATGAAAGCTATACCGTAACTAAGAACCAATATTGAATAAAATGAGAGGAAAAAGAACTTTGTAAAAATATATGAAAAAGGGAGAAAATTGATGATATAATCTTAAAGATGGTGAGAAACAGAGAAATCCAAGGTGTTTAAAAGAAATATTTAAAGGGGTAATTGAAACATCTCATGGAGTAAATAAGCTAATATGGAATTGGGTTTGCAAAGCCCATATTGTACATTAGTTGTCTGTAAAATTGCATGTCTGAATATATACATAAAACATATATACATATACTTGAAAACATGTTCCATACACATTCAGACGTACACACATACATTGTGTCGTCAAGTATGAAATTTGTAGAAATATCTGGAACAAAAAGAAATTTCTACAAATTTCATACGTGACAAGCCAATATCCATACTTTCAAACGTGTATGCAGCCACGAATATCATCATACTTGCATATATGCTACACACATACATACACATATACATACTTTTATGGAGGAAAACAACCTGAATACCCGCGCGTAACTAAAAGTGGGCTAGGTGAAAAGTCTATAAATAAGAACTGAAATGAACTGTTACGGGGAATTCTGTGTGCAGTCTCGCATTGTAATGATCTCATTGATAGTTCCAAATTATGCCTGGTGAATACTTTGGGTATTATCCTTTTGTCAAGCAGATATACAAAACAGGTGTGTCACACCATTATAACACATACACACATACAATTAGACATATATACACACATAAGCAGTTTGCAGAACTTTGTATTTCAAATATACAAACCAATCATGTTAGCAATAAAAATACCTTATGAAATTACACTCATGTATAAACCGTCCAGAATGTATGCCGAACGAGAAACTGGCTTATATTAACATAATACTAAGCTGACCGTCCATAGTCTACTATATTGTTATAATTAATATCAGTAATTGAAACATCAGTGTATGCTCTTTTAATTATATTATGCCGAAGCGTCTTTATAGGTATTAGTAGTTAACCGATATGAAAAATCAACTCCATTGGTTTCCAAAGGAGGCAAATTTGTACAATTTCCTACTGATTTCGATCCCTCTGTATAGGTGACAGAGCATATATGGAACGAGGAATCCAGTTGTACGTGCTCATGTGCATAAGTATGCTATTAATCCTGCCGAGCATAGAGCGCAAGACAAATAGCGGCGTCCGGTTTACAGGAACGACTCTTCGTGATAGTAAACAGACGAATGCCCCTCTGGTATAATCAACTACGTTGTAACGATTCCCCTTTTAAATTCAACGGCGAGTACGATGAATAGAAAGACAAAGAAAATACTGGTTTGAAAGACCAAGAAGTAGACAGGTCATAATACCGCTACACTTCTTCACATGTTGCACTGTAGAGATCACTGACGATCGCTGAGTGAGTAAACACCTAGTGTGGCACCTCAACAATTGGCTGGGCCTGTAGACGGACCTTGATGTTGTTACGTTAACTCTGCCACACTTTAACAAGCGTTTAATAAAATGGAGACTTCTGGCGTTTATTTACTTAAATACCAACTCTCTATAAACTACTATCTGGATATTTCAATTTCATAAATCTTATCCCACAACATATGTTACTGAGGACTTCACAAAATGTGTGACGAAAGAGCTTTGATTAGAGTCAATAACTAAATAACCATCAGGTTTTCAAACTAACCGATAGGGAAATTATAATAATAAACTGAAGTGAAAACCAACAGGTGTTTATGTTTTTATTGGCAACATGATCCTTCAAAATTATATATATATATATATATATATATATATATATATGGCATTTACTTTAATTAATCTCTAGAAAACATTTACAATATTTCTCTTTCTCGTAGAATATACCCATTTATATAAAAAAGTATTGTATATGAATACATGTTGAACATTATGGTCGATGCAGTATTAGGGATATTCAGATGACCGTTTTTAGTCGAGTAATCTAACAATATCTTATCAGATAACACTGAAATGCTAGATATTGTGTTTATCAACAAAAGTTTATAATCTGGTTTTCATACAACTTTCCAAGACATTTTTTTCTCATCCCAACTTACCATTCTCAATACTAACGCACATGACATAAATATCACGCATTATCAAGTCCTCTGTTCTGTCTATAGGAACATTTTAAAGACATTTTATTCAAATCGCATATTTGTTTTTGTGAAAACAAAATAAAACAATAAAAAAATAATTGGATTTTAAGTGTGATGGAACACACTAAGGATTTAATGTAACAAAAATGTTATGATTTTTTCAGCGGCATTATTATATGTTGAGTGATAAATCTAAAATGTTATATACAATCTAGGTATTGGAGAGAAGTGTATGTTATGAAAATAAAACATGGAACCTAGAATATATCCATCTTTGTCAAACTGTTGTTTAGAGAAATAGAATACTTAGTCATTTCATGGGAAACACTGTCTAACGTCTACCACTCACTCTACACCTCTTTTTCCAAATATCTATATATCTCTCTATCTGCGAATCTGTGTTCACATCTATGTATACACATGTACATCCACAAACACTTACACGCATGCAGACACACATACCACGTGGCAAGATCTTTATCTTCATGATATATCTGCATTACTAAATATTGGTCTTTTCCATTTCTTCCTTTTCCTTTTACTCTCTATCTTCAACACAGACACAGACACACAGGCACTCTTACACACACACACACATACACATATATATATATATATATATATATATATATGTGTGTGTGTGTGTGTGTGTGTGTGTGTGTGTGTGTGTGTGTGTGTGTGTGCCAAAAGTAAATGGCTAAACAACAACACAGAAAAATGATTCAGACAATGAATATATATATTAGTTTAACGCTTGATACAGTAGAAAGACAGTTGTAACGTTTTGGACGTTAGTCTTTCAAGAAAATATAGAATGAGAAATAAAAGAAGAAATTGAAAGACAGAGAATAATTGGAAGAGGAAGAACATAAAACGAATCGGAGAGAACACATTTATGTTCAATTAGTCATTTAGTTGAAGGGTGGTTCAGAATGTATCTTGGATATTAGACAGGTTTCGAAAACGAGATAAACCTTGTATGTTTTAAATGGAATATGCTTGAAAGTGTGTGTGTATGTGTGTGTGCTTGTTTGTTTGTAAAACGCTGGCGTCTTTTTTTGGTTCTAGAGTAGTGGGTGTGTGCGCATACGTGTGCTGACCAACGGAGGAAGTGAATGGTTGGGTAAGTACACAGGCGTTCGTATGTGATTATGTGTAAATTCACACGTACACATGTGAGTGCACGTTTCCTTTTGTAAGTGTACATGTGCGTACATACAAAGGCATGCACATGAATCTAAATAGTCATAGGGGAAAGGAAGCGATCATGTGTGTTGCCTTGTGTCATGTTGTGGGTATAAACGATGGATATAATAAAGAGCATGAAGTACGAAAATATGGTAGTACACCTACAAACCGCTGAAGTACGATGTGTGGAGTCACTGTGAGTGGGGAAAATGATAGATTTGGGAAATGATGGTTGGTCAGCTTGGATAGCAAGGCAGCATACACTGGGTGTCTCGCACCAGAAAACGCTGCTCCCACACTGTCCAAGCCCGCATCACCGAACTGCGATACTGACTCAGTTTACTATATATTTTGCAGGCAACATCGATCTATACGGATAAATCTGAGAGAGATTAACGCTGTTTCATTAACCTCACTACAATCCTCTAACGATGTGTATTTTACTCATTACAATCCCATGTTCCCAAGATCGATCTGCCTGCACAGAACCATCGAATTGCGTTGATCAATACGTTATAAGCATCATTTTGGATGACAGAAACTGTTGATGTCCCGAGTAGGTCTCACTTTACAATGATAACAATATGTCAGGCTCTCCTCTTTAATTTTATCGCCTTTTCTCACCTACTGCTGTATATATTTTTTCTCATTCCACAATATAGCTTCATCATTAATTATGATTAATGGGCGGAGGATTGGCAGTATCGGTAGTGGGTCGGACTCAATGCTTTGACCCATAGAGATACGGCCCTTGCAATTCTGAATTCAAATCCCGCCGAGGTTAACTTTGCATTTCATCCTTACGGGGTCGATAAAATAAAGTACCAGTAATGAACTGGATAATTGCTGGCCTTGTGCCAAAAGTAGAAACAATTATATATATCTAGTTAACAAAGTATATATATATATATATATATATACATAATTGTTTCTACTTTAGGCACAAGGCCAGCAATTATCCAGTACATTACTGGTACTTTATTTTATCGACCCCGTAAGGATGAAAGGCAAAGTTAACCTCGGCGGGATTTGAACTCAGACGGTAAAGGGACGTAACTATGCTAGAAAGCATGGCGTCCAACCCTCTACCGATACTGCCAGTACATAATGCTTTGTTTTTATATTGAATATATATATATATCAGACCTGCCACCTTCTTAACACCCAAACGGAGAATAACATGAAAAATATGCCTCACGACGGGGAGCTTTTACATTATGAAAGTTGTACCCATTTTCAGAATAAAATACATCTCTCACGTACCCCGTGTGAGATCTCGCCGTCCGACGAGGAGAGTTGACATATAGATTTATATATATGTTTTTTTCACCTCTTGATTTGAAGTTAAGCGTAATACCGTTTCGACAAATTAGAAATAGTTGTTTATGATAAAAATATCTCTCAATTGCGTGCGTGCGCGCCTGACTGGCTTGGCATTTTCGGGTCAGTTTGTCTACTAATCCCCATCCCCCTTGTATTTCGGCCTGTCTAGCCCCCGCTTCGCCAGGAAGGTAATAAACTAGACACATGATATTTAGCAGGTCAAAACGAGACATTTGATCTGCGGTAACCCCCCCTCCCTCTCTGATCACTGACCACTCCAGGAGAAAACAAGAAAACCAAACTTTTAAAGATTATTTGCTTAGCTATTTTTGCCTTATTGCTTTGACTGCACGCCCATATATGTACCCCTTTATAAATTCCCCTAGATTCCCGTTTTTCTAATAGTGATGGCTTATTTCGGATGTAGCTGTCGAGACGGCCGGAGGTCAGCCGTGATATATTTACTAGCTGAGATACCCGGTAAAACCGGTATTCTCAGTTCCCATTAAAATGCCCAATGCCGCTCAGACAAAAAATGAAATCAAAATATAGGACAGATAATCACAGTAAGTAAGGTATTCAATACATAGCAGAGTATGAATATTTAATATAGAGATGTCTTCTACTGTTTCATTCGAAGGAAATCATCAGGAAAACCGTGATGATTTTCTTCCGAATAAAACAGTTCTAGTCCCGTAGAAGCCATTTCTATATCAGATATATAATATATATATATATATATATATATATATATATATATATATAAACATATATATATATATATTTAAACATATATATACATATATATACTTATATATTTATACATATATACAATATACCAGTGTGTAGTTGTGTATTATTGTTCGTAGATGGGTGTGTCTGCTTAGTAGCAGAATGAAAGAATGAGATGGAGGAATAGCTAATTAGATATGCTGCTGTACCTACATCAGAAATATACGTTAAACACATACTGATAGACACGACTTCAAACATGTATAAATATATATCCATACAAAAAAAAAATGTATATATATATGTAGTATCTATATATATATATATATATATATATATATATATATATATATATATATATATATATATATATATATATATATATATATATATATATACATATGTATATATGTGTGTGTATGTATATATATATATATATATATATATAAAGAGAAGAGAGAGAGAAATATATAGATATGTGTGTGTTTGTGTGTCTGTGTGGATATGTGTGTGATTAATGAAACGAGAGAGGTATTCAGGTTAACTACGAAATCATGACACAAAACATTTTTGCATATTCGTCCTGTTACTTATCGTCACTAATATTTATTTTTCTTCTTTTCTGCCGCCGCTGGTATTTCATATATAGGGTATGTTATCAAACTAGCGTGCGTCTTTTGAAAAGGAGGGAAAATAATGTGTTCATTAGTTGAATCAATCTAGCGTAACAAGCACATACTAATTTTGAGATAGGATTTAAAAGGCCCCTATGTAAATATAGCCAAATGCAATCCTAAAAATGTCAGCGACAATCTGCTGATAAGCCAAAGTAACACGTTTACAAAAATAAAAGTAAGAATGGTTTCTCACATAAGCAGAAGGCCAATCATTTTGGGGGAGGAGAAAGTCGATTAAACGACCTCAGTACGTTACTGGTGCTTTATTTTATCGACCCCATAAGGATGAAAGGCAAAGTTAACCTCGGTGGGATTTGTACTCAGATCATAAAGGGCAGTAACTCTATGAGGTAAAGCATGTTGTACGACACCCTACCGATACTGCAAAGAATAATAATCTGTTTTTTATATAGCCACAAAGCCAACCATTTTGGAAGAAGGCTATTAAATCGACACCAGTGCGTGACTGGTACGTTATTATATCGACCAAAGGTAAATTTAACCTCGGCGGGATTTGAACTCAGATCATAAAGGGCCGTAACTGTATGCTGCAAAGCATGTTGTCCGACACCCTATCGATACTGCCAAGAATAATAATGACTTCTGATTTAGGCACATGGCAATAAATCTTTTCGACCCCCATAAGGATAAAAGGCAAATTTAACCTCGGCGATATTTTTAACTCAGACGGTAAATCTACGTAACTATGCTGCCATATATGGTCTGATACTCTACAGATATTGCCACTCCATCGATGTATGCAATAATATTAAGAATGGTTTCTGATTTAGGCACAAGGCAAACAATTTTGTGGGAGTGGGTGGTCCATTAAATTGACCAGTGCTTTACTGGTATTTTATTTTATCAACCCCTTAAGGATTAAAGTATTTGAATTCGGAATGTTTTCTGAGAAAAGCATTAAGAAAGACAGAGGAATAAATCATTGAGTGTATGTGTAGGTTTTGAGCACAGACATTTTAAACGGGCAGGTAACAATAGAATTTTAACAATTGGTATTCCTCAATTGGAAGAAGTCCGGGAGTTGGGTAACAATAACATTTTAAACAGTATATATTCCTAAATAGTGAGGAAATGTCCGAGGGCTATTGGTGGAAATCTCCCCAGATACCCACTTTGCTGTGACGGTTAGGTAATGTGACCCTTCCAATATTTCCTCCTCGAATCTACATGTCCAGACACTTGGCTAATGGCTGCCACTCTCAACCACCTTTAAACAAACTGTTTGGGAGGCAGCATATCCCTCTCCACTCTGATTTTCCTTTTCATGTGAAATCTGAAATAGTTATTCAGTGTTTCCCCGAAGAGAAAAGTGCTTGTCTTCCATCCTTTCAAACTTGTTCACCCCACGATCTATCTTGCCATGGCCACCAGGCAGACAAAATTATTGCTAATCCAGATCCACCCTACACGTGGCAGCAGCTGTTCGACATAGACCCACAAAAAAAACATTACTCAGACATTCGAACAGAGCATGCAGGGGACAGTTTCGGCAAACTGCGTGTATCTCGAACAGGCCCGCCTGATGGCATTTCCATGGCTGTAGTATTCATCTCGAACAGGAAATCCGCTCTGGTAGCACAGCCAGGCCAGGATTTCAGAAAGTTATCCAAGGGCCCTGGAATGAAAGTTCTCCGGAAAGCATTTGGAAGTTGATTATATCGATAATAATGTTTTGTGCATTGAGCTTCTCTGTCCTAGGTGTCGAGATGGCACACGTTAAAAATAGAAGGAAAACTGAAGGAAGAAGAAAAAACACAAATAATAATTGTTTCTACAACAAGCACAAGGACAGTAATTATCCCAGTGTATTACTGGTACTTTATTTTATCGACCCCCGTTAGGATGAAAGGCTAAGTTAACCTCGACGGGATTTGAGATCAGAATGGCAAGGGCCGTAACTCTATGCGTCAAAGCATGGCGTCCGACCCTCTACCGATACTGCCAATTCACCGAAATAATAATAATGATATGTTAGAGGACCGTAGGAAGAATATAAATAACAAAATAAAACAAAACAATAATATATTTGGGAAAAGGAAAATGTAGATTAAATTGACTCCAGTATTTAAATGATACTTTAGTGTATCCATCTTGGAAAAACAAAAGGCAACTTTGGCCTCGGCAGTATACGAACTTAAACAAAGCCCGTAATTGAATACAGTAAATATTTTGTCAGACCCACTAAATATAGTGTCAGTGGTAAATAATTTCATGGGATAGGAGAAATCGATTATATTGACACTTATTTTTGATCGGCCCTTTATTTAATCGAACTCGAAAGGCAATGTTGACCAATACGTGATAGGAACTTCGAAAGAAAAGAGCCTTAATGAAAGGCCGTAAAACATAATTTGCGACAAATCCTAATAACAAAAACTATAAGAAAATATAATTCATATTAAATATAACAAAATTTGCCAGAATGGCGAAAAAAAAAATGCGAAATTCTTCATATATCATGGCATTGACGATATTATTGGGAGATTTTATATAAACAAGTCACAATTTACAAAATGTTAATACAATTTAATAGATGCAACCTTATAGCTAGACACATTCATTCACATACCCTTAAGTGCACATGAACACAAGTATGTTTATATATGAACATACATATGCATATATAAATATATACGTCCCAATTATGTAATATAGAACCAATCTCTACCGGATATTCCTGGGGGTTTTTTTCCTACGAATGAAACAATTCTATTCCTGTAGAAGTAATTTTCTATATACAATTAAAAAAATGATATGTCTATTGTTAAACATTTTATTTAATGTTTTTCTATTTGGGGGTCGGGATGGGGGGTTCGTGGTGGGTAAATATATTTTTATTTGCAGTATGATCCTTCCAAATTATAACAATATCCGTTTCAACACACGAACTCACATCATGAATCTTGCAAGGCAAATGCGAAAGCGAAGTATATATATATATATATATATATATATATATATACATATATATATATATATATATATATATATATATATATACATATATATATATATATATATATATATATATATATATATATATATATATATATATATATATATAGAGAGAGAGAGAGAGAGAGAGAGAGTGAGAGAGTGAGATGACAAACCGATATGACGAATTCGGTCATTAGCCGAGTCCATCGCAAGGATGTTTCCAATTCTTCTTTTGGCCAGAAAACGAAGATGTATCTTCTGTTCAGAGGCCATATCAAATGAGAGTATCTAGGACACCAGGTTGAGAATATTGACAACATTTCGTTTTTTTCAACTAAGTCCGTATGCTGAAGTCTTCGCTTAGGATGTGACTATGAACCAGAGATCATGTGTGGAAAAATAAATTTACTCATGCTTGTCACGGTAAACTTCAATATATAATTTGACTAACCATACATCCCAGTAAAATCTCCTGGGATGTCTTATTTCTTATATTTAAGTCTGATTATTTAGTCTGCTTTTTGGGGGCGTGGAGTGGGGGGTTATAAATAATTGATTCTATATAAACTTAGACCGCATCTGCTAATAGATTTCTGAATTACACTCTTTCAAATAAATTGCAACACTCATTTAAATATATGAAAAATACGCGATAAAACGATAAAGCAAGAAACCAGTCTGGTTTTATACAGAACACATATACGCGATTATAAACGCATTTGTATGTATGCATGTATGTATGTCTCTCTATATATATACACACATGAAACTTACGTATATATATATGTATATAAATATATGGATACATATATATATATATATATATATATATATATTAGTGTGTGCGCACGCGCGAGTGTCTGTGTGTATATAGTAACACGTACATACGCACACAAACAACATCCACTAAAAATATTGCCCCTTAAATATCATTCAGCCCTTCCAAACTACATGATATCATCAAACGACTTGCTGCTGATATGTGGTATTATTAATAACATATTAAATTCTCTAACGACTAGTCAGATGACACTGATAATTTTTATGGTTTTCCTTTATTGTATTAATAATAGTTTAGTTATGTTTTTGTGTGCGTGTCCGTCTATTTCTTTTGTTTGTTCTTTTGATAGTCTGTTAATATTTGTCTCTATATCCTTTTGTTTTTTGTTTCACAGATGATTATTTGAGTTTATGATTCTTTTATTTACTGCATTTTTTGTTCGTTTGTTATATAGTAATATTTCTCCTACTGGGAGTAAATGGTGTAATTATATTTTGATTATTTGGGTTTCATATAGTAATATTAGTATCAAAGTTTGGCATAAGTCCATGGTTGTAATGCAATAACTGGGACGTTATTGAAATTAGAA
>OZ024743.1:109080797-109083297 GCA_964016885.1 Eledone cirrhosa
ATCCATATTTAGCGATCTCAGCTCTCGCCGCAATGTTTACCAAAACATTGCTAGAGTACTCACTGAATAACAGTAATGTGTGCACTCTGAATGTTAGGATGTAATTTCACCCCGCAAGCTTATTATCGCATTGAGTGAGTGGGTCATATACATACATATATATACACATACATGAGTGAGTAGGTCATATATATATATATATATACATATATATGGTGGCTGCCAACTCGTTTTCGAGTACGGCCACTACTTTATATCCATGTAGGAGAACCCCTACCGATGCGTTGAACGAGTGTGTCTTTTTAGTCCAGCCAGCGACTTGAACACTCTGGTACAAACACTACACTTGTGACAACTATTGACACATAGTGCTGGGCCCATGGTACCATGTGACGAGAAGTGCAGAGAGATCTCCATATATAAAGCAATGCCTGTGTCGTGAAGCTTTCATAGTGAGCAAAGGTACTGCACAAAGCCAGTGCCACTCTCTTAACCAAGACGATATTTACCAAAAAGAAGAACAAGTCGACATCATTGGATACCATCAGGGTTGCAGTGTTATTTCAGAGTTTTCCTTCTCCTCGAATTCTGCCTTGAAAAAGGCTAAGGGGTCATCTCTCCTGGTGATTTTGGATGGCCATTGACTCTTAAGAGCTCCTTTTCCCTTTGACAGGTTTTGTTGTTAGTCCTGCAAGATGTCCAAAGTCACCCTCCTCACCAATAATCCTTGGTGGGGTTACCAGTTTAGTCGCCAACGACCCGACCATGAGACAGGTTGTACAGGGATACATGTTACCAGTAGCACATATATACATATATATATACACATACATACATACATACATACAGACTTACACACATATATGTATGTATGTATGATGACTCCTTAGCCTTGGTCCGGGAGAGATGACCCCTTAGCATTTGTCCGGGAGAGATGACCCCTTAGCCTTTGTCAAGGCAGAATTCTAGGAGAAGGAAAACTTTGATATAACACCTGCAACCCTGATGGCATCCAATGATGTTGACTTGTTCTTCTTTTTGGTAAATATTATCTTGGTTAAGAGAGTGAGACTGGCTTTGTGCAGTGCCTTTGCTCACTATAAAAGCTTCACGGCACAGGCATTGCTTTATATCTGGAGATCTCTCTGCACTTGTCGTCACATGGTACCATGTGCCCAGCACTATGTGTCAATAATTGTCACAAGTGTAGTGTTTGTACCAGAGTTTTCAAGTCGCTGGCTGGACTAAAAAGTCACAATTGTTCAGCGCATCGTTAAAAGTTCTCCTACATGGATATAAAGTAATGGCCGTACTCGAAAACGAGTCGGCAGCCACCATGTATGTATGTATGTATGTATGTGTGTATGTATGTTTGTATGTATGTATGTATGTATATGCGTATCTGTCTGTGTGCGTGTGCGGCGTGTCTTGATTTCGAATCTATTTTCCTCATTTTTGTTTCGTAATGTTTTATTTTTTCACACTTTCACTCTCTAATCATGTAAATCTGTCTTATACATTGTCAATACTGAAATTAACGTGATAAACTACTTAGTGATGTTACTGTGGTTATTTTTGTAAAGTTAATGTTACCTCTGTTATTTGTAGTAGTTTTGTTACAAGTGTTGGAACAGGTGAAGCAAGTAAAATATATATATATAAATTAAGATGAACATCGCTCACAAACTAGCGATATATTTTAAGTGAATAGTCATTTAAAGTTTGTTAAAGTTGTTAAAGATGATAAAGAAAGTTCATTTGAAATTCAGAATAGTAATTATTGTTAACAACGCCTTAGTTAAAAGAGAAATTCGGAAAGCAAAAGTGTACTAAGGCGTTTTAGCTAGGAGTGGTGTAGATAATTGCTTCTTTCTTCAGCTTTGTAATATTTACCATATTTCGAATGAAAGATGTTGCTAAATATGTTGTCACAAATGTAGTAATATAACTAATTTTCTCGTTATTAAACTGCGTTTGGAAAGAAAGAATTCTTAGATAGAATTATGATGTCAGTTCATTGACGGTAATTATGAATACTTTAACTTTTATGTGTCATAAAACACTCGATGGTTTCAGGTGAATTGGTATCGAATGAGTTCATATAACCTGCTTCATTACAAACATTAGTGTCGAAGTATTCGATCCTGCGTCACATTCCACAGATAACTGAATTACGTGACATCTTCTCGTAATTCTCTAGCAGAATCTGTATTTAAATGCCTAGACAATTTAATTAAATATGCTACCCGTAATTTAAACTGAAATACAACAGGGTGACATTAAAAACCCCGCCAAGCGTTAAATTTTGAATAACATTTAAATACGGTGTCCAGGCTTTCATAACAACATCCTGAACAATGCGGGGCAATACCAAAACACGTGAATAATACGCCATTATAGTATTGTTTTCTGAGTCTAACAAAATGCTGTGTGGTATATCGTTTACGACTTTCTCGGTTTATTGTTCAAGTCCCGCCGATGTCAGCTTTACCTTTCATGC